>JARHVA010000147.1:1337500-1477500 GCA_037957365.1 Torreya grandis
TTTTTAGCATCATTTTTCTTGATACCATTGCCCTTCAAGAATTTTATCTCACATATTTTTCCCTATGAGCCTATCCTTAGGGACTTTTGTCTTGGACTAATTCCTTCAGAAGTTATGCCTCATACATTTTGTCTAACAAAAATAAACTATGGGATTTGTGTCTCAAACATTTTGTTTGATGAAGATGTACATGTTTTATAAGTTTGTAAAGACCGCCCCCCAAAAAAATACTCAAAACAATTCCCTTGCACAAAATGGATGAAACAATACCCTTTTGCCAATATCAATAGACCAAAAATCATGGGAATTATGGGAGCCTAGTACATAAAGATTGAATGATGCAAGTGTCAATAGTCATAAATCAAAGAAGCCTTGAGTAGTTACCAAAGTAGATCCAACCATAAAATGATAAGTGTCCAAATCATAGGGAGTCAAGTCAATTTTATGGTAACATAGATGTCTTCAATGTTTGCTCGAATGTCAAAATTAAGCTTAGAGATAAAAGGCTTGTGTTTAAATTTTGAAAGTCACATAGACATCATTGATGGTCATGAGGATGTCTTTAATGGTCATATAAAGATCAAATTTAGGCTCAAAAATTAAACACATGGGTTTAAATTTTGACAGCCATATGGATGTCATTGACAACCATGAGAATGTCTTTGACAATCACGTGAATGTGAAATTTAAGATCAATAATAAAATGATAAGGGATTAAATTTTGATGGTCACATGGACTATAATGCTAAATTTGCTTAAGTGGATGAAATGTTATAGAATAATAGGATGGTAGGAAGATAGGAGATATACCAAAAGAACCTCATTGTTGGTGATAGCAAATCCATCACATGTATCCAAAAGACACCCATAAAAACTTTAAACATATGTGTGTTCCACCAAAATTTAATCCACACTTAATTTGAGATAGTAAATCTATTGAATAATTCATCATAAGATCTTATATATCATTGATGGTCATGTGGACATTGATTTTAATTTCATAAATTAGCCATTTTAAAATCAAAGGTTAATAGGCCCAAGAAGATCAATGATCAATGTTAACTTGGGTACAAGTAGATCGATGGTGTGAGAGAAACATGGACTTATCTAAGGTCCTAAAATAAATGAATAACTACCAAGTGGAATGAAAACTTTCAAGCTAGGAATATAAAGAGTATAGAGGCCTTGTGGAGCTTCCAAATGGCATGATTTCATTTCATCATGTAGTAGATAAGTGGTGCAAGTTGATAGTGGAAATTTCAAAGATCCAGACTCAATCATGTTTGACACATGTCTTGGAACAATAATCACATTTCAAAAGATATAAAATAGAATGACATGGACAAAGTATGTAGATCTTTTTGACACTCAAGCTATATTTACCGACAGCCATTAGGTCTCACAATTAATCTAGATTAGGAATATAAACATGTATGTGAATATGAACGTGAGGATCTGGAAACCAAAAAAGATAAGTCTATAATTAAAGTGTGTGACATGAAATGCATAGTTTAGATAAGTAGTCATAGCTAACAATAGTGTCCTTGGTTTTAAAAAGCTTTGATAAAGTGATGCATGTCTGAGTTCCATTTGAAGACAACTAATCTAAAATATCAATAGGTTGTTCTCATAAATTATAAAAGGTGGCATGTAAAATTTTAGAAATTGGCACATATTTTATATTTTGCATGTAGTTCAAGCTAAAATTTTAAAATATCCTTTATATTTATACACATGCACATGTTGCATATCTTTGCAAAGGCTATATTAAACTGGTGATTGTTATTGGACCCTTATACAATTTTCAACCATAGTTAGAACTCAAGTTCTAAATATCATATGTAATAATCTTGCATGAACTTGGGGGATGAGGTGACACCTTACCCAAGTATATATAAATAATTATAATCCAACTTGAATTATTTTAGATAATTTTGAATATAAGATCAACTTCAATTTTAATCATCAATGTATGTGTTTTTGTATTTTCTTTCCAATTTATGTGTAATTAGTTATTACTTTATTTGGTTGTATGCTTCAATAATATTTAGTGTGTAATAGTTGTGCATGGATACTTGATTATTTTGATTGATGTAATTATATATAGATGTGCAATAGCTATTGAGAGATCAGTAAAATATATTGGTTAAAATAGTCAAGTTATTTGATTCATAATTTTAAATGTGTACTAGTGCTTTCTTTGATGTAGTTTTATGTGTGTGTGTCAAAGCTACCTTAGATACTTCACAAACCTAATCCATAATATCCTAAGTAAGAGTGTGAAACAACTTCCCTAAAATGAGTAACCTTTATTTAAGGGTTGTGAATTTACTACATCATTATCTCCTTCAACTTCTTAATCATGTCTGATTGTGTGGGTGAAATTATTGTAGGCATAGGTTTTTAGAGCACAGGTCTATTTAGAAACCAACCAAGGAATTAAATTCTTGAAAACCATAAATCCTTATTTTCTACCTTACCCTTCCCTCATATTTTGAGTTTGTTTTGAGACTTACCCCTTTTATATTAGAAGCCAACCATCCATGCAACTCACATATATATATATATATATATATATATATATATATATATATATATATATATATATATACTACCCTTTAAGAACCACACCTCCATCCAAAAACCTTATCAACAACCTACATGCCATAAAAAATATTTGATCAATAGGTTGTCAAAGATAACATACCTACAACTCATGCCCTGGAGTGGAGTTTACCTCCATTGAGATCCTAAAATGTTAGATGCTACCTCGTTACACTATGGTGTACATAAAACCTACAAAAACATTTAATTGGAATTAGGAGGGTAGTACCCCTAATAATAGTAGTTATTCTAGAGTAGATTTGTACTAGAGTCACCCAAGAGAGTGACCAAATCTAATTCCTAGGATGGTCTATTGGTATCACTCTTGACAAATCATAGGAGACCTAGAATTTTGTAGATAACCCTAGTTCAAAACAATCCACCTCCTCTAGTAGGGAGCCCCTTACTTGTAAGGAACCATTCACCTATTAACCAACCAATGGATTAGTCATAGTTAGTTAGATCTATGATTTCCATCCTAGGAAACATGCATGATTTACCTCAAAATCCCAAAAATTACTTACCATCTTTTTCTCTTGTAAGAACAAGGACAATATAAGAACATATCAAATCTTTTAAATCTTCTTTAAAATTAATGAATGTTATACATGAGGATGTTGAATGTAGATTATTCCCTTTTAATTTAATGGATATTACTTATGATTGGTATTTAAATCTAACCAAATATTCTATCACTTCTTGTAATGAATGTTAAGTGGATTTTCTTGTATAGTTTAGATAGGTCACCAATCTTGGTTTGGTATACCATCACTTTACTAGCATAAGGAGAAAACCTAATGAGCCAATATATGATTTCAACATAAGGTTATAGAATATGTATAACTGGTTGATCCTAAGGTATAAAATAGATGAGCCATTAGAATTAGAGATGTACAAGAATGCCCTGAACCCAATCACTACCACATTCCTGAGAAGAGTAACTATTACCAACAAATTGATGTTAGCATATAAAGAGGATATCAATGTCGACATGAAACTCAATCCTAAGATTCATGTTGCACCTAATGTCAACAACATATTTCTAGCATTAAATCCTATACCACATGTGAAGCAGAATGTCCCCATATTATATCAAAATCAATTATACACACTACCTCTATTAACATAGACTACACAAACAAATTTTAGCTTCTTAAACAATCATACAATAGGTAATAGTTACCATAAGAATCAATAATCAATTTCATTCCCCACTTTTGTTTTACAAGGTACTGATTATACAAAGGTCGAACTAGATTCTATCTAGAATATGGTTTAAAATTTGAGTAATGATGTCTTCAATACGTAAAGAAAGATGGGAAATGCTAATGGCCCAACCAAAAATCAAAATTCTAGATTAAAAAGATATAATAAACCATTCAATAGGTTTAATTAAACTAACAAACTTTCAAAGATCAACATGGTAGAAATTGCTCTTACCAATTGGTGTGAATTTCACAACACCTCTCAACACAGTGAGCTTGACTATGTAGAGTTCTATGTAGCATTCCCAATATTTTAAAGAGAAGTAGATAGGTAGGAACAGTTGAACAACCCAATAGAATACCATGTGGATATTATAAATTCAAATACCACTATGTTCTTTTCAACACATGAGTTTCCCTTCCCAAGTGAAGATGAAAATGAACCAAAACATAATATGGATGAAGTTCATGTTTTATAGTAGTTCCAAAGAGGTGCATATAATTTAAGAAATAAGTAACCACTTATAACATCAACTCCTACAAATACCATGGTGATTCCTCCTAATCCTAAAATAGATAATAATCCATCCCCTCTAAAGGGGAATGATCAAAAGCAGAGCAAGGAATAATCAAGCAAAGAAGGATACATCATTGTTGAGGATATGATGAAGATAAAGGTGAATATAAATCTTCATGAAGTAGCTCAGATCCATAAACAAAATGAGTTTCTATTGAAGTCCATTACTAAAAAGGATCCTATGGAAAGATCTAAAGCATATACAAATAAAGTAAAAGTTACTGATGCCAACATTATCTGTAAGAGTAAGCCAAAAAAATCTACCTTTTATGCTAACTATTCAAGCATTCGATAATAACATTCATAATTATTTAGTTAATTCTGGAGAATATGTAGCTATCATGCCCACATCCATGTCAACATATAGGTCACACTCTGAGTCCTTCAAAGATAATAGTTTCATAATTGGATAAAATAGTGGTATAAGTAGTTGGAAAATAAACTATGTACACATTCAAGTAGCATCTAAGCCAAAAGTCTAGATGACCATCAATATTTTAGTGGTAGACATACTAGAAGGTTATGGATTGTTGCTAAGTAGGGATTGGTCCAAAATACTCAATGGATATTTTTATATATACTTCTCTCATATATGGCTATTGTGGAGAGGGATTACAAATCAAATTAGAATTGATAAAGAGTCAAGGATGAAGTATCCCATTATGGAATATAACATAAAAAATGAAGAGGTAAAGTATGAGTCTCTTAGCCTCAATATTTATACTTTTACCACTCATAATCAATTATAATATCCATAACCTAAAGGTTCCAATAATTTTTGGACTCTACACTTTGATGGTGCTAGATCCAAGCAAGGATCAGGGACGGGAATCAAGCTGATTGATCCACAAGGTAAAAATACTTTGGCAACATATAAATTAAAATTTTCATGCATGAACAACAGAGCTGAGTATGAAACTTTAATTCTAGGATTACAATATGTACTTAAGAATAATTCAAAGTAAATACTAGTATTTAGAGACTCGAATATGGTGGTTAGTTCAGGTAGAAATAAATACCAATGCAAGCTATTATTTTAAGAGATACAAGAACAAAGCATGGGACCTATTAAAAGTTTTAAATATTTCAACCTAATAGCCCTTCCAAAAGAGTAGAATTAAGTTATCTATTTTATAGCTACTACTATTGTTAATTTAGATCCATTACAAGAATCTAATATAAAAAGGTTATCTATTAAATTGGTATTGTGTCCTTTTGTTTTGGATAACGTAGAAAATTTATAGGTCTTTGATGATGACTAGTAGATTGTTTAGTTTTTAACTAATTTAGGGGAATTTGAATCCAAAATAATTGATGAAAAGGACATTAATAACCTCTATCAATAATAATTACACAAATAAGGCATTCTCTAGATAAAAAATAATCAAATTATAGCTAGGTTGGTCTCTTTGGAAAGACCATTTGACATAGACCCTCAAACTCAATAACTCATGAAAGCCAAAGTTAATTAACCAAAATCTAGAAGTGAAAACATAGGATATGAGCATATCCTATGTAATGTTAATATCGGTCTCATTTGTACCCTAGAGGAAAGACAAAAGGTGAAGGATTTAATCACTCAATACAGGGATGTCATCGCTTGGACATATGAATACTTGAAGGTGTATGACATGTAGGTCATTACTCACATGATTCCATTGAATCCATATCACAAGACTTTTAGATAGAGTAAAATACCTATCAATCCTATTCTATATCCTCTCATTCAAAGAGAAGTGGAGAATTTGTTAACCACAAAATCATCTTTCTAGTAAGACATTCTACCTGGGTGGCCAATTTGGCCCTAGTAAGAAAGAAGAATAGTGAGATCAAATTATGTGTGGATTTATAAAACCTAAATAAGGATTATAAAAAGGATAATCATCCCCTACCTTATCTAGATGAGGCAATACAAATAGTAAGTGGTTCTAAAATGATGTCCTTTTTTGATGGATTTTTAAGCTATAATTAGGTACTGATATAATCTGATAAGAGAATGAAGACAATAGTCACTATGAAGTGGGGAAATTATGCATATAAGAGGATGTGATTTAGCCTAATAAATATAAGAGAAACATTTCAACATGCTATGGATCATGCATTAAATGTACTAGTAGGAAAATACATAATTATCTACATGGATGATCTTATGGTATTTTCAAAAAATAAGAAAGACCACATAAGTCACTTATAGTCCATATTCGAGAGATGTAAAAGGTTTGGGGTTTCATTAAAACTAAATAAAATAAAATTCAAAGTGATTGAAGGTAATATTTTGGGAAACATCATCACCAAGGATGGGATCACCATTGATCTAGAAAAAATTTAGGCAATTTCAAAAATTTAACCACCAAACAACAAGAAAGAGCTTAAATCATTCTTTAGAAAGATTAACCTCATAAGGAAGTTCATCTTAAAATTTTTAGATATTTTTAAACCTTTTAATGCCATGTTAAAGTAAGATGATAGAATAGAGTGGATGACTAAATCCTAACATTCCTTCCAAGACATTAAAGACATAACTTCAGAGGCTCTAGTATTGATCAATCTAGATTTTAATAAAGATTTTTACTTGTATTCATTTTATTCAAAGCATAAAAATTATAGCTATCATCACATATAAGGAGGAAACTAAGCATCCAATTGCATTTATGAGCACAAATTTGAAAGATGTAGAGATCAAGTATTCTATGATTGATAAATAGATTTTTGCCCTTGTCAATAGTCAAGAATTTTCAATGTTACATTTTGAGGAATAAAACCTTCACCATTGTGCCTAATTTTATGGCCAAGTTCACCCTATCACAGAATGAACTAGGAAAATAATGAGGTAAATGGATGGCCAAGCTACAAGAATTCAATATAGAGATCAATTCTATAAAGATCATTTAGGGCCAAGGCATTATTTAGCTCATGACTGAACCAAATCCTTGTATCAATGTTGAAGAGGTATGTGAAGCTCAAGTATCTAAAGGAAAATGGTATTTTGATATAATAAAATATTTACTTACATGAACTTGTTCTTTAGAGCTCAATAGAGAGAGAAAAAGAGATTTAAGGCTCAAAGCTAATCATTACATGATAAAAAAGGGATCCCTCTATACAAGAAATTATGAAGGTATTTATCTTAGCTATGTATCTATAGATGAAGCTAAAGAAATTTTAGATAACCTACATAAGAAGATAGGTGGTGGTCACCTATCTAAGAATACCATAGCCCACAAGATCTTAATAATGGGCTACTATTGGCCAATAATTTTCAAGGATACTCATGTTCATGTGAGAAAATGCCATGAATGTCAATCTTTAGCCATGAGATAAATACACACAACAATGCCTCTACACTCAGTTATCAAAAGAAGTCCATTCACCCAATGGGGTTTACACTTATTTGGCATCATCAACCTAAACTCATCAATAGGTCATATGTTTTTGCTTACTGCTACATACTACTTCACTAGATGGACCAAAGCCATAGCCACAAAGAACTATAGAACATAATATGTGATTGTCTTCTTGGAAGAATACATGACAACTAGATTTGGCACACATATTTCTTTGGTTTGTGACAATAGACTAGATTTTATAGTATCAAAATTTACTAAGTGGGCATATGATAACTAGATTATTATTAGGTCAGATTTTAACTATTACCCTAAGGGAAATGGACTAGCAAAATCAATGAACAGGAATATGATCAATACAATTAAGAAATCAATAAGGGATACGCCCAGGGACTGACACAACTTGTTGAAGTATGATCTTTGGGCAAACCAAAATATATACAATCAAGCCCTTAAAGCTTCACCTTACCTGTTGGTGTATGGATGCAAGCTAATGTTCCCAATTATGTTGAAGTTACCCACTTATCAGTTCATGCAAGACTATATTGAACTAAGCAATAAAGAAGAATCAAGACTATTGAACATAATAAAAATATAAGATTCAAGGATTGAGGCATTATATAAATTTAATAAACACTAAGATGTGGTCAAGAGGTGGTTTTACAAAAGAGCAAAAGTCAAAGCATTCAGGATTTTAGATCTAGTGTTATTTTGGGATAAAACCCATGAGATGAAAGGATAACATGACAAGTTTTCCCCATTATAAATTGGATTATATCATATTTTTGAGGTCATGGGCAGTAATGCATTTCATTTGAAGGACTTGTAAGGTAAGAAGTTTACATATCCAGTCAATGGATAGTTCTTAAAGCACTACTTCAGGGTTGTGTCATCTATTGATATTAATAAGTAATGAGGGATAGATAAGTGTACACATAGGATTAGATTTCTTTCTTTCATAGATTATTTTCCTAATTTATAGATTAATCTTTCCCACTTTTAGTATTTTGATTTCATAGATTAGATTTCTTGCTTTCTAGATTATATTTCAATGCTTTCTTAGTTAAGTTCCTTACTTTCTTAGATTAGTTGTTCTTTACCTTATCTAATGATCATAATTGTATTTTTTATGACTAGTCATAAATAAGCTAAAAATCCAAACCAACTAAGCTTATGACTTATAGAAAAGGGGAAAATTCAAATCTTGAGACTTTGGGACTAGTTTATAGATTAGGTGTATTTTTGTATTTTTGAGTCTTTAGGATGAAGGTAGGTAATAATGGATTATGTTGGATGGTGTCACAATTGAATACTTTTACCAGGCATGTGGAAGTTTCTCTCAAATTAATTCACACAAATTTATAATTTTTTCTTATTTAATTAAATCAAATGCACTTATCACATTAAATACCTATTGGAAGTGACAATTATGGATATAGGTGTGGCTACTAGGGGCACCTTAGTAATGATTTATTTTATAATTATACCAGCTCACTGGGGTTCCAACTCTTTTCTTTTCCATTCAAGAATAAAACAAAAATAAAAGAAGAAAATAACCAATGAGTTTAAAAGAGCAAAATAAAATATAGATAAAATTAAAAGGCTCACATGATGAAATAAAGTCAATGTACCATGTATCATGATTAAGAGAAAATAATGGAATGAGAAAAGAAGGAGACCAAGGTATCTCTACCAGGGCTATGGATGCCTAGTTGGAAATAGAGAAATGCTTGATCTTCCCTTATTTTCAATCTTTAATAGACACTAAAATAAAACCTACAACCTCATCAAAACCTTTGAAAAACTCATCATATCAAGGGTTAAATAAAGTGCACATTTAACACACATAGATCCAAGAAATTAGAAGGCAAGTATGTTGTGTGAATGAACTTAGGAGTCTCTTTCACATTTGTAATGTAAGTATTCTTCTATGACACACTTCATGATTGATTTAAGATTACAAGCCAAACTTTTGTGTTCTTGAATACTCAAGAGTATTTCCCCTATAAGTTATAATCTGTGGTACCCAACATCCCCTTTTTTTTCATAAGAAATGGGGACCCATATTTTTTTGGATTATAGTCTTGACTTTGAGCCCCTCTTTTATGTGTTTTTTGAAATTTTTTGGGAAAATACTAACTATCAACGTTTCATAATTTGGAAAGATGTCATTGGTGCTATGTTTTCATAGACTATCTTTATAATTGTTTCAAACTTATTCTATCAGGTATTTTATCTAGTATCTCTCTCAGAACTTATGCAATTTGTTGTTTTAGACTTATTTATTTTAGACTTATTCTATTGAACTTTTGTTGCAAGATTTTTTGCCTCAACATAATTATTTCAGATATTTTATTTGATAGAATTAGGTCTTTGTCATATTTGTTTTAGAAAATTTGTCCAATGAAGTAGACCCTTTAGAATTTTTGTCATGGGCACTTTGGCTTATGAAGTAGACCTTTCATATTTTTCACATACCCTTCAACCTTTTTATTGTGACCAATTTGCCTGACAGAATTACCCTTCAAACTTTTTATAGTTTTCCTTCAACCTTTTTGGTATCCTTTTTCTAGATATAATTTCCCTTTGACCCTTTTTGAAATGACCCTTTGGACTTAATGCACTTACCCTTGGGGACTTTTGTCTTGATCATTTTTCTCTACGAGCCTATCCTTCAAGACTTTTGTCTTGGACTAATTCTTTTAAAATTTATGCTTTGAACATTTTTTCCAACAAAAATAAACTATGGGATTTGTGTCTCAGACATTTTATCTGACAAAAATGTATATACTTCAGAAGTTTGTAAAGACTAGTCCCCCAAAAAAATCTTGAATCAATTCCCTCATATAAAATGGCTGAAATAATACCTTACTACCAAGATCAATAGACCAAAATTCCCATGGATTTTCTAAGTGACACCCTTGCTTAGAGAGTATTTTATTATGTTTTGAGCTTAATTTAAGATTTTAGCCTAGGTCATAATCATATTTTATCAATGCTAAGACTTTAGGCTTAAACTGTATATGCTTGGTCTTTTTTGTATTTTATGATTTATGTAGGTTCAAAATTAACATAGGGGATCTTTTATATATTCTAATCCCAAGTTTGAATCATATTTATTAATACAACTAAGACCTCAAGCTAGAATTTTTTTATGTAAGGTACTTTATATTAACCTATGTCTTTTATTTATACCTATAGATCTAACAAATCACATTAACTCGAGCCTAGTTGATCCCAAAAAATGAGAGAAATGGTTAAAAATTCAAAGGACTTATTGAGCTCTAGAAGGGTGACAAGTGTCACCATCATGGGGTCCCAGTACATAAAGATCAGATGATGTGAGTGTCAACAATCATAAATCACATAAGCCCTAAGTAGTTTCCAAAGAAGAGCCAACCAAGAAATGATAGGTTTGAAACTCATAAGGAGTTAAGTCAATTTAATGATTTCATGGACATATTTGACATTCATGTGAACTTCAAAATTAAGATCATAGATAAAAGGTTTGTGTTTAAATTATGATGATCACATGGACATCATTGATGGTCATGAAGATGTCTTTGATGATCATCTGAACCTCAAATTTAGGCTCTATAAATAAAAGACATGGGTTTAAATTTTGATAGTCATGTGGATGTCATTGATGGTCATGAGGGCATCTTTGATGGTTTCATAAACATCAAATTTAAGATCATCAAGAAAATGACACGGGATTAAATTTTGACAGTCATGTGGACATCATTGATGGTTGTGAGGATGTCATTTATGGTCATACAGATGTCAAATTTAAGCTCATATATTATTTATTTTGAATCAAATGTTAATGGGCCCAAGAAGATAAATGGTCAACATTAAATTAGGAACAAGCAGATTAATGGTGTGAGTTCAACATGGACTTTTCAAAGGTCCTAAAATAAATAAGAACTACCAAGTGGAATAAAAACATTCAAACTAGGACTATAAAGATCATAGAGGCCCCATGGACCTACCAAATGGCATGCTCATGTTCCATCATGAAGCAAATAAATGGTACAAGTTGATAATAGACTTTTCAAAGATCCAAACTCAATAATGTTTTGACACGTATCTTGGGACAATAGTCACATTTTGAAAGATAGTAAATAGAATGACATGGATATAGTATGTAGATATTTTTGACACTTGAGCTATATTTATCAACAATCATTAGGTCTCATAGTTATGCTATATTAGGAATATTAACATGCATGTGAATATGAAAGTGAGGATTTAGAAACCAGACAAGATAAGGTTGTAGTTATAGTGGATGGCATGTAAGGTACAATTTAGATAAGTTAGTCATAGCTAATAATAGTGTCCTTAGTTCTAAAAAGAATTGATAAAGAGATGCATGTCTGAGTTCCATTTGAAGTTGGCTAATATAAAATATCAATAGGTTGTTCTCACCTATAAAAAGAGGCATGCACATTTTTTTAAAATGGTACATATATTTACAATTTGCATGTAGTTTAAGCTAAAATTGTAAAATAGCCTTTGTCTTTATACACATGCACATGTTACATATATTTAAAAAGTCTATTTTAAACCAATAACTATCTTTGGAACCTTAGACAATGTTCAACCATATTTAGAACTCAAGTTTTGACTATCACATGTAACAACCTTGCATGAACTTGGAGGATGAGGTGACCCTTCCCCAAGACTATAAATAATTTTAATCCAGCTTGGATTTTTTTCATATAATTTTGAATACAGGGGTAGTATCAATTTTGATCATTAGCAAATGTGTTTGTGTATTTTATTTCTAATTTATGTGTAATTAGTTATTACTTTCTTTGGTTGTGTGTTTCAATAATCTTTAGTGTGTAATATCTAAGAATGGATTCTTGATTATTTTGATTGATGTATTGATCTATAGATGTGAAATAACTATTGAGAGATTGGTAAAATATATTGGTTAAAATAGTAAATTTATTTGATTCATAATTTTGAATGTGTACTAGTACTTTGTTTGATGTAGTTTTATGTGTGTGTGCATGTGTGTGTTAAAGCTACCTCAGATACTTCACTAACCCGAGCCATAATCTCCTAAGTAAGAGTGTACAATAACTTCCCTAAAAGGTAACCTTTATTTGAGTCCTATGAATTTATTTCATCATTATCTCCTTAGACTTATTAACCATGTCTGATTGCATGTGTGCAATTGCTACTAGTAGTAGGCATAGGTAACACAGGTCTATTTAGAAACTAACCAAGGAAGTAATTATTGAAAACCATAGAGCCTTCTTTTTTGCCTTACCCTTCCATATTTTGATTTTTTTTAGACCTACCCACTTTAGATTAGAATCCAACCATCCATCCATATCACCTATAAATTCACTACCCTTCAGGAACCACACATCTATCCAAAAACCTTATCAATAACTTGCATGCCCTACTAGCTATTCCATCAACAAGTTGTCAAAGACTGCATACCTACAACTCATGATTTGGAGTGGATTTTACTTCCATTGAGATCCTAAAATATTATATTCTACCTCATTACACTATGGTGTGCATAAAACCTGTATCAATAGAGTGAAAGGATGATGGTTTTAACTATAATGGGTAGGATTTCAAAATAAACTCAAAAAAGGAAGGACGAGTAAGGTAGAAAAGAGGGCTATGGACCACACAAGATGAAAACCATTCAAGACCAACACTTAAATTAATGTAGGACAAGAAATAAAATGACAAATATTTATTGTAAGATGATATAACACACCAAAAATCAAACACAATAAATAATCAAAGGGAAAATAAAACACAATGTAATTAATCATGCATGAATCAAAGGTTGCTACATTTGCTAGTTTACTATTATACATCAGCAAGGGGGGATTATATTTCACATGTAAAATACATCCAAATCATGTATATCTTAAAATTAGTAACTTTATTAAATAATACAACTCATATAAAATCAGATAACTAGAATACCATAATGATAACACATCCCATACAGTCCACAAAATTGGAGAAGAATAAAGATTTACACACAAAGACTAAGTCAAAAAGAAATTCTCAAAATTTATTATTAATATTAATAGACAAAAATATCCTCCCTTTGGATTTTTGAGGATACAAATATATAGCTTGGGATTCGGGTGCCTCATCTCTTCAAGTTTCATCCAAAATTAAAAGTTTAAAATTAGAACTATGCATCTAAAATCATGTAAAAGATGCATGCCTCATGTAAATATTTAGAATAACCTTTTCATTTACAAATAAAATATGCATTAATAGTAAATATATTGGGAACTAAAATTATAATTTAGTAATAACATGAAATATGATGCAGAGGGTCAACACAACTTATCTCTCACTTTGTCTTTATTCTTGATTCACTCCTTCAACAATAGTCCATTGGTGCAATATGCATTGAATGGTTATTGAGTTATTTGAATTAGTTTATGGATATTTATATTTTAAACATTATTATTTTATCCCTATAGGAATCCTTAGTCAACTTATACACTTCTCAAAGCAATAATTTATCTCATACACATCTTTACCTCTTTAAAACTTAATTCTAGTAGCCTTTTTTGTAGAATTCATGTTAGTACAGAAGTGTACAAACATATATTGGAAAAATAATTTACTTTAAAAATAAAATTTATCTTATATTAATATTTCATGAAATTTTAAGATCTAAATCCATTAATAGATCACTTTTTAGGTCTTTTTAGTCTCAGATTAGGCCTCCCACTGCCTTGTCTACACATTATGAAGTCAAAACCATACTTATATGTATGGAATACACTTAAAACTCACTAAATATATTATAACACACATATACCCATATTTTCACAAATAATAAATATTTTTCCATGGTTTAAAAGTCCATAAACTCCATTTTTGTTTGAAATCTTAGCACAGGGTTTAGACAGACTGTTGGGAACCTGAAAAGGGTTAAGTTGTCTTAATAGTCATTATAAGGGATTTAAAAGCACTATGATTAATTTTAAATGTCTATTAAATATTTGATCACCTTTTATAAATGGTATATTATCCTTTTGAGACCTTTATTTTCTCCTTTCACAAAAATTTATTCTTGACCATGTTGGATACTCACAATGGAGTATACTCAAGGAGAAATAAACTATGGTTTGAAGATTCCTAACCACTTTTAGACAATTATGAGGGTATTTAGAGGTTTATAATATTACTTTAAAAAAATTTGGAATCTCATTCCATCATCTTTGTGCATGTTTCTTTTTCTTGAGAAGTTTGTTGACTATGTCAAAACTACAATAGTCTACAGGACTGTATACACCTGCTAGGAAACATAATGATATTATAGGGTTTTTAAAGGATATTATGACTTTAATAAAGATTTTTAAACTCTGTAACAATAATTTGGACTTCCTTCAGATGTTGAATACCCCATTAAGAACTTTTTTCTACCATTACTTATGCTTTACAATGTTCCTCATCCATATACATGAAAATAACTTGGGAGAATGTAAATAAATTAATGAACACAAAAAAATCACCTTACCAATATGTTAAGATAAAAAAATTGTCCTTGTTATAAATTTTTTTCCTTACTCTGTCTTTGGCCCATTCATCTTCATAACATACATAGGAAACTTAGTCTTTGAAATCAGTTTTGTCTTTCAACATGAAAAATTGTCCATACATTTTCTTAGGGTTTATGTTCTTTACATGTCAAATCCAACCCATTTTTATTAAATATTACTAAAACATTAATTAAAATTTCTTTTATCCCTCCTAACTTACCTAACTAAATTATTAACTCCCTCTTATATGTTGGGAGTGGTAACTGCCTAACTAGCAACATAATTATCAAATTGACTAACTATATGTTTTAAGTATGTGTAGACACCAAAATAGTGTCAACCCCCCCTTTGGTCCCTTTCTAACTTCAACATGCCTAACCTATAATTTATTAATTTAAAATACTTATTTTAAATTAATAATCCCCCCTAGACACCTCACCTTGGATTCCTAGCTCTTAGGCCATTTATCACCCTATGACTAATCATAATTACCTAAGACCTAATTTTAACTCTCCCATTAATTCTCATGCCTATTAAACCCACCTTTGGACCGTTTAACAATGAAAACCAAACTTGGTAGATGGAAGAATGGGCAAAAGGCTAAAAATAGCCTTTTTTCCCATTCTCTAGCCACCGACGTCGGTTAACAGTCGATCGACGCCATCGGTATCGCTGACATTGGTTGCTTAAAAATAAATTCTAACCTCGACTACAGACCTAAATGTGAATTATCTTACTCCCAAATCCAAATTATTTCTCTGCTCAACTCTTTGCATATCACAGGTAAGCTTTGGGATGAGGCATCAACATTCTATCATCACTCTCCAGCTATAAAAGCTCTATAGAATTCACTCCAAGCATTGATTGGAAGGTTGTACGAAGTCTTCTACATCAGCTACATCAAGAACAAGTCTTCTACACTTCTAGTTCTCTACCAGGAGCTAAGTATTATTCTGGTTTATATTTCAATATTTTTAGAATGAATTGGTGATTAGTCCATTAAATATTCTTGAGTATTGTTGATAGACAACCTGACTTCCTTCCTAGAGAGGTTGAAAAGCCTTCTCTCATTCTTATTCTCTTTCCACCCCTGTCCTCTATCTTTGCCCCCTTTCAGACCCTATTCACTATCTTACAACCCTGCACAGACCCAAATTCCTTCCAGACCCCTCTGTCAACCACAAACCTGTCCAAAACTCACCCAAGGCCATTGCCCTGACTGACATCGACCATTTCCCCTACCGACATCAACATCATAACCGACGTTGGCATCATTGACAAACCAATGCCAACAAGACTACTGACATCAGTGATTGTGGAAGACTGATTACAGGATTTAGGTACGCATTATCTACTTCTCCTTCTTTAAGTCTTTCATTATTTCTTTCCATTACGACATTATTTTTATCAACTAGTGGACTATCATCCCTCAAGGAAGTTTTTGCACTTCTGGGACTGAGCTTTGCTTGGTAGTCCACCATATCTGTTTCTAACATTTTTCTTTGTTAAGTTTTCTTCTTATCTACAGGTGTCATCCTCCATATCCAAAGAGGAACTCCTTCAATCATCTGGATATGGTGTGCAACTTAATCCAGGTATCATCTAACCCCTGACCATTAACTTTAGTTTCTTATTTCTTCTGAATGTGAAAAGCAAAAATGAGTAGAAACATTCTGGCACGCCTAGTGGGACCCTGGAGTTTTCCTTGGGTTCATTTCTCTTTCTTCTAAAAACAAACTTTCATATAGGTGCATTAGGAAATTTTCTCTCCTTGTATCCTTCTTCTATCTCCTTATTTCAAAAAGACACCATTAACACAAGTTTAAAAAAAAAAAAAAATTCTTCTTGTCACTTCTTTTCTACATATTAGAGTAGTGAAATTCATGCTCTTAACCTTTTCCTAATTTTTTGCATCTGAACAAAAGCATTTCAATTTGGGCTAAAATCTATTGCATTTCATTCCTGCTTGAATGCATTTTTAGCTCATCTAGTAATTAAAAATGCATTATGAATAAATCATAGTGCACATATGTTACACTACCAGACCAAAAGCACATCAAATTAAACATCTAAACATACCTGAGACAAGGCCCGACTAGGATTTCATCACCTAGCGGATATCTTACCCTTCCTATGAATCCTACTTGGACTTCACTACCAAGGGGAGAACCCACTCTATTCTCTGGCAGAGTATAAACTCTAGGAGAAGTATATATTGGCTAAGTGACCCAGCTTGTCTCTGGGATCATGAAGTGAGGGGAGCAAGCTCCTAGCACCAGGCCACGCATGGAACCTAATACAAATTTTGAGCACCAAAACTTAACCCAAAACCAACCTTAGACTGCCTCTTTTAGGACCCATTCTAAAAGCCCAACTTCCCAAACACACTCTTCTAAGGCATAAGCCAACAAGACTCTAAAAATTTTTCTTAGGAATTTAATGTTTAGAGGCTACTTGCCTTCATCTAATTTTCTATTTTTATCTAGTTTTTTGAGCTGGTAAGGATGCATTATTCTGAGCTCCAAAAACAACTCAGAGCTTTCTTCTTTCTTCCAAAAACTTTCATTTTTCTAAGTTTCTAAAAATACACAGTAATTGACATCAATTTTTTCACCGATGTCGGCAACTATCTTCATCGACATCAGTTATCTAATTGACATCTGCAACTTTATTCACCGACATCAATTTTTCTACCGACGTCGGTCACTGTCAAAAATATTTCTTTCAAAATAGGAAGTTTAAAACCTGACTTTTTGGCTATCAAACACACATTCTAGAATTTTGAGACTGGAATATACAATTTTTAGAACCTAAACAAATTTTTGCCTTGAATGGTTTTGACATGTAGTCAAACCAAAACTCTTGTTGACCACATAAGGCAACAACCACTCCCACCTTTGCCTTCTATATCAAGTCCCCAAATGGAATATAATTCAAAAACTAAATGTACTCCTATCCAACCAACCCCAACTCAAACCCCTATTGTTCTCAAAGGGGACAAAGACTTTGAAAGGTTCCTTGACCTCAATGTCAAGGCTCTTCAGCACTATCTCATGACAAGTCAAATGCGAGATCCTTTAGGCAACCCAGTTTATGGGATGCCAACTTCCTTAGTTGAAACAACAATCATATCAACAACATCCATAACCCAACCCATGGTCACCCAGGCCATTGCCTCAACTAACAACCCGACCATGGATAATATTTAAAGTGTGGCCTCTCCTTCTGTTTCTGGACCTACCATGGGGTTTCTGTACCCCCTCAACCACAAACAATTCAACAAAGTCCTACACCATTCCATAACTTAATTGTCTCCATCCCACCTACTCTTGCACCCATAAATACAAGAGTGACTACTTACCCTTTGGCTAGTGTTGCCACCATCCAACCACCTTTGGTGACATCAAGTCAAGTTGTGCCCTCTAGCTTCATGACACAACCACCCTTGACTTCAACATCAGTCCCTATGGCTAGTTACCAATATGTTGTGCCTATACAAGTGCAACCAACTATGTCATACGCTCCACCTAACATCTTCCAAATGCCTTACAACCTAAGGGGTGCCCCACCTGCAAATCCATCAACCAATCTAATCAAGATGTTGATGGATAAGGTGTCTAATCTTGAGACATCCATTTTGGGTTCAAGAAATGTTCTCTCATATGAACAAATCTGTAATGAACCTATTCATCCTTTAGTCCCAATCTGACCATATCCTAGTCAGTGGGAACTTCCCAAGTTTACTTGCTTTTAGAGTAAAGAGGACCCATAGAAACATCTATGAGCATTTAGACACGCTTGTTACCTTATAGCACATGATGATGCGTTATTACTACACACATTTCCCATGTTGCTTTCTGGTGCTGCCCTTGATTGGTATAGTTTTATTACCAGTCACTTTCTATTTACCTTCACTCAACTAGCTCAACTATTTCTTGACCACTTTTCAATCAACATAACTAAAAAGGTCTCCATCACAGACCTATATTTTATTAGACAATTTGATGATGAATCAATAGCTGATTTCATTGCCTGATGGAGAGGTTTAATCAACCAACTCTCCTTTTCTTTACCTCAACCTGAGCTCATTAAGCTCTTTTCACAAGCATGTGCCAAACACATCTCATCTACTTTGCAGGTCCAAACATTCTGCACATTTGACGAAGCTTTCACCATGGCTAAGAAGCTCAAACTCTATGCTATTAAGGAAAATAAAGTCAAACTACGTAGTAAAAATACTAATGCAAAATCAAATGACCCTTCATCCAAATCTTCTTCTTCCAATCCCAAGTCCAAGGGATCAACAAATGCTGTGGTACTTAGACCATCATCATCGACCACAACTAACCAATCCGAACCTTCCACATCTCAAAGCATCACACGACAATTCCAACAATGATACATATAACATCAATATACTCCAATAGGAGAATCTTACGCATCTATGTTAGATAAACTAGTCAAATTAGGAGTCCTCAACCTCCCCCAAATTTGACCACCACCTCAATTTGATCCCTCATGTGCCATCCCTGCATGGTATAGGGAAAATGGCTTCTGTAATTATCACTGTGTCAAAGGCCATGACACAGACAATTGTAAAACCTTCAAGAACATTGTCTAAGACATGCTAGACAAAGGTGATCTTGTCTTGGATAACCCAAACGCACCACCTAACCAAAACATAGACATCTTTAGACAACCTTTCCCTAACCATCCCCCTAGTCAAAATAACATTCAGACCATGGCCGATGACTCCCAAGAGCGTAATATATGCACGGTCAACATAGTCTCTCCTATGCCTAACCAACCTCTCCCATAGTCTGAAGAGGTTAGTCAACCTATTTGTCCACCACAGGTAGAAGAGCCTTCTTCTCCTATTTGTCCACCATAGGTAGAAGAGCTTTCTTCTCCTATTTCTCCACCATAGGTAGAAGAGCTTTCTTTTCCTATTTCTCCTCCACATGTGGAAGAACCTTCTCCTATTTGTCCACCATAGGTAGAAGAACCTTCTTCTCCTATTAGTCCTCCATCTACCCCTCTTATATTGGAGGATGCTTTAACCATACCAACGCCACTAGCCCCACCTTCATCCTTCCTACTACCAATGGAGGACCATACCTTTCCTGATATTTAACCACAAGTAGAAGGCATGATCATTCCTATGCTCTTTCCTCTCAAAGAACCCCATTCTCCAATTCCTTCTCCACCGAGAGAAGAACTTGTCTCTTCACCTACTTCAATCGAAGATGATCTAGTAATGGCTCTCTCATGCCTTTGGCCCGAGATCACTACATCTAACACATTTCCAGTCTCACAACCACCCACATCTTTTAAAAAACCAAAGCCTCATGCAACATCCTCCAAACCATTCTCTCGATTGGCTGAGAACTTAGGATTTCTCCATTCAAGTAACTTAGAGCATGAGGCATTGTGGGAGTGATTTAAAGCTCCTTATCTTACACATCCCACTTCATCTCATACTAACGACCCTCCTTTGACAAAATCTCCCAAAGTCTCTAACGAGGACCAGGCTTCTACTTCCAAATCTTCAAAAGCTCAACCGCCCACATCTGAACCTAAACCCTCACAGACATCCTCCATACCAACACTAGTTAAATCCCTCGGTGTTTGCCCCATATCTAACCTCACTCACCCACAAGTGAAGGTAGATTTGAATCTCACCCCCCGTAATAGTAGTCCTCACACCATATTAAAGAAGGCTACTAAACCACGTCAAAGAACTCCTCCTCCACCATCATCATTGCCCTCCATTTTGGGCCCCCATCCTTTTACCTTAATAGGAGTTCTCCCTACTCCAACACCTAACAAAAACAAGTTGCCTCCATTAGTCCCTTTACCCACCAAAAACATACCTCCTCTAAAAAATTCAGCATCCCTCACAAAGAAAGTGTCATCTACATGAGGGGCCACACAACCAACCCAAAAGGTGGTACGAAAATCTCCCTCAACAACTCCCAAAAAAAAGTCATCAACACCTAGTGCTTCAACAAGCACGGACCCCTTAGTGGATTCATATGCTTTGATACTACGCTAACTTTTGCAAACTTCTAACATCACTCTTCCACCTATTAAACCATTTCAACCTCTCGGACCAAAACCATCTTGGTTCGATGACACTAAAATCTGCCTATATCATCACTCACCTGGGCATGACACTGAAAATTGTTATGCCCTCAAGGTTGTCATTCACCATTACTTGGAAAAAGACACCCTTCTTGTTGAGGATACTATCAACAAATATCCAACACCATCTCATGTCTCTCAAACCTCTTCACCTTCATCAAAATCCCATCATCAGACTATGGTCCCTTTACCTCCTTTGCCCCCTTTATTCGAGATTAACACCATCAATGTGGCCACTAGGTCACAAAATTTAAAGGACAAAGCAAAAGAGAAAGTTGTTATTCCTTGGACCTACCCATTTGTCAAACTTGCTCAACCACCCAAACCCAAGATTTCTATCTTGGGTACATCCCAACCCACTTCTTCAGAGGCAATCCATGATTCTATGGTGAAACAGCTTCACCAAACTCCCGTGAAGATGACTTTATATGACCTCATTCAAATCTCTCCACAACATCATCAAGCTTTAATCAAAGCTTTATAGGTAGTGGAGGTCCAACCCAAGGACCCCCAACCTCTAGCTGCCTTAGTCTAATCATTACCCACCGTTGCCTCTATTACCTTTAGTGATTCTGAAATTCCTACCTCTAACTTGGAAGATCAGGATGCTACCCTTTTCATCATAGCCTAAGTTGATCAAACTCACATTAAGCGAGTTATGATTGATGGGGGCACCAGCATCAATATCATTTCCACCCATGCCTATGACCAATTAGCCCTCCCAAAGAATTGTATCTCTAAAATTGAAGCAATTCTTTGATCTTTTAATGACTCCACTACCACTACCATTGGCACTGTCATCTTACATATTTATGTTGGCCCATGAACAATCCCAGAGCTCTTCTACATCATCGAGGGAGAATTCTAATACAACATGTTATTAGGATGACCTTGGATTTTGCCATGGCCTGTGTCCCTTCTACATTACACCGTTGTGTCAAATTTGAACACGACGGTCAAGTCCATGTCATTCCCAGAGACCCCTCCTCCCCTTTCAAGACATGCAACACAACTTAACGACCCAAAGATGTTCTCATTCCTTTCAAGACATCAACCCAAACACCACCTCCACCCACAGAAGTTTCAACAAGTATGCAAACAGTGGTTACACCTATGCCACCTCCTCAAGTGACAACAAAAGACCCTATGGAAGATACCTTCCAATGTATTTCACTTGGGGAGTATTGTTTACTCACCTTGGACATGTTCCAGACTCCTCAAGAGTATGGACAACTTCATCATAATCTTAGCTAAGACCATCATATCAGAATGGTCATCCTTTATGGTCCTCCCAATTTTTGAATAAATCTCATCTATGGAGGGCTAGATCAAGCTCCCACTGATGGGAATCCTCTTTCATCACCCCAACTATTTATGTCTAACTTCTCTTTTCTTGGCAACCCAAACTTTGCACATACCTATCTTTATAGGTGTGCATGGAAGGGCTTTGGTTTTGGGCGCTACGAACAAGGCTCCCACTAGCCCGTCGAACCACCAAATGATGAGGCCATAAAGAATGCCAAGAAGCGGCATGGCTTGGGTTTTGAAGAACCTACTAAAACTTCTAAAAACCCTCACCCTGAACCTATCATAAAACAATCACCTCCAAACTCGCCTATTCCCCCATCTTCACCTACGGAGTTGGTGGTTTCCATCCCTCCTAGTTTTTTTGCATAAATGCCATTTGCTTAGAACCCCTAACCTATCAACTAGGTGGGGTATCCAGGTCTCTCCCTCTCATTTATCCAAACATGATAGACAATGAATCTGCTACCATCAACACTATCCAATGCGTAGATGATGATGCCATTCTCATCTACATGGGTGCAGATGACTCTTTCATCCAATGATTGCTTCTTTTGGAAATGCAAGTTATGTTAAATGAATTGACCATTAACATTAACCTTCCATCTTTTGATGTTCCTCACATTTTAAAGATTGGTCAATCTTTGGATGCCTAGGAACAAATTGACTATACCAAATTCCTTTCAGACCATAGTAAGGCCTTTGCTTGGACCTATAGCGATATGCCTGGCATCGACCCTAACAACATCATCCATAACATCGTCACAAACCTAGAGGCTAAGCCTATCAAGTAAAAGCTTCACAAAATGCATCCTCGCATTGTACTCCTTGTCAAATAGGAGCTTCAATGTCTTCTTTCTGTATCCCTCATTCAACCCATTGATTATCTATAATGGGTGTCAAACATCGTCCCTATCACAAAAGTGACTGGGGGAATTTGAATTTGTACTGACTATCATGACCTTAACATGGCTTGCCCAAAGAATGATTTTCCTCTACCCAACATTGACCAACTTGTTGATCTTACGGCTGGTCATGAGATGCTATCACTCATGGATGGGTTTTTAGGATATAACCAAATCTTGATTGCACCAAAAGATCAACACAAGACCACATTCATCATCCCATGGGGGAATTTTTGCTATAGGGTCATGCCTTTTGGCCTAAATAATGTAGGCACCACATATCAATGTGCCATGACTTACATCTTTAACGATCTCCTCCACAAAATCATGGAGGACTATGTGGATGACCTACTAGGCAAATCTAAACTCCATCGTGACCATTTAACTATTCTCAAAATCATATTCACTCACCTCCTCCAATACAATGTTTGACTCAACCCCAAGAAATGCATCTTTGGGGTTCTCTTTAGGAAGCTTTTAGGCTTCATCCTTTCCCTTCATGGCATTGAGATTGATCCTGCTAAGATAAGAGCTATACTCGAGATGCTGCCACCTACCAATCTAAGGCAACTTTGCAGCCTACAAGGGAAGCTTCAATCTATTCATCGCTTCATCTCATAGCTTTCTGACTGATGTCAACCCTTTCATCACCTCCTCAAGAAGGACATCTCCTTTCATTGGGATAAGGATTGCCAAGAGGCTTTTGAAGCCCTTAAATGTTATCTTGTCTCTCCACTAGTCCTTATTCCACCAAAAGATGACCAACCCTTCTACCTCTACATCTCAGCAACAAATCATTCCTTAGGTGCCATGATCGTGCACCAAGATGAACAACATCATGAGCAAGCAGTTTATTATTTAAGCCAAACACTCATTGACTATGAAACTTGGTATACTCATATTGAAAAACTCTGTTTGGCATTAGTCTTTGCCGCTACCAAACTCCGTCATTATCTTCTCAATCACAAAACTTATGTCATCACCCACACTGACCCCCTCAAATACATGCATTCCAAGCCATACCAAAACCAATGTATGGCTCGTTGGCTCATGCTTCTTGCTGATTTCAATTTGGAATTCATCCAACAAAAATCTATAAAGGGGTAAATAATCTTTGACCAACTAGCGGATGCCCCTCTACCTAACAACCAACCCTCTCACTATGAATTCCCTGACGAATCCATCACCACGTTATCCACCAATGACATTTTCTATCAAATGAAAATGTTCTTTGATGGGTCTAAATGTCAACAAGATGGGGGTACAGGGGTCATTCTCATCCCTTATGAGGGTGAGCCCATGCCCCTATCTTTCAAACTTGACTTTGAATGTACCAACAACATGGCTGAATATGAAACCTTAATTTTGGGACTTCAAACCACCCTTTTCCTAGGCGTCAAGACCATTAACATCTTTGGCAACTCACAACTAGTCATTAATCAAATCAACATTTCATATCTTTGTAAAAATGAAGTTTTGCAAAGGTACAAACACTGTGTTGACACCCTGCTAGAATCTTTTGACCATTACCTCTTGTAAACTATTCCTCGATCTACGAATAAGTTTGTTGATACTATGGCTTCTCTTGCCTCATACATTCCATTCTCATCATCTTCCTTGAGAATTTATGTTATGGTACATTGTTTGGCATTGCCTTCATATATCTCCACTGACATCAACCTCGTCAGCACCATTGACTCTAGTCCACAAGATGTTTGGTATAAACAACTTGTAGACTACTTAACTTATTCTATTGTCCCCCCTGATCTCTCTAGCAATGCCCAATAGGCTTTTATCAAAAGCATAGCTCGATATACTATGCTAAGGGGTCTTCTCTATAAATGAGGTTTCGATGGCCTCCTTCTTTAATGTCTAACCTCCACTGAAACATCTCACGCTATCAAACAAGTCTATGATGGGATTTGTGGAGGGCATTTTAGTGGTAACTCGATTGCAAAGCACATCCTTCACCTGGGCTATTATTGGCCCACTCTTCACCAAGACTGCAGTGATTATGTTTGACATTGTATCAAATGCCAATAATACACTAACTTACTTCACGTCCGTAGCCACGCTCTACAAGTTGCTAAAGATTTCTAGCTTTTTTCACAATGGGGCTTAGATCTAATCAGTGAGATTAACCCTCATTCATCTCTTTGACATCAGTCCATTATCACCACAATCAAATACTTCCCTAAATGGGTGGAAGCGATTCCCCTCATCTCCACTAAAGCTGATAAAATTATCGACTTCATCAACCAACACATCATCTATCATTTTGGTGTACCTCACAAAATCATCACTGATAATGGCAAGTCTTTCAAGAACAAAACTGTCCAAAAATTTTGTGACTCTTTTGGTATCAAGCTCAGCTTCCCCTCGCCTTACTACCCACAAGCAAATGGGTAGACCGAGGCTTCCAACAAAATCTTAACCAAAATTCTAATGAAGGTGGTCAATGATACTGGAAAGGATTGGCACATTCACATTCCCTTCGCTTTATGGGCCTACCGCACTAGCATCCAAACCCCTACAGGTGCTACACCTTTCTCTTTAGTGTATGGAATAGAGGCTGTCCTACCTCTTGAAATACAAATACCTTCTTTATGCATCTCTTTGCATGACATACTTTTTAACGATGACTTTCATCAAGATCGATTGGCTCAAATTGAGTTACTTGATGAATGTCACCTTGCTGCCCTCAACCATCTCCATATCTACCAAAATCACATCTAACCTGCCTATAACAAAAGTCTAAGAGAATGAGATTTAAAAATCAGAGATCTTGTCCTCAAAGAAAACCAACACGTGACCAATATGGAAAGAAGTAAATGAGGCAAGTTTGCTCCTAATTGGCTCAGACCTTATATCATAACACGCAAGTATGGATCAGGGACTTATCATCTGTCTTCTCTTGAAGGCTGGCCAAAACTTGAGCCCCTTAATTCCTTGCATCTATGACCATTCTACTGTTAATCAAGTACTCATTCACTTGATATTTAACTTGAGCTCGTCCCTTGAGCAACCCCTGTCATCCTCATCCCTATTCCTTTCAACCCCTTTTCCTACAAACATTAGTCAACCCTTTTGTCAAGTATGAATGCTTTGTCCTAATAAAAGGGAAACCCTTAAACCTCTATAGGCTAGTCCATGACTAAAACTTTAGTCCAGAAAACATATAAAACTAGGATGCCTATTCAAAGGTCATAAAACTATAAATGTAGATTGCTCCCTCAGAGGACAGCTGCATAATTGTTGTAACTAATAGACTGTTCCCTTAAAAGACAACTATCCAAAGACATCAAAACATAAAAAGCAGAATATAGACCACTCCCTCGAAGGATGGCTATACCCAAATTTTGCTACAAACAACACTCTCTCAGAAGCTTCCCACATCGATCAGCTTCACATATGACCATAAAACAAAACAACATCCCCACGTAGACTTCCCACATTCATCAGTCCACCAAAAAAAATTGACTGACAAACTATTAAGTCATGGACTTGCCTATAGTCATTCTCAGGGTCACCTATAAAAGGAGAAAAGTTATCCTTGCTAAAAAGGGGTTACGCTATCCTTACAAATCATATAATCAAACCTATTACCTTAACATACTCAAGGGATTTTGAGCTCACTTAATGTCAAGTGATTTGACTACTTCTCTAACATAAAACAATGGTCAACGACGTAATGCATGAATGGGGATTTTATTTGCAAAAATCCTATCTATGTTATCATTATAGTCCTTGTCAATGAAAGAGCAATGCGCCTTTCACTTCTTGCATCTTCGTCATACAACCAAACCCAATCAAATCTAACCAAACCAAACCAAAACATTTTCAGACCACTAACATGACATAGCCCATTCACACTAGTTTCTATGGAAAACAATACACATGAAAACTATCGACCACACACAATTTATGTCAAGCATAAACCATTACTTGCTGAAGCGTAAATATACTCATTTCATTTTTAGCATACACCATCACGAATATGGAAAATTGCTAGGGATGAAAAACCACATCACCTATATTACAGAATACACCATCACATAATATACAAAAGGTTGTAACATCGTCATACACTCATCATTTCAAGCATGTACCATCAGACATATGGGAAGTGCTAAACCATTAACATGACCAAACCAACTATCGACCTCTTTGATTCCTTCTTCCCTTTTGGGGAGAACTACATTGGCCTAAGGCCCTTCAAACAAGGGCTATGTAGGTAGCACTCAGTTGACACAGAGTCTTCTAGGGTTAGCTCAGCCATCCATTTGACTGTTCATCTCCCTAATGATGTCGGCCACATTCGTTTATTCATCTACTTGATGGACAAACCATTTAACCTTTAATCATGACTTAACCTAGTCAAACCCAATCCATAATTGACCCTCTTCTTCCCTTTTGGGAAGAACTACATTGGCTTGAGGCCCTTCAAACAGGGGCTATGTAGGCAACACTCAGTTGACACAGAGTCTTCTGGGGTTAGCTCAGCCATCCACTCATCTAATTACCTGTTTGTATTTGTTCATCTACCTGATGGACAAACCATTTTACCTTTAACCATGACTTAACCTAGTCCAACCCACATCCATAACCAACCCTCTTCCTCCCTCTTGGGAGAACTACATTGGCCTGAGGCCCTTGAAATAGGGGCTATATAGGCAGCACTCAATTGACATGGGGTCTTCTAAGGTTTGCTTGGCCATTCCTTCATCCGTCCATCTAATAGACCAACTCTCTATACCAACCCAAAATCATGACCAAACAATCAGCCTTGACACTGAATGAGTTACCTAAACTTCTCATGGGGCACATTGGAGATCACATACATCTCCCTGACCACAACACACACCACTTGAGATCATACCATGACTCAACTTGACTCGACCAATGACCTTAGAGATCACGACTATCTCCTCAAACCATGACCACTTTTGAGACAACTATGCCTTGGTTGTTTTGATTGCATATGCTACCTCATGAATAGTTAGCAAATTGTCCATAACCCTCACACACATTGTCAGATTGCACTCTAGTTGATCCTCAATATTTGTGACATTTTCATGTTTTCTAGGAAGTACTTCCTGAGCCTGGGATACTTGGAACATGATGACCATTGGAGCTACAGCCTTGATCATTTAACCCAATCAGCTACGACTAAATACTGGGGACCAGTTATTTTGATTTTATCACTCCTCGACCTTTGACTATGACAATTTGACCTACCTATCACATGAAGTGGTATGCATGCAATCTCAACTTTTGCAGCATTCACACTCAACCTTCACCATACCCATCCACTATCTATCAAATCGGCACTTGATATTAGGTTACCTTCCCTCGACTCTTGCTTTGAGGGGGAATACCTCATCCCACATCTAGGGCAACCAAATCCTATTTTTGTCTTGCAGTTCATCAGAACAACCAATAGGACAAAAATGACCTTATCCCATACCTGGGGCAACTTACTCCTATTTTTGTCTTGCAGTTTGTCAAGAACAACCAACAAGACAAAAAGGGGCAAATGTAGACCCCAAAATAGTGTCAACCCCCCCTGGTCCCTTTCTAACTTAAACATGTCTAACCTATACTTTATTAATTTAAAATACTTATTTTAAATTAATAATCCCCCTAGACACCTCACCTTAGATTCCTAGCTCTTAGGCCATTTATCACCCTATGACTAATCATAATTACCTAAGACCTAATTTTAACTCTCCCACTAATTCTCATGCCTATTAAACCCACCTTTGGACCGTTTAACAATGACAACCAAAGTTGGCAGATGGAAGAATAGGTAAAAGGCTAAAAATAGCCTTTTTTCCCATTCTCTAGCCGCCGACGTTGGTTAACAGTCAACCGATGTCAGCGGTATCACCGATGTCAGTTGCTTAAAACTAAATTCTGACCTCAACTATAGACCTAAATGTGAATTCTCTTACTCCCAGATCTGAATTCTTTCTCTCCTTGAGTCTTTGCATATCACAGTTAGGCTTTGGGATGAGGCATCAACATTCTATCATCACTCTCCAGCTACAGAAGCTCTACAAAATTCACTCCAGGCATTGGATTGGAAGGTTGTACGAAGTCTTCTACATCAGCTACATCAGGAGCAAGTCTTCTACACTTCTGGTTCTCCACCAAGAGCTAAGTATTATTCTGGTTTATATTTTAGTATTTTTAGAATGCATTGGTGATTAGTCCATTGAATATTCTTGAGTACTGTTGATAGACAAACTGACTTCCTTCCTGAAGAGGATGAAAAGCCTTCTCTCATTCTTATTCTCTTTCCACCCCTATCCTCTATCTTTTCCCCCTTTTAGACCCTAATCATTGTCTTGCAACCCTACATAGACCCAGACTCCTTCCAGATCCCTCTATTGACCACAAACCTATCCAAAACTCACCCAAGGCCATTACCCTAACTGACATCAACCATTGCCCCTACCGACATTGGCATCATAACTAGCGTTGGCATCATTGACAAACTGACACCAGCAGGACTACCGACATTGATGACTGTCGAAGACTGATTGCAAGATTTAGGTATGCATTATCTACTTCTCCTTCTTTAAGTCTTTCATTATATCTTTCTATTACAACATTCTTTTTATCAACTAGTGGACTGTCATCCCTCAAGGAAGTCTTTGCTCTTCTGGGATTGAGCTTTGCTTGGCAGTTCACCATATCTATCTCTAACATTTTTTTTTGTTAATTTTTCTTCTTATCTACAAGTGTCATCCTCCACATCCAAAGAGGAGCTCCTTCAATCATCTGGATATGGTGCGCAACTTAATCCGAGTATCATCTAACCCCTAACCATTAACTTTAGTTTCTTATTTCTTCTGAATGTGAAAATAAAAAATGAGTAGAAACAATATGTAACGAGGTTAAATGTAGTCTTAGAATATAATACACAAGGTTACATTCTTAATATTCCTACAAACATGGACTCATGACCTCTAAGACCTTGACAAAACATTCAAAATTTCAAAATTCAAATTGGAGGAATTTGGTGGGAAAATACCAATGCCACCTAAATTCATACTCCAAAGACTCCAAAGATGACAATTAGACCAATATATACAAGGAGGTAGTGATGATCCTACATCATACTATCGAGGAGCAAAAAAAAATTCCATGAAAGTTATAAATTATTTTGACTTTGAGGTTCTTTGCAACATCCTTCTTCCACTTGGATCCTAAGATATATTTGAGACACACATTCCTTTTTGATGCTTTCTTATATTTATGATAGATCCTCATTTATTAATCTCTCTCTTGCTTTCTCCTTTGAGGTTATTTACTTGCATAGTAATCTCCCACTTGATCATGTTTAGATTCTTGGTGTTCTCCTAAAATAAACCTACACATAGAACACACAAGTTAATTAAAACAACCTCTTATTTGTCTTCTTAGAAACTAGTCTCTTGTTCTTGCATGCTTATTTTTTCTATGCTTGGGTATACTATTTGTTGTGTTATTACTTATGGTTCTACTTTCTCTATTATAATTCCTTCAACCTCTTCAACGTCATTATTCTCCTCTTGTTATTGTGTACTCTTTACTTGCTCATTATCTTCTCTCTCCATGGCCAATGCTCTCAACATACCCACATTATCAATAAAATGGTCTAGATACTCATTGATTTGAATGAATGATAAGTGACATGAAAAAATTATAAACAGTCCTTCCACATGCTCATATTAGAGTATCTCGCATCTCTCTTATTATTTCTACTTTCTTAGCTGGTGTTTTATATTAGGTAGCTCTCCAATCATTCTCTTTACCATATGTACTCTCTTAAGTAAGTCTATTGTACCTTGCTCCATCCCTTATCCAAGGTCCCTCATTAGATCATATTATTTGAGAAATAAATTTGGTCTCTTATTTTGAGGTTGTTTATCTTCTTATCTCTTCTTAAGCCTCTCTTAGCTTTTAGACTACATGACCAACTTGTTTTAATCACCTGTAATCTTCTTTTAATAGCCTTCTAAATAATCTTCATCATTCTTGCAATGAAATTGATCAAATACATAACATGAAAAAAATAGATATGTAAATTTTTTTAATGAATACCTTATTCACCTATTTCCCTACTTACCTTTTCACTCTGATACCAAATAATGCAAAGGGTTAACATAACTTATCTCTCACATTAACTTTATTCTTGATTCACTCCTTCAACAATAGTCCATTGGTATAATATGCATTAAATGGTTATTGACTTATTTGAATTAGTTTATGGTTATTATAATTTTTAAAATGATTATTGTAGCCCTATTAGATTCCTCATTCAACTTATACACTTCTCAAATCAATAATTTATCTCATACACATCTCTGTCTCCTTAATACTTAATTCTAGTAGCCTTTTTTATAGAATTCTTGTTAGTATAGAAGTGTACATACATATATTGGAAAAATAATGACATTTAAAACTACCCTTTATCTTATAATATCATTCCGATAACTTTCAAGCTCTAAATCCATCAATAGGTCACTTTTCTAGGTGTTTTTGGTCTTGGATTAGGCCTATTAAGCCTCTCACTGCCCTATCTACACACAATGAGTTCAAAACTATACTTATATGTAAAAAATACACTTGAAACTCACCAAATATATTAATACAAATATCCACATATTATAAAAAAAACCAATATTTTTCCATGGTGGAAATATCCACAAACTCCATTTTTGTTTGAAACCCTAGCACAAGGTTTAAATAGATTGTTAGGAACATGAGAAGGGTTAAGTTGTCTTAGCAATCATTCAAAGAGATTTTAAAGGATTATGATTAATTTTAAATGTATGTGAAATATGTAGGCACATTTTTGAAATGCTATATTATCTTTTTAAGACATTTCTTGGCTTCTTTCACATAAATATATTCTTGACTGTGTTGGATACTTAAAATAGAGTATGTTTGAGGAGAAACAAATTATGGTTTCAATATTTGTATCCAATTTTAGACAATTTTGAGTGTTATTATAGGTTTATAATATTATATTATTCCTTTTTAAAAAAAAATTAATCTCATTCCATCACCTCTGTGCATGTTATTTTCTCAAGAATTTTGTTGACTATGTCTAAACTACAGTGGTCTAAAAGACTGTATACCCCTACTAGGAAACATAATGATATTTTAGGGTTTTTAAAGAATATTATACCTTTGATAAATATTTAAAAAACTTTGTACCAATACTTTATACTTCATTCAAATGTTTAAGACCCCATTAACAACTTTTACAGTGTGACTGAGTGAGGTTTCTTAGCAACTATAGGTCTAAGTTAGTTTTCCTCATCCATATACATGAAAATAACTTTAGAGAATGTAAATTAATTAATTAAAACTAGAAAATCACCTTAATAATATGTTAAGATAAAAAACTTGTCCTTTTTATAACACTCTATCCAGACTCTATCTTTGGCCCATTCATCTTCATAACATACATAGAAAACTCAATCTTTGAAATCAGTTTTGTCTTTCAACATGAAACATTATCCATACATTTTATTTGGGTTCATGTTATTTACATGTCAAATACAACCATTTTTTCCTCAATATAACTAAAACATTCATTACATTTTATTTTATCCCTCGTAACTTACCTAACTATCTTCTTAACTCCCTCTTGTACATTGGGAGTGCTAACTGCCTAACTACCAACATAGTTGTCAAATTTACTAACTATATGTTAAGTATGTAACAAGGTTAAATGTACTCCTAGAATATAATTCATAATGATACATTCTTAATACTCCTATAAACATGACTCATGACCTCCAAGACCTTGACAAAACATTCAAAAATTCAAAAATTTAAATTGGGGGAATTTGGTAGGAAAATGTCAATGCCACCCAAATTCAAATTTGACACCATTATAACACCTAAAAATGTTTCCTACAGACCTTTTAGGACCTTATAAACCTATTAAAGACTCAAAACATGAAAATTATACCAATATATAAATAAGGAGGTAGTGATGCTCCTACATCACAATGCATGGTTATTTTTACATCAAGATGTTGATGTGGCACCAATAACTAAAGAGGTAGGTGGGGTAAGTGTAGTTTCAGCTGATGTAACTATCGAAGGTCCTTATGGAATCAAAACTAGACTTGTTAAAGTTTGCATGACGATAAATCTAAGGAAATGAGGTCTTTGTGATGCTAGGGTGGTACTGGGAGTTGGTTGTGTATGTGGAGCTAACTTGAAGCTACTTATTTGGGTATAAAATCCTCAAATAATGCATAAGCTGTATCAAATGCCTTATTTATAATATCAAAATTGAGTAATGAAGGCTTAAAAATATTAAAATCTTCAGTCATCAATATTTCTTTATCAGATTCTGAGCTCTTAAATTCATCTACTAAATCCTCTACCTTCATTACTTTATCCTTCATAAAAATGACTAACTAAAGGATTTAATCATTGGTTTTATAAATGGTTCCCTCAACTTCTTGTTTAAAGTTGTCTACAACCACCTAAAGAAGATTTTAAAAATTATTTCTATTAACTAATTTTCCAATAGGTTTTATTACATTATTAACCCTCATATCTAGTAAATTTTGCAACGCTTACCCCTCATGAGTGAGAAGATGATCTAGTAAGTTATTCCTTTACTTGTGCCATTTAAGGAAAGAATTCCTTCTTTCCATTACGTAATTTAAAGACCAAGAAGCATTCATACTAAAGATAAGATTTAAATGATTAAAAGGATTAGTCCTAGAACATTGGACCAAAAAATTCAATCTCCTTTCTAGTTTTTCATCTCATTCTAAAATGTGATAATAGTTTCCATGTTTGACTGGATTATTTCCCAAGAAACCTTGAATTTATACAAAATACTATATAACTTGGTCACTATAATCTATACATAAACAATAATTTCCTTAGGTGTATATATAATTTGTCTTTTATATAACCTCTTTAAGTCATATTGTTTACTTTGAAGCATCTCTTTCATTATTACCCCTGTAGAATCCACAAAAGAACTAAAATTATCTATATACTTGGTGGGGTCATTCATATTTTTTTTAGGATTCTTGGCTAAAGGGAGAATATTATCCCTTTTTCCAAACTTAACCTCTTAGTTATTATTTTCATCACCTTCTTCTTCCTTACCCTTTGAATAGTCCCACTTTATTTATCAAACTGAGTGGAGACTGTGGGAAGTTTATATACACCCAGATTCTACCTTTCATCCCTTGCACTTTGCATTTCCTTTACCCATTAGGGAAAAATGAGTTATCCCATTTAAATCTCTTGGTTTGGGCCTAAGGAATGAGAAGGATGAGTCATTAGAGGTGGTGTAATCATTTGGGGTGTCAAGCATTCACTTATTTGAATAGGAAACTGGAGGGGTGGATGAACAAACCTCTCCTATGGAGATGTTTCCTTCATAGGTGTAACTTCAATCATAAGTTTGGTCAAGTATGGAGTAAATTGTATAGTAATTATTTTTGAGGGCATGGTCAATCATTTTGGCATGGGGATTTCCAATTGGTATAGCCTTTTCCTAGGGATTACTAGCATCCAAGTATTAAAATTAGATATAGTGACCAAATTTTCAACTTGGACTGCTTTTGGAGTCCTTATTAATTTTAGAGAAGAAAAAATGATTAAATCAATAGAACTAGTATAAATAAAAATAATGGCCCCAATAATGGATGGGCATAGACTTTTATTTGATATTTTAATACTATAAATTAAATAAATAATAGAATAAACTACCTTGTATAGGATTTTGCTCTATTATGGTGTAATGGCCTCATGTTTTGACACATTAAGAGAGGCTTCCTTTAATTTCTATCCTCCTGGGATCAATTTCTTGGCCTTTTCTATATCAACTTCTTTATCATCTAATTCTTCATCCATAAGATAATTGACCAGAGATACTACCTACTCGAGATCTTATTTCATTGCTCCATTACACCTAATGCTTTCTCTACTTCCTCTTATTCCTCCTCTTCTATGATTAGAAGACCAAGTGATGCTATTTATTCTAGTTATTTACCTTTAAAGGGAGGGGAAGATTATTTTTACTTCCTTTAGTAAGTGAATATGGGTGGAGTGAAAGGTTGATGAGATGGGTGAACATTTTTAGGAGTAAAAATGATAGGAAGTATGACTAGAGATGGTGGTCAAGGATTAGTAGAAGTGATGAATAGTGTCGAGGTGGTTTTGGAGGGTACAAATATTGCCTAAGGAGATGTAGGGGATTAGGGAGAACCAAGGGTAGTAGGAAAATATAGGAAATTAGTATATAAAAAAATCTATAAGACTTACTTAAGTAACTATAGTAAGGGTTGGAAAATGTGTCATCACTAAAGAGCTCCCTTGTTCCCTTGAAGAAGTAGCTAACCTATGCCTTATAATGTTTATAACCAAAGTTTGAATATTAGCTACTACTAATATAGAAGATACTTGGGGACATGGGAGATCCCTTAGAATTTCCCTCTCAATTTGAGGGTTTGATTCTATTTGAGTGTCAGGATCATCTAGTTCATCATTTATAGGCTCTCTTAAAGGGGACAGAGGTCTATCCTATTGTTGTGTTAGCTGGTTTAGAGACTATTGATGACTCCATAGATCTTATTCCTTTTACTTAGTTAATCTAGATCATAATGAATGGCTTATACCCAAGCCAAGGATATTGATTTATTTCTAGTTTTCATCCACACTCTAATATCATTTATTGTATTTAAAAAGACTATGTCATGTTCATATTCCTCATGGCCATAAGAAACATGTACTTTATTCTTCTCCTTGAGTTGTGAGAGATACCCCATTACCTTTTTATTGGGGTCACATTCTCTAAAAGGTACCACATTTAAATTATATTGATTCCTAGCCATGCCAGCATGAAGAAAATATGATTTGACAACATATTGCTATTGTATAATGCTTAGAGGAATTTTGAAATAATAGGCCGAATGTATTTGACCTAGTTCCTTATGAATGCTATTATAAATTCGATATGAAATTTATTATTTTGATATGTGATATGAGTGTGGTAATAATAAGGGAGTTTTACTTATTAATTCTACCCTGATAAAAATGACATCCATGTAGTGCTAGTAGTATCCCATTTTATTTGGGATTTTTCTTGTATTTTTTAATAATCTAGGCATTGCAGTTCCCTGTATAACTTAAAATATTTGAGGATATATCTCTTAACATATTATCTTGATTTCTTTTTTATATCTATGTAAAAACATGAAAGATAGTATTATTATACCCTATTTATTATATATTCATTCAAAGGCTACCATTCCTAACCATAGTGATTGTATATTTACCCATTACTACATCAAATAGGTAATACATCATATAAAAATTTACATAAGTTGCTCTTTGATCAGGGTGGATAAGTTGTGACTTTAGTTTGGAACTAATAATATCCCCTAATGCCATTATTTTTTTGGGTGTCAAAATAATATCTAGTAGATAAACCCACTCAACCTTGACATTTTTAATACTAGAAAATCCATACAACCTATTCATTAAGGCCATATCTATCTTAATTTTAGGCCTAAATTCAATGATGCAATTAGATGAAATGGCCCCTCTAGGATTAATATTTTATCCTAGATCAATACATTGTTTCAAATTCCTATCTACTATGTTATGTTCAATCCAAGCACTAGCTGAGACCTGGTTGTAAATGGTTTTAAGTAAGGGGAGTATAAGATATCTCTAAAATTCCCTACCTGATATGTATGCAACAACATTATTAACCTTCCTAACATGAAATATATCTCCAAAAATAGTTGAATTAATAAATAAAACTCTAAGTATTTCAATCCATATAATTACCTTAGTTTTTTCTACAACTTGGTGGAGGTTTTGTTCCTTGATTGACAAGAAGTCATCTATGTATTTCTTCTCCTCGGGATACAGTTGGTCTTCGATAGAATATGGTTTTATAGATTTGTCCTCTTCCTAGATCACCAAGTAGTGTAAGTTATTTAAATCCAATGTTACCATCTTGAATACAATATCCATGTCTTCAAGTTATCATATGAATGAGTAGGGAGAAGGAACTAGAGATTTTCTATATTTTGAAGAAGAAGCCACTTTTCTTTGATTACTGCTAAAATTATCTCTATGCGAATAGATTGGTTTATTGTGTGGTTATTTAATAAATGAGTTAGGGATGCTAGGGATATCAAAAATGCAATAAATATATTGAAATATTAATGTCAAAGTGAATCCCTGCTTTGCATAGATTTTGCATACATTACTCCTAAGCCTGAATATTAAATGCAATCTTTCACCATTAATGCAGATAATGAAATTTTTATTTTATTTCCCATTTTGATTTTATCTTCTTAATTAGCTTTGGTAGGTTGTTTTGTTTTCCATATGGAAATATTTACTTAAGTTTATGTGTCTAGTCACTACCTTTTGAGATAATTGGTGATTACTCATTGACTAGTTTTTTTCCATACTATAAACCTTTTATATTCATATAGTGGTCACATCCCTTTTTTGGAAAATGACACTTTCATATATTTTGTTATTTTAGATATTTATAATTTCATTATTTTTTGTATGCTCCATAGTCACATGTTACTAATTATGATCAAGCCACATAAAATGATCTTGGTGGTGTGGGGACTCGAGATGTTCTGAAGATCAGAGCCTATTTATTTGAACTGTGTATGTCTTAGTTAGTCATGATTAGTATAAAGTAGAATTGTAGAGTGATATCAGTGGTTTAAGGATTTTAGGGCCTCAGAGCCGTTATAATAGATTTTGACTATGCTTTGAATCTTCCATAATTGATTTAGGGTGTAAATGTGCCACATGTCAATCATTGAGATCACAAAAGCACATAGCCATTAGCTAAAAAGTAAAGGTTTATTTAATCATTCTAAGGTTCTATTTGACATTTTTTTTGTTAATTATTCAACCACTTGGAGTTGTGGGAGCTCGAAGGTATTTAATTGTGGAGGATTAAGACCATTAAACTTTGAAAATTAAAAAGTGAAGTCTCTATTTTACCAGGTTCTCAAGATGTTTAGAGGATCAGTAAGTCAAAAGACTTAGAATTTTATCTACTTTCTAATGGCTTAATGCTCTAAATTATGAAAGAGTGAGGTTAATGATAATCTCACGTATATGAAGTGGGGCATATTTTGGGGTGTTTAATTAATCTCAATAAATGGTCATGAAATCACTCAAAGTAGATGCAAAACTAGGACAAAATATTAATAGTGTTAGTTTGTAAACCATAGCATAGAAAAAATAACTCATGAAACCCAAGGTGTATAATAAATTAATATATTAGTTCAAGTTTTAATTTTCATGGTTTCAATTTCTTTTAAATTTGGACTTCATGAGAATGATCTTAGACTATGAATGAAAGACAATTAGTAAAATGGACTTCTAAGGTTCATGGCTTACCTAATTAAATATTTTACCATCAATGGGTCCATATTTGAAATTTGATAAAATGGGGTGTATGTTTTAGGGGCACAAAAAATGGCAAATTACAAGAGAAATACTCTTGATTATTTTGAGAACCCAAAATTTCAAAAATATATTATAATAAAAATTCAATCTGACAAATAAATAATAAGGAAACCAAGACTCTAGAACAAAATCCTATTTATTCATGTAACATACTAACATTTCAATTCTTTGGATTTATGTGTGGTATAACAAGATTAATTTTCATTGGTTATGAAAATTTTAATGAAGAACTGAATAAACATTGTAAGTTTCACATGGACTTTTAATTGTGTAATAAAAAGAAATCCTAGGTATTGCTCTACTACCAGCCAAACATTCATAGTCCCAACAAAGATACCTATGGTCCCATTTAAAGCTTTAATCTACTACCAGTCTAGCATCCATAGTCCCATTATAGGTTACTCAAATCACCCATATCTAATCAATTTGCAAGATTTGTTTTTTTAAACATAGATAAAAAAAGGGTTGGGGACCACCATTGGCTAGTTGTATGAAAAAGAAAATGTATTTGTCAATATGTCCCTATCAATGTTATTGAGTTTTATGCTTTATTATTCCATATCCAAGTTTTAAAATATAATAGTGAGATAAATATTTGGAAATGAAAAAAATTTCTAAAATTTTCATGAATATATCAGAACAAGTCCCTAAAACTTAGTAAACTTATTGGATCTAAGTAAAGTTTAGGTTAGTCACAATACATACCTCAGTACTAGATTGTATTGTACTTTTAGAATAGATATACTTGAAGACTAGTGGCACATTTTTATATGTCATCCCCTTTGTTTTGGATTATCTTTTTACTTTTATCTCAATAAATTGGTGAGATAGTTTTTCATTTTAAGAATTTAACCTAGAAAGCAGTAAATAACTAATCTAGAAAGCAACATGCTAAAAATAGGAAATCTAGCCCAGAAAGAAGTAAAAACTAATTTAATGAAAGTAACATGCTAATTTTTTAAAATTTATCCTATTAATAATCTATAATTTTACTCATAGTCTACTCTAATGCATCTCTAGTTGGAGCAGCTAAGAAGTAATGCTTCGAAAACTGCCCATCGATTGGAAAGGTGAGGTCATTATGTTGATGGTATTTTAATATAAAAGAATTATTACCAATGATTTATGATATCTAATATGGTAAAATCCATATGGGAGTGAACTTATCATCTTTATTTCCATGGGATTTATGCCATAAGAGCATTAGGTCTAAAATCTTGAACGCCTTGATTTTGGATTTTTTATCAAATCATCTCTTGATAATATCATGTTGTTTACAAAAGTTTTATAAGGCTTCAGTTCTCACATCTTCCATTTGGACTATATCCAATAGCCTAAACTATATTCTTTCATCTTCACCCATATACTCTTGCATAAATCAATATGTTGGTATCTTGAGAGTTATAGGGAACTAGTTGTTATCCATATAGCAACAAAAAATGTGAATCTTTGAGATTTTTCTTGTGTTTGGTATTGTCAACATATAGTGCATATTTAAGTAAGAGATGACATTCTCATGGTTTATCTTGTGTTGATTTCTTAATGGCATCTACCTAATTTTTATTGGTGGATTCAACTACTCTATTCCCTTGTGGATAATAATTTGAAGATATATTCAATGTAATATAATTATTATAAGTCTATTATGTGAATTTAAATGATTTAAAAGCTACACCATTGTCATAAACTAAGGAAAAGGGGGTGCCTAGCATGCTCAATAAATTCTCCTCTAAAATTTTGATGACATCAACTACTCTAGAGTTTTTTGTTGCTACTATTTTTATCCACCTAGTGCAATAATATATAGTTGTGAGGATGAACTTGTGTCATGATAAAGAGTTAAGGTTTATTATCCCAATTAAATCAATAACCCATTAGGCAAAAGGGCATCCTTCAATAATTGACTACAAAGACATGGTAACATTCACTTTTCTTTTAGCAAATATCTAGCATTCATGGTAGGTTTTGATGTGGTTATGAACATCTTTGAATATTGTGGGCCAGTAATACCCTATCTTCAAAATATTATGAGCTACAATATTACCTGAGGGGTGTCTACTACCTATCCTTTGGTGTAAGTCATCTAGGATATTTTTATCTTCTTTTTTTGACACACATATGAGATAGATGCCTTCATAGTATTTATATATAGGACTCCCTTATTTTTCTCTAAAATTTAGGAGGGAAAGTACCTATGAGTAAGTAATGAATGATCTGAGAGTACAATTCAACTCAAAATATCTAAGTTTCATTTATTTACTTAATACTAATGCATGGGTCAATTTGAGCCATCAGTTGGAAAATACCTTGACTTATTACTATTTTTATAGGTCTAATATCTAGATCAAACTCTTACAAATTTTCCATCCATTTACCTCTCCTTTCACTTAATTCATTCTATCTCAGCATAAGTTTGACAACTAAGTCTGGAAAAATGGCATACAATTTTTTCTAAAAGATTTAGTGCCTAAATTTCATGACAACTTTACTCAAGGCATAAATTTTCTTGTATATTATGGAATATCTTAGTTTAGAATTATTCAAATTGGTACTCATGAAAGCAATGGGATGTTCATTACCTTTTACCCTTTGTGTTAATATAGTATCTAAGTTATTCTTTGAAATAAATGAATAGTGGTAAAAATCTTTATTATAATATGGGCTTATCAAAATTAGAGCCTGAGTGATAGTAGTTTTGATATTTTTAAATGCCCTCTAGGATTTTGTTGTCCACTCTATCTTTGAATCTTATTTCAACATGGCACTCAATGGTTTGACTATTTTGGAAAAATCATAAATGAATTTTGTGACAAAGTTTATCTTTCCAAATAATGACTTTAGCTTCATTTTACTGTTGGGAGGTGTAAGCTTGGAGATGTCTTGGACTCTATATGGATCAATGGAAATTTCATATTTAGTGATAATATGGCCTAAAAAATTTTCATTAGTGACTTTAAAGATACTCTTCTTTGGGTTCAAGGAGACCCCCTATTTTTTGTATCTATCAAAAACTCTATGGAAGTGATCAACATGATCAATTCAATTTTTTGAAAACAAAGTGAAATCATCCATGTATATTATAATACATTTACCAACCAACCTATGGAAGGAAAAATACATTTCTCTCTAGAAGGTGGATCACACATTTATTAAACTGAATAACATCCTTTTTTATGAAAAATTTCCCCACTTGGTGGTGAATGTAGTCTTCATCTTATCTTCTACTTTAACCAGACATTAATTGTAACTAGATACCTAAAGATACCTAAAGTCAAATACATAATCTGATTTGCCTATTTTTATTTTTTATTGACACTAAATTAGCTACCTAAGTTGCATGCCTAATTAGAAATATGATTTTAGAATCTAGGATTTTTCATATTTTAACTTGTATAAAAGGTTCTAGGATTAGATTGACTAGCCTTTATCTTTCACTAAAAAGCTTGTGATTTGGCTTGAGGGGGATGGTGTGAGTGATTACCCTAGAGTCAAAGATCTTTAGGTCATCATATGTCCATTTAATGATATCTTTGTAGTTTGTAAGTAATATATTTAGTCTTTGCTTTTCATTGTCTATGTATCTTAGGCCTACATTCATGTATTGGGGATATTTATTAGTCTCTAAGTTCTCTTAGGTGAATTTAGACTTAGTTGTCTTGAACTAATTTTTCTTTTGATATCATGGACTGATATTGAAGGCTCATTCTAAAGAAACCATCTCTAAAAGGATTTGGTTTTATTTCAATTGTAAAACACCCTCTTATCCTAGATATTCAATTTGCATAAGTTCAATGTCCTTTTTATCTATTAGTTGGGACATAAAGGCTCCAAAATTAGTTAGGAACTAAATGATTTTTTGATCATCCTCAAATACCTAAAAATGGTCTATATTTTCTAAAATATAAGGAGAGAGAACTAATTCCGTAGAGAATTTATGCATATTTGACTCCTATATTGGTGATAAATTAGTAGTTGATATTGATGTTAAATATGTTATCTAGTTTTCTTCTCTTGGAATGTCTTTGATGTTGAAGGCATCAAGAGATTCAATTAGGTCCTAGGCTTGATGCTTGTATTTCTTTAAATAAGTGAGTTTGTATTGTTATTTATTTATGATCTAGTTTACATCTAGATTAGAATCACTAAAGAATTGTACCTACTCGGCACTATACTTTAGTGTAAATTTGAGGTCAAGGATTAGGGCTTCATGATCAGACTTATTATTAATATATTAGAATTATAATCTATAATAATCCATATACTACTTCCCTTATGGATCCATGAGGGCTACATCAACACCCAAGCCTTGTTTTGATCTATCTCCATTAAAATGGAGTGTCCATAGTTGGTAAGGAATTAAAATTCTTGTTCATGTAATGCATGTTCTTGTTTCATGGTGAAAGTTTACACACCTACATGTGAAGACACAATGTCTACATTTTCATTGGTGGCATTGTACTTCGTGGTCATGTGTTTCATTTTGGGTTCACAATCCCCTCAAATTTGGTTGGGTAACCCCTTCCAAGGCAACTACATGTGTGATAATTCAATGTCCATATACCCATTAAGCATTTTGGACCAATCCCTACTTAGTAAGAGGCCATAATATTATAAAATGTCAACAACCAATATATCAATATTATGTTGCACATGTGGTTCGGATGCTAGTTAGATGCACATGTTAGTTAATTCTATGACACATGGGATTGAAGATTTATATAATTAAAGAACTAATTTATTTGACATGTCAATAGTTAGACCTAGTTTCTAACATACATCTATTAGCATCACATTGGTTGATGCTTTGGATTTAACTAGAGAGTTGTGCACATTATTTCTAAACATTTTGATAATCAGTAGAAAAGGTAATACTTCTAGTTTGTCTTTATATATAATCACATTCACATGTATAACTTTGGATTTATTAGGAGAGGAAATTTTAGTTAAAAATTTGAGTAGCATCTCCCTCTATTTGATTATATGTTACAACTCATGTAGATTGATGTTCTCCTTGATCTTTTTCATATCTTTAAGAATGTTATATCCCCCTTTGTTAGGGGGTTATGTAGTTTGTAAATGCTCATCTCTCTTTAGAGGAGGTGGATTATTATTAGCCTTCAGATCAAGAGTAGTAGAAATATTATTTAGAGGCTTGAAGTAGTCATAGGCTATTTAATCCTCATATTATAATTATTACTAGTTTGGTTATACTACTAGAAGGCATAAATATTGTCATTATTTTCTTTTAGTTCATTTTCGCATTCTTATAGAAATGGAGAGTCATAGGTTTCAAAAACCATAGTTATCCTTGAGTGGCATAAATCATTGGATGAAGATGATTCCTTATGATGTGTAGGATTTTATTACCTTTCTACCTCATACTAAAAGATTTCAAAAATAATGTAGAACTCGATACAATTTAATTCTCCATATTACACAATTTTATGAACTCAGCACCAGTTTGGAAGAGATACATCCATGATATTCATCTTAGGCATATTATTAGATTGGTATTGATATTTTTGATTGTATCACAACCTATTTAAATGTTTGTTATATCTTTGGAATCCAAAATTCTAGTTACTATCTTGTCTATTTGTGTTACCCATGCATTTATGCATGTTCAAAAACTTGTTAATCAATTTTTACTCCATCCTCTATATTAAATACTATTATATATTTATGAAATCATATTTATTACCCTGTGTAGTAGCTATATTAAATAGGATCAAGGGCTGACTCTAAATTTTTTATTTGGAAGCAAATGCAAAATTATTTAGGAAGCCAAGTTTTTGGTTGGGTGGAGCATGAGTCAAAGGCACTAGGATGTATACTTGGTTCTAGTTCTAGGCTATAGTATTAAGATTCATGCTTGGAATTAGAGTAAAATATATAAAAAACTAAGCCAAGATCAAGCAAGGCCAAGGATTGCATCTGGGGATTTAGCTACTTGTCTATATTAATGGCTTCAACATAAGCCATAGTTATTGAAATAATTCTAATAGCTCTATATAATAACACAATGGAGAAGCAATATAGTGAATTTTAATACATCTCAAGGGCCAAAACCTCATTTAGTTGATTGGAAGTATATAATATGCTATACATATTTTGAAATATAGTATTGAAAGCATGGATTGGTTCATTAAGATCTTATGTCATGCTAGAAAAGTACTGATAAACAACACTTAGACTAATGACTTAGACAAATTGTGTGAAGAAACTATTCTGGTAGTTAGGCTAGGTTGTGATAAAACCTTTTGAAAAATTTAAGAATAAATCATAGGCTACATATTTCAACATGAAAGGGAATAATATGAAATCCATGTCTTCATGAGTTACATTCAATATCCCTAAAGTAGTTTTGAATGCCTTGATATGTTCTTCTGAAGTCCTTCATCCTAATGGAGAAAAGGTAGGGAGATATTTCTATAATTTCTAGGGAGATCATGCATGACTCCAAAACCATTTATATCTAAACCTCTTAGCCAGGCTAGAGCCTAAGAGGGAGGTGGTGGAGGATTATTTAATTATTGTTTTTGTTGTTTGGCCATTGGAAGGATAGGGAGATGAGATTGTTTACTTGGGGAGAATGATTGGGATCTAGGTCCTTTCTGGACTCCTTATTATAAATTATTTTTATATGTATTTCCAAATGTGGTAATGGTAATTTATCATCTAAAATAGATATTGTTAACCTTATAGGCACTTTCAATGTAACTCAAAAAGATATTTCTCAAAAAAGATAGAGGTGGAGGTGTTGGGTCTCCTTATAGCACTAATTTTTAGTTGTAATCTATTGATATGGGTTTTATGCACACCCTAATAACCCTATGACATAACCTCTAATATTTTATGATCAATGAAATAGTTCACTCTAAGGCACAAGTTGATGGGTATTTATTTTTATAATAACCTACTAGTGGAATAGAGGTGAATGATGCAGATTATTTACCATGGATGAGTTGACTATGAATGAACCTAGATATTACTTGAAGTGAGTAGAGGGATGATGGTTTTAACTATAGTGGGATGGATTATAAAATAAACTCATAAAAGGAAGGAAGGGTAAGGCAGAAAATAACCCTGTGGACTACACAAGATGAAAACCCTTCAAGACTAACACTTGAACTAAGGTAGGAAAAAAATCAAAAGAAAAATATTTTTTTAAGATAATATAGCACATCAACAATCAAACATAATAAAGAGTCAAAGAGAAATAAAACATAGTATAATTAAACATGCATGAATCAAAGGTTACCACATTTTCTAGATTGCTATTACACATCAGTAAGGGGGATTATAATTCACATGTAAAACATATCTAAATTAACTATATATTAAAATAAATAATGGTATTAAATAATATAACTAATACACAATCAAGGAAAAAAAATACTATAATGATAACACATCTCATACGGTCCAAAAAATTAGAGAAGAATCAAAATTTTCACATAAACACTAAGTTAAGTATAACTTATAAGAATTTATTATTAATCTTAGCAATAAACAATATCCTCCCCTTATACTTGGGAGGATGTAAATATATATCTTGGGATGGGGACACCTAATCTTTTCTAACTTCATCCAAAATTACAAGTTCAAAATTATAACTATGCATCTAAAATCATGTAAAATATGAATGCCTTATATACATATTTAAAATAAACTCTTTGGCTAAAAATATAATATACATGCATAGTAAATATATTTAGAACTAAAGTTACACTTTAGTAATAACATGAAAATACATGGTTATTTTTACATCAAGGTGCTGATGTGGCACTACTAACTAAAGATGTAGGTAGGGTAAGTTTAGTTATAGCTAATGTAACTACTATAGGTCCCTATGAGATCAAAATTTGTCATGTTGAAGTTTGCATGATATAAAATCTAAGGAACTATGTGTTTTGTGATGCTAGGGTGGTAATAATAGTTGGTTGTGTATGTGGAACTGACCTTGAAGCTGCTTCTTTAGCTCTCAACTCCTTGAATAATGCATAAGTGTTATAAAAATCCTTATTTATAATATCAAAATCAATTAATTAAGGCTTAAAAATCTTAACATCTTAAGTCATCAATATTTCTTGCTCAACTTCTAAACTAAACTGCTAATGCCTCTACTTATTGGCCAAATTTGGTACACATACTAAATTTGTACCCATATGGATAAATTTTCTAATGGATGAGAAAATGGAAATGTTATAAAGACTCTATTGGGTGTTAATATTGCTTGTAATGACTATGTAAGTGTATGGTATTCATTTGGTTCTTCATTGTGTTCATCTTGACATTTTGGGTCTAGTGGTAACAATTCTAAGTAGGTAGTTTGTTGATGCCATCATATCTCACACGTGTAGCAATATTAGGAGAAAATTATCATATGGGTTTGTTTATATTATTCCATATTTTATATGTTATAGGTTTTATTTCATGCAATGAAGTGTAAAATAAGACATGAGGGTATAAAGTTGACCTCCCAAGTAGTTTGAGACTATTTTTTGTGATAGGTATGCAAACATCATGCAAATAACATAGGGTATCTCACTTGTTTTTTTTTTTTTTAAATACTTAAAATAAAGTGGGTTCATCCATTTTAATATCAATAACATCTCTAAAAAATTTGGTCCCTCTATGATTTTTGCACTTCAAGATATATATCTTCAAAAATTGGACTTGTAGCATAAGATGTTTGCACCAACATCAAGTTTAAGCTCAATAAAAAAATCCTTTTGAGATTAAATTTGATGGTTTTGAAAACATAAATTATGGTCATGTGAATGCCATTTTACGGGAGCATGAATGTTAATATTAAGCTTGTGAAGTAGCCATTGGATTTCAAATAGTGGGTCCTAACAGATCTAGCGATCCACATTATATCATACATTATGATCTAACAGTGTGAAACAAATTAAAAGGTCAAAGATATTGAGAGGTTAACACATGACATAAGCACATGAGGTTATAGATTGATAGATAATACTAAGAATTGACACACAATTGATACATGGAACCATCTTGGACAAAGTTGACAAGTCAAGGGTAGGATCAATGACTTAATCTCAATTATACAGATCAAGATCAATAGTGAGATCAAAGGTCAGTATGTCAGTAAGCTAAGTTACATCTTGATAGCTAATAATCAAATGATGATTCAAGGACATTTTGAAAAAAATAAATAGAGCATTATTCAACTTAAGCAAGGTAAAGATAAAGGAGTTGAGATCAAACATAATTTGGATAAAACTAGATGGGCATTGTAAGATTTGAAATCACCATTAAAGCTTCACAAAGACAAAATAGGTCTTTAAGACCTAATATAGATAAAGGGTCGATAGTTGAATGTTGAAACAAGATCAAGAATTGCTAACAAAGCTCCATGGAAGTAAAATGGGTCTTTTTTAGACCTAATGGGAATACAAAAATAGTTATATAGTCTATAGGTCTGCATTAATATAAAGTATATAGGAAAACCAATAATCTTAGATTAGTTTTCCATCTCTATAATGTACCCATGATCTAAACATGAAGATAGAGCATATATATGATAAATGTAAAGGGTATCATCTATAGATGTGGATTCATCATCGATAAAGTAGTTACTAACCACCATTTATAGCATGACACTTAGTTTCATGATTCAAAGATTTGATCCTCATGAACATGTCAAGTGGACTTAGGGTCCCAAGGTGGTGAACTAGTAGTTTAAGAAATAGTTAAGAGAATTTATTCTACTCAAACAACATTGTTTTGGACTAGCTTTTTTTTAGAGGTAGGGGATTCCATACCTAATAGACAAGACATGCAAACTAGTTTGGATTCTCAAGCATAACAAGCATGCTTCCCTATGAGTCACTAAAAATGTTGGCTAAATTTGGCCCATATACCAAGATCATACCAATATGGATTAGGTTGATAATGGATGAATAGATGGACATGTTTTAGAGACCCTATGGGATGTCAAGGGTGATTATAATGAATATGGAAGTGCATGGTACTCATTTGGCTCTTCATTATGTTCATCTTGACATTTTGGGTCTAGTGGCAAAAATTCATAGGAAATTTATTGATGGCATCATATCTCAAATGTGTGGAAGTCTCAAGACAAAATGATAATATAGGTTTGTTCATCTTAGTCCTTAGTTATTATGTGCTAAGTTTTAGGTCATGTGATTATGCTCAAAAGAAGATATGAAGGTGCAAATTTGACCTCCCAAGCAGTTTGAGATTATTTTTTGTGACATGTACATACACAACATGAAAATCACATAGGGTATCTCACTTGAATTATTTTTAAAAACACTTAGAAATATCCCAAGACTAGCAGATAAAGTGGGTTCATCCCTTTTAGTATCAAGAACATCTCTAGCAAATTTGGTCCCTTAATGATTTTTTTACTTCAAGATATAAATCTTAAAAAGTTGGACCTGTAGTATAAGATGTTTACACCAATGCCAATTTTAATCTCAAGAAAAACAAATCCTTTTGAGATTAAATTTTATGGTTATGAGAATTCCAATGATGGTCACATAAACATCATTTGATAGGAGTGTGGACATTAATTTTAATCTTGTGAAGTAGCTATTGGATTTCAAATAATGGGTCCTAACAGATCTTATGATCCATGTTGTATCATCCATTATGATCTAATGGTGTGAGACAAGTCAAAAGGTTAAAGATATCAAGAGGTTAAAATGTGGAGTAAGTGCAAGAGGCTATAGAATGACATTGAATCCTAAGAACTAATACATGACTGACACATGGCACCAGCTTAGACAAAGTTGATAAGTCAAGGGAAAGATCATTGGCTCTCTCTCAATCATACAAATTAAGATCAATAGTGTGATAAAAGGTTAATATGTAAATAAGCTGAGTTAGATCTTAATAGCCATTAAATAAAGGATGATCATAGGACATTTCAACAAAAGTTGATAGAGCATTGTTTGACTTTGGAAAGGTAAATATAAAAGAGCTAAGCTTGAGCATGATTTAGACTGAACCAGATGGACATTATAAATTTTGACATCATTATTAAAGCTCCATAATGAAAAAATAGGTATTTTAGACCTCATATAGATAAAGGGTTGATAGTTGAATGATGGAATGGGATCAAGCATTTCCATCAAATCTCCATGGAAGTAAAATGGGTCTTTTTTAGACCTAATAAGAGTATAGAAAAGATCTATATAGTCTATAGGTCTACATTAATATAAAGGCTATAGGAAAACCAATAATCTTAGACTGGTTTTCCATCTCTAGATTGGACCCATGATCCAAACATGAAGATAGAGTAGAAATGTGATAAATGCAAAGGGGCTCATCTATCGACGTGGCTTCATCATTGAAAAAATAGGTACTAACCACCATTCATAACATGACATTATCAGTTTCATTATTCAAATATTTGATCCTCATGAACATGTAAAATGGAATTAGGGTCCCAAGGTGGTGAATTGGTAGTTGAAGTAATAGTTAATATAATTTATTCTACTCAAATAGACTTTTTCATCACATGGAATAAGCCCTTGTCTTCTAGTGGGATCTCTCAACCAATGAGAGGAGATTGAGGACTATTGGGACAAAAGAAGGTCTATTTGCTGATGAAATAATGCATACAAAAAGTAATCAATGAACTATCAGCTCACTTATTGATCTTGAAGACTTTTCTCCATTCTCTAATACATTATTACCATCTCTCTCTTCCACTTCTATATATCCTAGTCTCTTTACCATTATGAGGATTATTAAATTTTAGACTTTTTATCTTTTTGGGAGATAATAATACTCTTTGGGATATTTTAAAGTATGCTCCTCTTGATTAGGCTTGACTATATCAATAATTTTTAAGAACTACCTCTTGATGCAATATATGACTTTATTTACCTCTCTTTCCTGGGATCTATGTTGAGTGAGTTATGCACTATGGCATTATGTGAAGGAGAATCTTCCTTATCCATGGTCCTTTTTTATTGCTCTATTTCTAGGGTATATTCAAGCTGAGTTATAGGTCCATATTAGTGTTCTTTCTACCAATAATATGATATTTCATTGATTCTTATAACTCCTCTATTCATTTCTTTATAAACCTCTCATATGAAATACTTATGTAACTAGCTTGATTTTGAGGTTGTGTGAGCTAATATTGTCCTCTATAGATATAGTGTGGGTTTAAGATTATGGAAGTTTCCCATTTTTATTTGGTGAATCACCCCTAGTTAAATTTATTAGGATCCCTTACCCTCTTTCTAACCCTTTTATTTGTGAAGCATTAGTTTTAGGTAAGCATCAAAGAGGAAGATGACCTACTCCAGAGGTTTAACCTCACTACATGATACCCACAACTTGGAGTTCTTCCCATTATGTAGATCAATTAGGAGGAGCTTAAATAAATCTCTACAAGGGTGAAAAATTGAGCCTACAACACTACATTTTTACTCTTTCCTTGTAAAACTAACTGAAGGATTTATTTATTTCTTTTATAAATGGTGCTCTCAACCTCTTCTTTGAAGTTATCTACAACTATATGAAGAAGATTTTCAAAATTAGGTTTATTGACCAATTATTTTATAAGGGTTATTACATTAGTAATCCTAATATCCACCAAAATTTATAATGCTACCCACTCATGAGTGAGGAAATGATATAGTAAGGTCTTAGTTTGCTTGTGCCATTTAAGGGAAGAATTCCTTCTTGGCATTACATAATTTAAGCACTAAGAACCTTCCATACTAGACATAAGATTTAATTTATTAAAATAATTATTCCTAGAGCATTAGACAAAAAAATTCAATGTCTTTTCTATTTCTTTCATCTCATTCCATAATATGATAATAGTTGCCTTGTTCGACTAGCTCCCTATCCTATGTTATGTCCCAACATACCCTATTTAAATTTTTTAAACATGGACCCACTTTATCAAGTAGACTTAATTTTTTAAGGATTTTTGGGGTAACGTAAGATTGTTTCTTGAAGACTAAACTGACATAATGATACTTATATTATTATAAATGAAGTCTATGCTTAGATTTGTCCCAAGTTACATCTTCAGCCTTTGGTTTACTTCATGCATGTCTAAGTTTTTTTAGATTCTAATGATTCATGAGGTTCAATTGTTTAATCTAGAAGCATGATAGGTTTTAACTCTTTCATACTAACTAAATTACATATTTTTCAAGGTTTTGTGTCTTTGTGTTTTATCTTATATAAGTGGTTCTTTACTTGGATAACTTTCTAATTTTTTTTGGAACATTTTCCATGTCACCAAATCCTATCATGTGGCATTTAATCACTCTATAGAAGCCCCAAAGGTAAGAAAAGTATGATTTATACTTTAGTATTCTATAAGGTTTTATGCCACCTAGTATCACAATCCTTCTAGCCTATGGATTTTCAGACACTTATAAATCTCTAAAAAGACTTCCAGGTGAGTGGAAGGTTGAGATAATGACAAGTGTCACAATCTCACTCACATGATGAATATCATACTGAAGATTAACATATGAAAATAATGGGGATAGAATAGTAATGACAACCATCTATGTGTCATGATCCTACTCACCCAATAATTGAGAAATTAAAGTTTAGTTTATGAAAGTCTCAAGGTTAATGGAGTAGTGACAACCATCCATGTGTCACTATCATATAGATCTACCATTGTCAAAGCAGTCTAAAAAATTTCTAAGTCTTTCAAGTGAGAGAAGCATTGAGATGTAGCCATGTATCATCATCTCTCTCACTCAGAGCCTACACAATGATGTAAGGGGGTACGATGGAGTAGTGATAAACATCCACATGCCATGATCTCACAAGCTCAAGGTAATAAAGAAACAACTTAGTAAAGAATAATCCCATGTAATAATAATATGATATTTTTGAGGAAGTATAGGTCACCAAGTGTCAAATAGAGGTGACAAATCACTTATAAAAAAGAGAAGCCACCTAGTAATGAGGATTGTAAAAGGGGATGAAACTTCACCAAGAAAATTTAAAATATAAAAATAGATGAAAGAAAAGAAATCCAAGGTCATTGGTGCCATTAATCTACATGAATTGGCCAACTAAATGAATTCAATTCAATAGAGGTGAAGGATCTAAAAGCAATATATGTGATCAATGAAGTTAATTAAAAATATATTTCTATTTAATGAATAATTACTAGTGAAAATTTGAGCTCTCCTACGACTAAGAAATTATAAATTTTTATAGAACCAAATATCTTAAGTGAGAAATAATGGCTTATGCTTCACAAATTATTCCACTCCATGAGTATTCCATTATATGACCTAAACAGTACACAAATACAAGGTTTTATGAATCTACACTCAACCATGAATTCAAACATTATTCTTTTATATGAGAGGAAGTTGAAGTAGTAGAGCCCTGTGGCCCGGGTATTTGATACAAAGAGGACCTAGTGGCAATAAAATTAGTAGGTCTAGTTAATACTATGACAAAACTCGAGGTAATGTCATGTATTGACCTATTATTTTATTTATTTTTAAATGTCCAAATTTCTAAAAAAATACTACATTTCTACCAATGTATCACCCTAATAACATATATTAGGGGATATGCCTTTGAAAAATACTATAGGATCCCCCATGAAATGGCTTATAATCAAGCCCTAGTTAATTCATAGATGAATACAAATAATGAAACCAACAATTTGTGGGAATGAGCTAGTAACCTTAGTAGCTTCATAGTTAAGGGCCCTATTTTTACTATACCCATTACCATTTTTAAGCATGGAATTAGAATTATTATGTCTTTGCTAAACCAAATTTATGATTTCCCTAATATAACCTACATTAATGAGGTTTGGATTCCCTTATTGGACACCATCCTCACTTAAACCAAGGTCATAACTATTGTCAAGATCCTTAATGCCAATTTGATTATCCAAATCCTCAATTCAATAAATAGACTAGATAGATGACAAATTTTATATGATGTCATATCTGGTATATGCCATAATAGGGATTCTTCACTCAACTTTCAAGGAATCGTGGGAACCATCAACTGAGTATCATAAGAACTAGATTTGTAATAAACTCAACATTCTTTATATACATAAATTTAGGAAGAATATGACCAAACTAACTGAGACCTTCTACCCAATGACATACCAATCCACTTATGGTAAAGACATACCCATGTTATCTAATTAAATATGAAGAATCATTGAAAATATTAGTGAATATTGGCTCTACCTATACCATATGATCATTAGAATAGAGGGAAATAGAGCTCTTCCTATGTATCTACCCTAGTTGGTCATAGATAAGGTGGTTGAGTAGGAAATTGTATCCCAAATAGCTAATTTTATGGATGGTAGACTAAGAAATGGAAAACAAAAAATTTTCCACCCACATCCCATCAACATTGGTAGGATCCAATACAATAGATGGGATCATTTCCATCTAGTGGCCAAAATTAGAACACACTATGATTTCAAGTGGGTACCTTAAGGGTAATGGAAGCTAAGGAAAAAGGTTAAAAACCACTTGAATAGAGTTATAGGAAAGGCAAATATTGATTATAGCCATGTATTATATCTATATAATGAATTATTAATAAATTCTTTGAATGATACAGAGGTCCACACAAAAATGAACTAGGTAAATATGTCCATGGTGGTAGCCAGGCATATGTAATATCATCTAGAAACCTTTGAGGAAGAAGCCAATAAAATTGAGGTAGAACATTGGGTTTCAATACCCCCTCAAAGACACTTCCCATAGGTTCAATCCTAGGGAAAATAACATGCCAATTCATTAGGAAAAATGCCACTTATAAGTGGGAAGTAAGTAAACCAAAGACCTACCCAACATCCCATCCCAGTGGTCATAATTACATAAACCACCCTAGTATCCACCCTTCCTTAGTTGGTGGTTATTACTCAAGGTCTAGTAGCCATAACTCAATTTGGAGGGCCATTCTCTATGTTTCCATATATGTCAGTCACAATAGTAAAAAAAATTAGTCTCCCATATTTCATCCCTCCTATTTCTATTTTGTCTCCATTCATCCCCCCAATCCAAACTAGTGCACCACCACCTCCATCAATATCCCCTTCCCTTGGATAAGCATTCACTTCCCCATGTTCATATCTAACAATCACTACCACTCTCACCTCATCACCCCCTATTACCCCATCAAATTCACCTATTACCATTTCACCCCTTTCAACATCAAATTATACTCCACTAGACCCCCATTGTACATAAAATAAAACATAGATCCCCTTAAATTTTTCCACAAATCACCCCAACAAAGGATAGCTCAAAAGAAAAGTCAATAGGAGGATTAGATTAAAAAAGGTTTTAAAGCATCAAAACTTATATAAATAAAAAAATGAAAAGGCATGGTTTACTTATGAGGAATGGGAGGATAAATCAAAGACATCATAGTCTAAAAGCATTAGTGAGACCACAAAAAGTGATCTCGATGATGAATGGTTATCATAGGTGGATCACTCAGGTGAACTTGAGATCTTGAAGACTAATTTAGTCTAAATTAAATTACTTTAGGACCCAAATAAAGACAAAAGAGATGAAGTAGAGTCTAATCCCCTAGCTTCTATGCATGGGTAATTAATGAACCTATCTCTAGCCTTGAAACCTCTTATTACAATAATGACACCTACAAAAATAGTTCCCCTAGTTGCTACTTATCAAGTGGTAGGTACACAAGCTCCTCATTCTTTACCTACTATTACAACTATTATTATAGTCAATGCATCTACTATAATGCCTATTTTTAAAACCTTGGTCCTAACACTGGTAATCAAGGCTATGGTTCCCACAACCAACCTTTGAAATATTCTATTTAAATTGGTTTCACATATATGATGATTATTTGCATAATTTACTCAGTACCCCTCCTACCTATTCATTCTTTACTTCTTCAATTCCCCAATCCTCTGGAATCAATAAACAAGTGTACTTTGAAGATTTGGTCTCCACTACCATTTTGGATTCCCTATTTACTCCCTCCAAACCATCCACTTAATTAGGCCTACCAGTTAGTCATGTATCCCAAGTATAAGTTATAATCAATACAAAATAGGAGGTGGAGAAAGGAAAGCTAATAATTGACACAGTGACCCTTAATAAGGTCACAAGTTAGAGAAGATTTATTCCCCTTTTCACTCAAATAATAACCTCTTATCCTAAACCCATGATACCTCAATGTAAATCCCCATCTACCACTCCTATAGATCAATTTTAAGCTTCACAATAACTAGATGCCCTAAACATTTTTTAATGGATCCAAAAAATTCAATAGGCAAAAGAAGGTAGGTAAGACTTGGTTATTATTGAACAACCAATAGTCAAGTTTCATTTTGATAGAGAAACAAAGACTATGAGGAAGGTCAAAAGGAAAACTATAATGTTTGAAGGACATAAGGTAGAATTAGAGAAAAGATAATATGGCTTTTATTTAATAAAGAGAAGAAAATTGTTCCCCTTTAATATTGTTAATTACATAGAAGACCCCTACACTTTTGTATACATTACAGGGGGAGTAATAAAATAAATGTTCAAAGGCTTTGATCAATACATGAAGGTATTTAAAGGAATAAATACCATATGATCTCCAAGGGACAACATAGAAAAAAATCATCTTGAAATTTGTATGACATTATCTAATTAATAATGAGTGCTAAGAAGGAGTCAAAACCCAAGTGGGGAGATGTATTCACCCTTGCTAATAAGATGAAAAGAATAGAGGCTAAACTCCATTTATTAATCCAAGTTTCCTATACAAATTCTTATGACCATCTAAACTTAATAACTGATCTAGATGTAGCATGATCTGTGAACTATGTATATTCTAGGAGGGATATATTGATTAGATGGCATTAAGAAACGGAAATTTTAGTTCAAAAACTCACCATCTACATTATAATTTTAGAGGAAATGATAATCAATGGTGTGATTAACCCCAATGTGGAATGGGTCCTAAGCTTCACCTTTGAAGATCTCATCTAGACAACAATAACTAGTTTAAAATTAGTGGTCGAGGGAGTAGTATATAAGATAAGGAAGATGTGATATTGATAAATTTTCCTAGAATCAAGGTTGTTAACACATAGACTCTCTATGTGGAACTTGGGGATATATTAAAATCACATAAAAAATTGATGGATAGACTCTCCCAGCTCTTTAAAAAACCTTTATAGGACTTTGAGGTACTTGAATTGGAATTTTAGGTGAGTCACACCCTCTATTTACAAATTTAGGTAAGTGTTGACCAAATTTTGGTGACTCAGGCCAAAATTGGGCACCCCAATTTGAAAAAACCATCTAATTCTATACCTTTGGCTCGGTCCAGTATGCAAGTTTCATTTGAAATAAGTGTTCTATACAAGCTCATAACAAATGTACAAGTCTAATTATTTTGAAAAGTTTATTTTAGTCTTTTGCTAAGCCTTTTCATAGTAATCCTTTCGAGTCTTTTGTTTTTGACTAAGTGTTCATTCTTTCAAAGGTTTTGTCTTTGGGTTTTTTGTTTAAATGTCAAGAATTGTTTTAAACATTTTGTCTAAAATAATTTTTTTGAATGGTATCTTTATTTTAGGGAACGGTCCACTTCAATATTTTTGAAGCAATTCTTGCAGACATTTTGTTTGAAACAATTTTCTTGAAAAGGCACAACTTTTTCGAAGGAGTCATTTTCAATTTTTCTGAAAGGCACTTACAAATTTTCTAAAGGGGTATTTTTCAACTTTTCTAAAGGAATTATTTTAGACATTTTATCCAAAAAAACTTTTTTGAAAGACACTTGAAACTTTTTTGAAGGAATTATTTTAGACATTTTGTCTGAAACAATTTTCTCAAAAAGGTCATCTTCAATTTTCCTAAAGGGTAATTTTTCCACTCAAAAAAGTTCCATTTAAAAAAATCTAAAGGGTAATTTCAAAGATGAAGGGTTTATTTTCACTTTCCAAAAAGGCAAAGGCACTTAACAGATTTTTGAAAGATTTCCTTCAAGAAAAAAGGCTGAAGGAAATTGCCCACTAGAAAATTTTGAAGACAAATGGTCATGGACAAATTGTTTAAAAGAAAAGATCATTTAAAAATTCCAAAGGAATTTAATGGGAGAATACATATAAGAAAGAATACTTGAAATATGATATCCCATAAAAAGTCAATTTCAAGTTGTGGAAAATAGTCGTTGGTGTCAAGATCTTGGCGGGAACTCAAAGATGAAAAAGGGGTAACAGTTGTAACAAAACATAACTAATGCTTTTGTTCAGTCATAGCAAATTGTAACTGATGCATATATTTAGTTGTAACTAATGTAAATGTAACCAATTCTCATCCAATATGACACATGTCTAAGTGTTTTCCCTTGATTGCTCGACTCCCTCCCAAAGGCTATATATATGCATTCTTTTGGCTTGTTCAGGATCCTCTACTATTTATTGGGGAAAATCTAACCAAATTTGTACTCAAATAACTCTTGAAGAGATATACAAGTTTTATTGCCTCTCATATGTTGTAATATTTAGTAATGATTGAATCATTATTAGTATATTCTAGTGAAATATTATCTTTTCTAGCTTGTACTCTTGATGGTCTACCAATTTAGATAAAGGAGATTGTTTTAGGTATTTTATAGCATTTCTTTTCTAAGTGTAGAGATATCCTAGAAGTGGTTCATGATTGTATCCTTTTTGGAATCATTCATTCCCTTCCTGAGAATCACATACTTTCTTGAATCCAACATATGAAATATTGATGTAGCAATGGTTCTTGAGTTGTGAGTCCTATGTAAGAAAACACCTTGTTTTGTCCTTAAGTAGTGGTTTCAGTCAATTGGGAGGATATCATACATTGGTGCATCACTGCTTGTTTTTCATATTCATTTTCCTTACCTATTTCATACATAATTGTGAGTCAAAAGAGAGATTTAAAGGTACATCAATAGAACTATCCCTTTAGCTAGAGATTCATCTTAGTGAAATTGTCACCCATAAAAAGAAAGATGTTTCCATTGTCCCACTTGGATGAGGAGATATGAGCATTTCTTTAAGGGTGTGAATCTACATGTCAATAATTTTTGGCATGCCTAATGGGATGATTTATCCAAGGATTTAAATAATTCTTGGTGTGTTCTTCAACCTATCAGCCTTTGGAGGCATTCCAATCAACACCAATGTTTACTCTAAGTTGAATCAACTAGTCAAACATCCTTAGTGTATCAAAAATTCATGTTTTTGTATGTATAACCATGTTGTTGAGTAGTATAGACCTTATGTTTCTAATATAGTTTTGATCAAGCTCATGTTTTTCATGGAATCACCTCAATTATCTCTCCTAATTATCCTTCTCCTAATGTATCCATGAGTGTTAGGGAGATAATGTTAGAGTTTGAGAAGCAAATGCTAGAGATGGATAGGTTGAATGAGAAAAATAGGTATCATCAAGAGTTTATGTACAAAGAAGAGTGATTTTTTAGGAAAGCCCAAACTATACAATCCATGAAAGAGAAGCTATTAAGATGTAAAAGTCAACCTACTCAAGGTAGTTAGCCTTGTACACCTTCTTCCATCCCAAAACAACCTTCTCCCATACAAAAGAAACTCTTCCCTTATATACCAAATCCTTTATATCAAATAGCACTTGTTCATCAAAATAAAATGAGTCAATATTCTATCCCATATAAATTATTCTCCTATGTCAAAAAAAACTACTCATGCTATTAATCCTTTACACTTAACACTCCAACACCAAAATATATTAGGTCAACCCTCTATGAAAACTAGCTACTCCAAGTTCCTAGATTGTGAGTCCTCCTTGGAAGAAAGCCATCCCATTTATTTTGGAAACTAATACATCCATCTTCAAACAACTCCTCATATGCATATGCAAACTCTCCCTAGTCTCCCTCAGCCCAATTAAGCCCTTCAATCTGATGTCAAGATTCTAAGTTAGAGAAATTTTTGTCATGAAGCAACTCAAGGCCTTGAGAAAGTGAATGAAATTGTTTCCTATCATCGAGAGGAGACACATGATGTCAAGTTTCCAAGTTAGAGGAGTGATCATCATGAATTATCCCAAAATTTTGAAGAATAACCAATAGAAAAAACTTTACCTATTAGTTTCACACATTGGAAGGATGTCATTCAAATGCAAACACAACCTAAAGAGGAGAATAATGAAGAAATTGATGAGACTCTTATAGATAGAAATGATATTTTGGTAAGTCATTCTCCTACTCCATCTAAATTAGGTCTAAGCGGTGGAATTTTTCCAAGCTTTGATATGATGATTACAAGATGGAAAGAATAGCATGAAAATGTCCCATTATCCTTAAACCTAGCCAAGGATGTTTCTTCCCCTCCCATCCTCGCCTTGGAGAAAAGAGAAAATGTATTGTGTGAGGTGGAAGACAAAATTCTAGAATTAAAAGGTGAAGAAGATAATCTAAGTAGAAATAAGATAGTAGGTATAGAGCTTTGTGAACATGATGAGGTTTCACTATCCCTACTTGATGAACTTCCTTTTGGTCATGATGAAGATAGTGAATAATACATAGTAAGTGATGATGAAGAATGCAAGAATGGTAAGCTCTCTTCCCCTTTATTTAATGGTTTTTACTTTTGCTTTGATGAAGATAGTGACCAAACCATGGGACATGATTTAGATGAAGTTTAAGAGCGTGGTTTTGGGTAGCTAGAGACTCTTGTTTTTGAATAAGAAGTAGAGGAATCAAATTGGTTTAATAGAGGCATTGAAGGAGTTCTTGAGCAAAAAAATGATGAGTTTTGGGATGAGTTATAAATTATTTGTCTCAGTTAAAATATCATACCATCCACCCTTCCTCAAGAGAGATATGATGAAGTAAGAGACCATTTTGACAAGATTCTCAAAGAGATGGAAAAGGATGAGTTGGTTCATGACACATACTAAGAGGGTCATGAGCCAAATGAACCCTATAGTGATGATCTTGTAACCATTGATCCATTGATGGACTACATCAACATGAATGAATAGCATGAAACATGTCTCAAGGAGAAATATGAATACATAGAGGTGGAAGACATGTTTAAACTTGATGCATTGGAGTTCCTGCCAATCAAGGTGGCAAAAAAAAAAGGGCGAGTCATCTAGTTTCCACTCCTACAAACTACTTGGTTATCATCATGAAGTTTCTTACCATGAAGGATACATAAGAAGTTTCCCCTTTGATATAGGATGGGGAAAAATGTATCAGGTTAGATGTACATATTAGTTTGATTTCAATTGTGTTGTGTTGTGTTTGTGTCCCCTAAGTGCTTATGTACAAGAGTAGGTTTCTCCTTGATTTCTTTGTGTAATTTTTACATGGTCTTGTTGTTGTTAGTTGGTGTGTTTTATTTATTTATTTATTGTGGCCTAACCTTGTTAGTCACCTTCAAGTATATATTGATTCCATGGCCAATGGACTTTTAGGCTACTAGTCTGGTTAGTATAGAAAGTATACTACCCCTAATAGTCACCATTTTATTGACCAAATTTTGGTCCTTTAGGCCAAAATTGGGCACCCCAATTTGAAAAAAACCATCTAAGTTTATACCTTTAGCTAGGTCCAGTATGCAGGTTTCATTTAGAAGAAGTGATCTATACAAGCCTACAACAAATGTACAAGTCTAATTATTTTAGAAAGTTTGTTTTGGTCTTTTGCTAAGCCTTTGCATAGTAATCCCTTCGAGTCTTTTGTTTTTGATTAAGTGTTCATCTTTTAGAGGTTTTGTCTTTGAGTTTTTTAATTTAAATGTTAGGAATTGTTGTAGACATTTTGTTTAAAATAATTTTTTTTAAGGGTATCTTTCTTTCAGGAAATGGTCCACTTCAATCTTTCCAAAGGAATTGTTCTGGACATTTTGTCTGAAATAATTTTCTTGAAAAGGTGCAACTTTTTTGAAGGAGTCATTTTAATTTTTTTTGAAAGGCACTTGCAATTTTTTTGAAGGGGTCTTTTTAATTTTTTTTGAAGGAATTGTTTTATACATTTTGTCTAAAATAACTTTTTTGAAGGACACTTTAGTTTTTTTGAAAGACGCTTGCAATTTGTCTGAAGGAATTGTTTTTAAACATTTAGTCTGAAACAATTTTCTTGAATGGTACTTTTTCCCTTCAAAAAAGGTCCATTTCAAAAAATCCAAAGGGATATTTCAAATCTGAAGGGTTCATTTTCACTTTCCAAAAAGGCAAAGGCACTTAACATATTTTTGAAGGATTTCCTTTGGGGAAAAAGGCTGAAAAAAATTGCCCGATAGAAAAGTTCAAAGACAAATGGCCACCGATAAATTATCTAAAAGAAAATATAATTTCAAAATGACAAAGGAATTCAATGTGAGAATACATATAGGAAATAAATACCTAAAAGATGATGGCCCAAAAAAAGTCAATTTCAAGCTACAGAAAATAGCCGTTGGCATCAAGAGTTTGGTGGGAACCTAAAGATGAAAAAGGGGTAACAGTTGTAACAAAACATAATTGATGCTCATATTTAGTCATAAAAATTGTAATTGATGCATTTTTTTAGTTATAACTCATGTAAATGTAATTTATTCTCATCTAAGATGACACATATCCAAGCGATTTCCCTTAATCGCTCGACTCCCTCCCAAAGGCTATATATATGCATTTTTTTGGCTTATTCAAGATCCTTCACTGGTTATTAGGGAAATCTACCTATATTTGTACTTGAATAACTCTTTAATAGATATAAAAGTGTGATTTCCTCTCATATGTTGTAATATTGAGTAATGATTGAATCATTATTGGTCTAGTCTAGTGAAAGATTATCTTTTCTAGCTTGTACTCTTGAGTCTACCAATTTATATAAAGGAGATTGTTACAGGTCTTTTTTAGTGTTTATTTTCTAAGTATAGAGATATACTAGAAGTGTTTCATGATTGTATCCTTTTTATATTCATTCATTCCCTTCCTAAGAATCACATACCTTCTTGAATCTAGCATATGAAATATTGATGTAACAATGGTTCCTGAGTTGTGAGTCCTATGCAAGAGAACACCTTATTTTGTCTTTAGGTAGTGGTTTTAGTCAATTGGGAGGATATCATACATTGGTGTATCACTGCTTGTTTTTTATATTCATTTTCCTTACCTTTTTCATACACAATTGTGAGTCAAAAGAGAGCTTTAAATGTGCATCAAAATAACTAGCCCTTTATTTAGAGATTCATCTTAGCAAAATTGTCACCCACAACAAGAGAAATTTTTCCATTGTACCAATTAGATGAGGAGATATGAGAATTTCCTCAAGGGTGTAAATACAAGTGTCAATAGTAAGCACGTGGGCATCTTTAGATACCCTATCCCCACTGGCTATTTTAGTTTCAACTACTTCTTAGATTCTTGGGATAACCACAACTACAACTCCAATTACAACTACAATGACCTATTCATAAAAAAATTTCCTTGGAACTACATCAATTGGTTATAATAGAGTGTTTTTGTAATATATTTTGGTCCCTTGTGAAAGATTGGCTACATCTTGGCCATGTGTGTCCTAATGATGATGAAACTTTGAGCATGTATTGAAGGATGATATATCCCCATCCTAAGCCTATATATTTACATGTATCTCCCATATTTAAAAATGAGGTGAAATTTTGATATTCAATATAAATAGAGACCTCTCTAGTTATTCTAAAAAATCTATGTTTCATAACTTTCTCTTTCATGTATGTGTTATAGTTTTCATGCATTTTATCTAACTTGTAGCTTAGTTTCTTGATATATGGTATAACATTTTAAAGTATATTATGGTTAATTAGTAAGGTTTTCATCAACTAAAAATGTGTATCAACAATTTTAGGTTGATAGATCTTATTTTTTTGCAATAATTTTGCTAGGTTACCATTTAAATTTGTGTAGAAATGCCATTTGATGCAACTTTCTATACTGAGTTATAACTAGTCAAAGGTTCCCTTTGATATTAATTATAATATTTTATTAATAAATGTTAAAATAGTCTTAATAATAGTAACCTTTAGCTTATAACTAGGAGTTAACTACATTGTGTTCCTTATATATCTTTACTATGTTTGTCATTTATGTGTGCTAAAGCAATAAGCTAAAAGCATCAGTCCCTAGGTGTTTGTCCTTGTTTTTTTTCTAAATATAGTAGAAAGAATTAATGTTATCTAATTAATTACTCTTCCCTCAATTTTAAATTTTTTAAAATCTTGAACACTTTAGTTAGGTCCATCTCCATTTTATTCAATCCAAGTGAATCTAGGATTCATATCCATATCTAAACCATCCTAGTTAATAATTATTTTGCTCACTGCCACTCCACCACTAGTCACTGCAAGAACCAATAACTATAACTCATGTATTGGAGTGAAGTCAATATTCCCCAAATAAAATACAACCCCCTATAATTCAAATGTCCCACCCATGGTTAACTAGTTCTACCTTTAACACTATAGGAGGAGTTTATGATCTTCCTAAGAATCCTAAGAAATACCTCCCTCTCTTTTCCCCTTGAAGAAGTAAGACTAATGAATAACATGTCAAAGCCTTCATAAAGGCTTTGGGAGTATTGAATCTAGTCCAAAATCAAGTAGTTTATAAGATTTTTCTATTTACATTAGGAGATGCCACCTATGACTAGTTCCTCAATGTTGTTGAAGGGATGATAAGGTCTTGGAATGACTACCAAAATGATTTTCTAGGACAGTCTAGCCAAGTTACCAACCCTAGTATAGTGTACCAACACTTCACTAGCATGAAAAGAGAGCCCAATGAGCCCATTAGGGATTTAAATGTGAAGTTTCAAAATATGTATCGATAGGTAGATACTTTATATAAACTAGATGCTACCTTGGCCCTTGAAATGTACAAAATACTTTAGATCCTACCACTACAATGTTTGTGATAGGGTAGTTGGTGTTAATAATTTAACATAGGATAATGCCGAAGAAATAGAGGTTGATATAAAAATGAACCCCTAATTTCAAAGCTTATTGGGGCTAAATGTGTATCAAACCTACCCCATACTAAATCTAATTCTAAATGCTAATCAAGACATTGTGTCTTATAATCAAATCTAGACCCATATGTATTTGCCTCTATCTCATGATGCACCAAACCAATATTCAAGTTTCCTAAATAACTCTATCCAAGATGCCAATCCCCATAGAGTCTAAGAATTAGTCCCAGTCAACACTTTTACCACCTAAGGTGCTAATACTGACTCTAATAAATTTGAACTAGATACCATTCAAAGAATAATACATAAATTAAGTAATGAGTTCTTAAGCAAGCAAAAAAATATGGGAAATGTTAATAGCCAGAGTACCATCCATAACTTTATCTATTCAAGGTATAATATATAATTTAATAGGTATAGAAATAACATGGAACACACACCTAAAAAGGGTCTAGAGATGAATATTCTATAGGTAACAATAGTCAACTGGTGTAGAGTTCATAACACAACTCAACACAAAGAGTTGAGCTGAATAGAGTTCTACATAGTATTTGAGATCTTCCAAGAAGAAATGGATAGACAATAAGGTTCAATAAATCAATATGAGACTTCTTATTCTAATACCTATGGCCACTCTAGCACTATTATGGTCTTTGACACATGTTTTTTAATTTATAGCAGAAGATGACAATGAATTAGAGGATATTATAGATGAATTCCATCCCTTCTAACAATTCTAGAGAAATAATTACAATCTAAAGAGAAAATAATATTTCACTACTTAAACACCTCCAAACAATGTCACCACTCCTTTAGATACAAAAAATAACAATAATCCACCTCCCCCAAAGGAAAAACATCAATTGCAACCCATAAAGTCATAGAGCAGAGGAGGGTATAATATTATAGAGGAAATAAAAAAGATCAAAAATAAAATCACCATGCATGAGTTGGATTAAATCATTGAATAGAGGGAGCTTCTACTAAAATCCTTAATTAGAAGGTCTTTTTATATAAGTTTAAGATTGCTTAGGTGAATGTAATGATTTATAAGGACAAACCTAAGGTCTCACCCTTTTTGTTGACAATCATAATGTTCGATAAGAATGTTTATAATTTTTTGGTATATTTGAGAACATCAACTAATGTGATGTCCATAGTTGTATGTAATAAACTAGGTTTGAACCTAAATAAATTAAAAAGAGTGGTCCTATAGCTAGATAAATCTACATTACCTTGTGTTGTGGAATTGATGAATGTACACATACAATTGGCCTCAATACCATGTATATATTAGTAAATCAATATCCTGGTGGTTGACATCCCATAAGCTTATGGTTAGTTACTTTCTTGGGAATGGTCAAAAACATTGAATGGGTACATACACACCAATTTATCACATATGTGGTTACCATGGAAAGGGATGCCCAATCAAATTGGGATTAACTGAGAGTAGAAAATGAAGTACATGACCACCAAGTATAATGCAAAAAATGAGAAGGTTAACTTTGCATCCTCACATGTTGGTACTTATACCTTCACTATGGAACATTAGACCTAATTCTAAGAATTTGAAATATCTTCATTGTTATGGATTTTGAATTTTTATGGAGACCAATTTAAACAAGTGTTTGGTGTTGTGTATCCTTAACAAATCCAAAGGGGAAACAATATTTTGATGCATACAATTTACAATTCCTTTTCACAAACAACCAAACTAAGTATGAGGCCCTAATCCTAGGTCTACAATTCACCATGAAACTTGGCATTATATAGCTACAAATATTTGATGATTATGAGCTGGTGGTAAACCAAATCATAAGAAAGTATCAATGCAAACTAGGTTATCTAAATAAATACAAGCATACATCCTAGGACCTAATTAATTTTTTTTGAGTCTTTTGACATTAGAGCCATCCTAAGGGAAGAAAAATTAGGTAGTAGATGCATTTTTGGCTTCAACATCCAACTTGGCACCACTCCAAGAGTCTAATATGCAAATATTTTTGTTGGAACTAGTGCCTTGTCCCTTAGTCCCTAACAATGTAGAAAACTTCCAGGTCTTTGAGGATGGTGGATAGATTATCCAATTCATAAATAATTATGGGACTTTTGAAGATCAAATTATAGATAAAAAAGACTTTGAATTTCTAGAATCAAAAGACCTTGGGGATGATGGTATCATATAACTAAAGGAAAATAGAATCCTCATGAGGATGGTATATTTAGGAAGGATCTTTGACTTGGATCCATAAGCCAAAAGGCTAAAGTATCCAAAGACAAATCAATCTAATTTTGATAAATAAAATTGGGGGATTGAAGAATCCCTTTAGTATGTCAACATTGGTATATCTTAAACTTATACTAAAAATAAGAAATTGAAAGATATAATGATGGAGTATAAGAATTTGATTGATTAGACCTATGAAGACTTGAAGATTTTTTATCCCAAGGTAATCACCCATACTATTCCCTTTAATCCATATAGTAGACCCTTTAGGTAACACCAAAGGCCTATAAATCTCATTCTAAAATATCTCATTTAGATTGAAGTTCATAAGTTATTAGATACCAAGATCATATTTAATATTAGACATTTACTTGGGTGGAAAAATTGGTACCTGCTACGAAGAAGAATAAAAAAAATAAGGCTATGTGTCAACTTTAAAAACTTGAAATAATCTTCAAAGAAGAATAATTATTCTTTGACTTTCATGGATGAATTAGTATAAACTATTAATAGGTTTGAAATGATATCCTTCCTAGATGGTTTCTCAAGATACTACTAGGTCCTGGTGGAAGCATAGGACTAAATTAAGACAACTTTGACCACAAAGTGTGGGACACATGCTCCTAAGAGAATGCCTTTTAGCCTCATCAATGCTAAGGAAAAATTTCAATGATACATAGACCATGCATTACATATAATTATTGGTTATTTCATCATCATATATATGGATGACCTCGCTATACTTTTTTAAAATAGAGTGGATGATGTAAATCACCTACAAAAAGTGTTTGATAGATGTATGAGATATAGAGTATCCATGAACCCAAATAAGAGCATCTTTGGGGTCATAGAAGGAAATATGATAGGCCATATCATAACCATAGACAATATTTCTATTGATCCTAAATGTTTTGAGGACATCTTAAAGATAACACCTCCTAACAACTGAAAAGAGTTCAAATCCTTCTTTTCCAAGATAAACTTTCTGTGAAAATTCATTTGGTTTGTAGAAATCATCAAGCCACTAAATTCCATGATGAAAAAGGATGACAAGATAAAATGGATAATAAAGGCCAATAATTCATTATAATACATCAAGATGGCCATTAATCAGGTCTAATATTGATTAGTCCTAACTTCACCAAGGGTTTCTTTCTGTAGTCCTTTGTTATAGAGCATACCATTACTATAGTACTCACCCAAAAGGTATATGAATTAGAATACCCAATTGATTTTATGAGTACTAATTTAAAGGATGTTGAATTGAAATATTTAATGGTATAGAAACAAATATATGCATTAGTCAAGGCTATAAATAAGTCAGACATAATATCTCGAGGAAAAAAATCATGCTATAGTCCCAAACACAATGGTCAAGCTCACACTCAACCAAAATGAATTAGGTGAAATAAGGCAAGTGGATGGAAAATTTGTAAGAGTTTAATCTAGAGATAAAACTAGAAAACATGGTGAGAGTCCAAGGAATAATCCAACTAATGACTGAGATAAACCCATGTATTTGATTCAAGCAAGTTAATGAAGTCCAAATAATTGGAGGTAAGTGATATGCTTAGATCATTCATTGTCTACTCATGGGAGCATGCCCCCTGAGCTAAATAGAGAATAAATGTGAGATTTAAGTCTCAAGTATACCCATTAAATGATAAAAAGAGGAGTTCTTTATTTTAAAATCTATGAGAGCATCTACCTAAGATGTGTCTTAAGAGAAGAATCTACAGATATCTTAGATAACCTACACCAAAAATTAGGTAGTGTTCATCCTTTAGGGACCAAAATAGCCCATAAGATCTTGATAATGGGGTACTATTATCTTGATATTTGCAAATATTCCCACAACCATTTTAAAACCTATTATATATGTCAGGTCTTTGGGAAGAAAGAGATTAATGAAGTCATGCCACTGCACCTAATCATTGAAGGTCATCCATTTACACAATAGGGTCTTGAATTCATTGGGGTGATAAATCTCAATTCTTTGGTAGAACATAAGTTCATCCTTACTACCATTGATTATTTCACTAGGTAGACTAAAGTGGTGGCCACCAAGAACTCTAGAGCTCAAGATGCCATTAAATTTATAAAAGAGTATATAATGACCAAATTTGGTACTATTATATAGTTGTTTAGTGATAATGGCCCAATTTTTCAATTAGTTGAATTCATTAAGTGGGATTTTGATAATTATATAACAATAGACTCCTCTTAAAACTATTACCCATAATAGAATGGAGTGACTAAATCTAAAAATAAGAACTTAATGGATGCCATTAACTAGTCAACCCAGGATAAGCTAATATAATGGCACTTGTTATTGAGATATTCATTATGGGTGGATATAATAAACAATAACATACACTCAAAACTTCACCTTTCTTATTGGTGTATGGATAAAAACCTATTTTCCCCATGTCTCTTAGACTCACAACTTATCACATTATACAAGACTACATGGAAGATGATCCAAGAGTTTAGTATAGATTGTTGGACATAGTCCATCTTCAGGATACAAGGACTAAAGAAATACAAAGCTTAAACAAACACCATGACATTATTAAAATTTGGTTTGACAAAAGATCCAAGATCAAGGCCTTTCATATCTTAGACCTAGTTCTCTTATGGCATAAATCTCAAGAAAAAAGGGCTAGCATAATAAGTTCACTTCCTTGTGGATTAGATAATATCAAGTATCTTAGATTTTAGGCAATACTACCTTTCATCTGAAAGACCTTGAGGGTAATAAATAATCCTTCCCAATCAATAGGAAATTTTTGAAACACTAATTCATGGTTGGTCCCACAGAGAATGTCTATGAGTAATGTTAGATACTATGATAGAGGTAAATTTAGAATAGGTTTTACTACTTTCATAGTTAGCTTTCTTGATTTTTATATTTTTATATCATTAGGGTTAGTTTCCATGCTTTCTAGATTAACCTTTCCTACTTTCAACATTTTGTTTCCTTAGATCAAATTCCTTATTTTCTAGATTAAGTGTTCTTTATTTTAGAATATCCTAATTAACTCTTTTATGAATGATCAAGAGAATATCCAACATACTATGATTCATATGAAAATTTGGTCTTATATACTAAATCCTTAAGGCATCCCTCCAAATGGAGAGTAATTAAAGCTATAAGAAAAATACATTAATAGGTTGATTTTTAATTTTTTTTTCATGTATTTAAGACGTGGGATTCAAGTATGCAATAAAAAATAGACCATGGCCATTTCACAATTAAATAATTTTATCAAGTACATAAAAGTTTCTCTCATTATCGCATGAAAATTAAGAAAGTTTTTTAATTCTTTGGGTCAAGCATGATTTACACACTAATACTTATATTTAAATAATATCGATTGATATGGAGCCATTGGTAGGGACAATCTAGAAAATTTAATTTTATTTCTTCCATACACTAACTCACGGTGGTTCCTAACCCTCTCTCCCATTCATATTTTTTAAAAAAAAGAGGATCGATGCATAATAAAGAGTGATTAAATAAGCCTAAATAAAAAATCTAAATGTGATAAAAGACTCATAAAATGAAATAAGATCAAAGTATTATGCATCATGCAATTTTATAGTGGGAGAAAGGGGGGAATCAAAAGTAACTCTGTTAGGGATATAAACACCTAGATAGTAGTAGAGTAATGTATGAGCCCCATTTTTTTATGATTCATAAAAGACATTGTGAAACCTAAATTCTACTCCAAGTATCTACTAAAAATTTCAAAACAATAATAAAATAAAATCAATCTGCCACACACAAATCTAAGGTATAAGTAAGGGTAGTATGTTGCATGTGGTTTTGGGAACCTCTTTCATGTTTTTAGTTTAAATATATTTATATGCTATGATATATATTTGATTTATAGTTTCTAACCAAATATTATAGATGCTTGAATACTCAGGAGTATTCCCCCTATGATTGATCATTTGTTGTGTCCCAACATATGCCCATTTAAACTTTTTAAATAGGAACCCACTTTTTCAAGAAGCCTTCTTTCTTTCGAGGTCAATGGGGTAACTTAAGATTATTTATTGAAAATTAAATGATATAACAAAACTTATATTATTACAAAACAAATATATTCTTGGGCTTGTCCTGAGTTACATCTCCAACCTTTGGTTTAATTCGTGCATGTCTATCTATGTTTTTTAAGATTCTAATGATTCATGAAGTTTGCTTGTTTAATCAAGAAACATGACAAGTTTTACTTATTTTAGACTAAAAAAATTATGTGTTTTTCAAGGTTTTGTTTCTTTGTTTTTTATCTTATGTAGGTGGCTCTTTACTTAGTAAACTTTATAATTTTCATCCAAACTCCTACTGAGTCACTAAATCCTACTATGTGACATTCATTCACTCTCTCGAAGCCCCAAAGGTAAGTGAAGTATGATTTATTATTAGGTATTATAAAAGTTTTTATGATGCCTAGTTTAAATATCCCACTATCCCATAGCTTTTTAGACACTCAAAAACATCTAAAAATACTCTTGAGTAAGCAAAAGGTTGGGATAATGTCAAGCATCATAATTCCACTCACTTGATGACTAACAGATTAAATTTCAACATACAAAAAATCCTAGGGATATTGGAGTAGTGACATCCATAAAAATGTCACAATCCCACTCAAATGATGATTGATAGACTAAATTTTAGTGTACAAAATTCCCAAGGCCAATGGAGTAGTGACAACCATCCACGTGTCATGATACTACAAACCCACTACTGAAAAAGTAGTTTGAGAAATTTTTAAGTATCACAAGAGAGTGGAACATAAATATGTATCCATGTATCATCATCTCACTCACTCAAATCCTATACAATGATGGAAGGGGTAATGGAATTCCCAAGCCAATGAAGCAATGATAGCCATCCATGTGCCATGCTATTACAAACTTGTGGCAATGAAGAAACAAGTCAAAATAGAATGAGACCAGGGAACAATAATATGATGTTTTTGAGGAAGTGAAATATTTCCAAGTGTTAAAAAGAGGTGACAAAGAACTTAGAGGAAAAAAAGAGATTCTACTTGGCATCGAGGACTACAAAAGAGGATGACACTTCACCAAGAAAATTCAAAATATGAAAATAAAATAAAGTAAATCCAAGGCCATTGGTGCCATTAATATACATGAATTGGCTAACTAAATGAATTTAATTCAGTAGATGTGAAGGATCTAGAGGCAATATATTCAATCAATGAAGTTAATTACAAATACATTATCATCTAATAAATAGATGCTAATGTAAATTCAAGCTCTCATACAACCAAGAAATTCCATAGTTTCAAAGAATTAGAGATCTTAAGTGCAAAACAATGGCTTTCGCTTCAAAACTTATGCCACACCCTCTACATATTCCATTGTAGGACCTGAGTAGTACATGAATACAAGGTTTAATGAAGTTTACCTCGACCATGAATTAAAAAATTATTCCACTATATGGGAGGAAGTCAAAGTACTATAACCTTCTAGCCCTGAAGATCAATTCTTGGATTTTACATGAAGATACATGGAGGACTTGGTGTTAATAAAATCAATAGGTCTACATAATGCTATGGTAAAACTTAAGGTAATACCCTACATTGATGTATTATTTTATTAATTTGAAAATGGCCAATTTTTTGGCAAAATCTTACATTTCCACTAATATAACACCCCAACAATGTATATTAGTGTGTTAGGAATATAGAACATAGAGAAATATTAATGAATTAAAGATGGAAATAAAATGCAAAAAACACAACATAATAGAAATATAGATTTAACATGGTTCACCCAATATCGGTTACATCCACACATAATTAGCTAGTCATTATTATTATGTAGTCCAAAAAACAAATGGAAAACCCTATAATATAACCATTGAAATATCCTCTTCACTCACACACAATATGCCACTAGGATTACTGTGCCCTCATATCAAAGGAGGGTTACATAATAGGGAAAAAATGCACAAACATAATTTCTAATGTTAGATCTATAACCTAATAGTGAGTGGTCCAGATTTACTATGAAATTATAATATTTTACAATGCATTTCCCCCTTGGACCCCCATGTAAACCATAGTGGGGGGGTGTTTCCCCCCACACCCCCTATCAGGAACTAAGAATTATGATAAGATCAATCTCCACCATCCAATATAGTAGACCTACCTTTGAAAAATACTATAAGCTCCATCCTGAAATGGCCTATAATCCAACCCTAGTTAATTCATGGATGTATTCAAATAATATAACCAATAATTTGTGAGAATGGGATAGCAACCCTAATACATTCATAATCAAGGCCCCTATTTCTATTTTCCCCACTTCCATTTTTAGGCCTAGAATTAGAATTTCTAAGGCTTTATTAAACTAAATTTATGGTTTCCCCAATATAACCTACATCAATGAGGTTTGGATTCCCCTGATGGACACCATCCTCACTTCTACCAAGGTCATAGTTATTGTCAACATCCTTAGTGCCAATTTGATCATCCAAGTCCTTAATTTAGTAAATAAATTAGACAATAAATTTTATATGATGTCATATATGGTAGACACCATAGAAAAGACTATTCACTTAACTTTTGAGGAACCCTAAGAGCCATCAAATAAGTATTCTAAGAACCAAATTTATTATAAATTAAATATTCTTCACAAACACAAATTTAGAAAGAATACAACCAAACTAATTGAGATCTTATACCCAATGGCATACCAAGCCATTTATGTCAAAGACATGCCCAAATTATCTAATCAAATCCAAATAACCATTGAAAATATTGGTGACTATTGGATCTATCTAGACCATATGATCATCATAATAGAGGGTACCTGACCCACTCCATTGTATTTACCCTAGTTGGTTCCAAAAAAGGTGGTGGAGTAAGAAACTACAACCTAATTGTCTTATTATGTGGATGTTAGACTAAGAAGTGCCAAACAAAGAGTTTTCCACCCACCTCTTATTAGCATTGGTAGGATCTAATACACTATATGGGAGCATTTACATCCAATGGGAAAAAATATAACACACTATGATTTTAAGTAGGCACCTTATAGGCAATTGGATCTAAGGCAAATGGTTAGGAAGCACTTAAAAAAATTCAAGGGAAAGGTAAAGATTGATTATGGAAATATATCATATTTATTTGGTGAAGTATTCATAAATGATATAGAAGACCTTACGAGAATGAAGTGGGTAAATATGTCAATAATGGTAGATAGGCACATGCAATATCATCTAAAAACCACTGAATAATAAGTCAAGAAAACTAAGGTAGAGCATTGGGTTTTAATATCTCTTCAAGGACACTTCTCACAGATTCAAGCCTAAGGAAAAGAACATGTTGATCCATCAAGACAATTACCATTGGGATGTGAGAAGGAAGTTATCTAAGGACCTAACTAACATCCCATCCCAATAATCATAGTTTAAATAACCACCCTAGTGTCCACCCTTCCTCAGTCAACATCCACTATTCAGGGTCTAGCAACTATAACTCAGTTTAGAGGACCATTATCTATCTTTCCCTTTACACCACTCATAGTAGTATGGGAGGTGAGTCTCATATATTTAATCCCTCTTATTTTTGGTTTAGATCCATTCATCCCACTAATCTAAACCAATGCACCACCACCTCCATCAATATACCTTTCCCCTAGACAAACATTCACTTCCTTAGGTTCACCCCAATAGTCACTACTACTCTCACCTCATCAACACCTATTACCCTATTAGATTCACTTGATATAATTTCACCCCTTATAGCACAAAATTATAATCCTACAAAACCCCTCTTGTATATAAGAAGAATCAAGGATCCCCTTTAGTTTCTCCCTAAATCACCTTAACAAATGAAACCTCACAAGAAAAGTTAGTGGGAGGATTGGATAAAAGAAAAGGTTCTAAAGTGTAAAAACCTATATAAATAATATAAAATTAAAAGGAGTGGTTTAATTAGGAGGAATGGGAGCATAAAACAAATAATTCATAGTCTAAAAATAATAGTGAGACCATAAAAAGTGATCCTGATGATGAATGTTATCAGAGGGGGCTCATTTAGGTGATACTGAGATCCTGAAGACTAGTTTAGTCTCAACTAAATTGATTTAGGACCTATATGGAGAAAAGGAGATGAAGTAGAGTATAATCCCCTATATTTTATGAATGGGTAATCAATGAACCTATCTATAACCTCAATAAATCCTAGTATAATAATTACACTTACAACAATAGTTCCCCTAGTTGTTACTTCTCAAGTGGTAGGTACACAATCTCCTCATTATTTACCTACTATTACAACTAATTTTCTAGTCAGTGCATATGTTTTAATTCCTATTCTACAATCCCTAGTCCTAAAATTGGTAATAAAAGCTATGGTATCCCCCAACTAACCTTACAAATATTCTACTAAAGTTATTTTCACATCTATGATGGATTATTTGTAGAATTTTCTTGGTACCCCTCCTACCTATTTATTATTTTCTTCCTCAATCCCTAAGTCCTCTAGACTCAATAAATAAGTAAACTTAAAATATTTAGTCTCTAATACCATTTTGGCTTCCCCATTTACTCCGTCCAAACCATATAATAAATTGAGAATACCAATTGGTCATACAACCCAAACAAAATTTGAAACCATTATAATACAAAAGGGGTTGGAGAAAGTAAAGCTAATAATTGGCACAATGACCCCTAATAAGGTCACTAGTTAGAGAAGAGATATTTGCCCTTTTTCTCAGTTGATAGCCTCTTCTCCTAAGCATATACTCCCTCTAGGTAAATCCCCATATTCCACTCTAATAGAGAAAGCTAAAACTTCATAATAACTAGTTACCCTAAACATTCCTAAATGGATCTATAAGATGTAATTATTGTCGAGCAACTAATAGTCAAGTTTTATTTTGACAAAGAAACAAAGACTATGAAGAATGTCAAAAGGAAAACTATAATGGATGAAGGACATAATGTATAATTGGAATAAAGAGAATATGTATTCTCTTTAACAAGAGAATAAAATTACTCCCCTCTGATATTATCAATTACATAAAAGCCACCTACACCTTTGTAGACTCTAAGGGCGAAGTAAAAAAATAAATGTTCAAAGGATTCAATCAAGGCATGGAGGCACTACAAGGAAGAAATACCATAAACCTCTAAGGTACATCATGGATAATATGAAATAATTAGATAAAAATTTATATGAATTAAATAATTAATAAGGAGTGCAAAGAAAGAGTCATAACCCAAGTGGGGAGATGTGTTCACCCTTACTAATAAGATGAAAAGAATGGATATAGAGTCCATTTATTAAGCTAAGAAGCTCAAAACAAAGCTTATGACCATCTAAACTTAATAAATAATTTATATGTAGCATGGGAAATGAATTACATAGCTTCTAAGAGGGATGCATTGATTAGATGGCATCAATAAATGCAAAATTTAGTTCAATAACTCACTAGCTATAAAGATCAGGCCATTGAAATTTTGTGGGAAATGAGAATCAATGGTGTGATTAACCCTAGTAAGAAATTGGTCCTCAGGTCCATATTTAAATATATCCTCTAGATAGAAACAAATATTTTCAAATCAAAGGTCAAAGGAGTAGTATATAATACCTAGGAAGACTTGATTCAATTGATAAATTTTGCTAGAAGCAATTTTTTAACACAAAGAATCTTTATGTGGATCTTGGGGCTGCATTAAAATCACCTAGATAATTGATGGATATATTACCCTAGATCTTAAAAAGGTCTCTATTATAATTTGAGGCAATTTAAATGGAATTTTAGGTGAGTCACACCCTTTATTTGTAAATTTAGGTGAGTAAGCAGACATCTCTAGCTACCCTACCTGTGTTGACTATTTTAGTTACAACTAATTCTCAGACACCCAAGCTAACCATAGCTACAACTATATTTATAACCAAATTAGCCTCTTTGTAATCAATTTCATGTGTAATTGCATCAATTATTTATAACAAAGTGTTGTAATAATTTATTGTCCCTTGTGAAAGATTGGCTATGTCATGGCCATGTGTGTCCTAATGATGATGAAAATTTGAGCATGGATTGAAGGATGTGTCATCCCCATCATAATCCTATATATATTCATGTATCTCACACATTTTTAAATGAGAATAAATTTTTATATTCAATATATATAGACCTTTCTAGTTATTCTAAAATAATTGTGTTGAATAACTTTCTATTTCATGTCTGTGTTATTAATTTTATGTGTTTTATCAAATTGGTAGATTAGTTTGTTGATATATGCTATAGAATTTTCAAGTAGATTGTGGTTAATTAGTATGGTTTTCATCAATTAATAAATTTTATTAGATATTTTAGGTTGATATATATTATTTTATTGCAACATATTTGATAGGTTACTCTTTAAATTTGTATAGAAATGTCATTTGATGTAACATCCTAGACTGAGTTATAGCTAGTCAAAGGTGATCTTTGGTATTAGTTATAATATTTTATTAATAAATTATACATATAATATTAATAACAACCATCTTTAGTTTATAACTAGGATTTAACTACATTATGTTCCTTAGACCTCTTTACTATGTTTATTAGTTTTGTGTGCTAAAGCAACAAACTAGAAGCATCAATCCCTATGAATTTTTCCTTGTTATAAAGATAGTTAGAAAAAATCCATGTCCTCTATTTAAATATCCTCTTTACTAACTTACCCTTACCTAAATTTCTGGTTCATTTAAATCTTTCCCACTTTAGTTAGTTCCATCTCCATTCCATTCAACCCAAGTGAATATAAGGTTCATATCCATATCTAAACCATCCCAGTTAACAATTGCTTTGATCATTACCACTCTACCAATGGTTACTTCAAGACACAACACTTTAAACTCATGCCATAGAGTGAACTTAATCTTCACTGATATTTCAAAATGTTAGAGGTTACCTCATGATTATTCTTAGGTGTGAATAAAACCCACATCAACACCCTAGAAACCTTGACTTTATAAAAAATACAATAGAACTTAGTTGCTACACTCTATACATTAGTAAAAATTTCTTGAGATACCTATATAATTTGGATCTAATATAACATCTTTAGGGAATCCTCTTTACTTTTAAACATCTCTTTCATTTCTTCCCATATAAAATCCAAATAGGAACCAAAATTCTCTATATATTTAGTGGGGTTATTCTAATTTTTCTTGGGCTTCTTAGCTAAAGGGAACATATTCTCCTTTTGTTCAAAATCCACCTCTTACTTCATTATTGTGTTCATCACATTCCTCTTTTGGATAAGGAATATGTATAGGGGAGGTGAGTTTTGTGTCAGTCTCATAAAATTAATGAAATAAACACACTAAAAATCCTAACACCTCTAGCCTATACACTAGGGAAAGCTTAGGTTCAAAAAATAAATGAAAAAATAAAATAAAAAAGTCTTTACCTTCCTTGGATCTCCAAATGGATTATTCAATAGATTTCTCAATTTGTGAAACAAGAAGTCTTTGGTAATGAATTTTTCTTGGCTCCTCTCCTTATCACCTTGGATTTGATGTTTCTTGGATTAAGATGTGGGCATGGTAAGACTAATTACATGAGGCTTATAGAGTAAATATTTCATAATAACTCTAAAATATCCAAAATAAAAAATGAAGGGATATGGCCTTGTATTTATAGCCTTAGGAATTAATCTCACCCAAGGTGAGTGAAGGTTAAGTTTAGGCTTGGAATGGGTTCAAATTAAACCTAGGTAAGTTAAAACTAACTCCAATTAAGTTAATAGTTGTCATGTAATTATGATTTACAATTAATAGGCATGAATCTCAAATCAAATAGTTTAGGATATTTTAAAAGAGCTTGAGAACTCATAAAGGCAATGATGAAAGGGATTTGATATTTATATTTTTAGATATTCATTAATTTTAAATGGATAATTCAACTAGGCATTTAATCTTGTTTAGCTTGTTAATTGATTTTGATTAGTATTTTAACTATTTCAAGATTTGATATTTTTTCAACTTCCCCATTTTATAGGTCCATAGGCCAAATTGATAGTTGTGATTCCACAAGATGATTAGGGATAAATCCATGAGATGTTTTTATTACATATGATATAATACCCAAATTAGGGATATCTCAACATGATTCTAAGATTTGATTAATGATGCACGATCAAATTTTAGACATGCAGTGATTATGAAAATTAGTTTCTAATGATTGGTAGGAATTAGTCTAAAGTCTGGTTGGAGGCTAGTTGTAGCCAATTTTAGGTGTCTATAATTTTCCATTATTTAGGAAGGCATTTCAAGCAATAGTAATAGTAACATCTTCTCAAAGAATGAAAATGGACATGAAGAAAAGAAGTTAATTATTGAAAAAGAATCTACAAATAACATTTGAGAAGCTTATAATGATTCCCCCTTAAGGGAGTGTCTGACACATATGATCGATGGATGGTCACTTGAAAAGAAACAAGAAAAATAATTAAATTAACCCATGGGTGAGATTAATCCAATCGAGATAATGCTTGTATGAATTGATTTAAAAAAGTATGAATTTGACCAAAATTAATTATAATTAGTAATAAAGGTTGAGACACTGATTTACCTAAAGGTAATTATAGTCATCGGTATAGGCACATGCCCTAATAGGGTAGATGAGTTAGAATAATGATTTTCCCATAGGTAGTTATAATCATTAATATGACCTCAATTGAATAATAATTTTTGGTTATGACCTAATAGGGCATATTGGAAATCACAACTCAAGGATATAACCTTTTGCATAGATTAAATATGAGTGATCATAAATGTAGATGTGATGGTCTAATGATTAAATAAATCAAAAATAACTAGGAACATGATGATGCACAAAGTGATGAAAGATATGATAAAGGTGGTTGAGCTGACCCAAGATACGTCATGCATCCAAGTACTACCTACATAATCAAAAGGGACATAAGGCTAATGTAGTTTACCCAAATGTGGGATAAAATGGAATGAGGAATAGAATAATAAGAATTGATCAATGTGATGATTCAATTATACTTTCCAATGTAGATATGCTCATATTTATTAGCATCGATATAACCAAAATGGTCAAGGGGTTGATTTGATCAAGGGTGGAATGATTTACCAAGATTACCAGGGAGAATATTTTATGACACCATTGCTTGTAAGATTCATCAATCTATTTTTTGTTGTAGCACATGATGATATGCACCATGATATAAAACACCATGATAATGTAGCCAAAATATGCATAAGGATTGACTCCTAATCTAATAAATAAATGAAAACAATGCACCAATAATAAAAACCATGATGATAATGTTGACATATGAATATTATTGGACTCAATAATAATGCACAAGGAATCACCCAATGAATGCATATAGATTGATTCAAGGCATAACAATGAAAGAAAATAAATAAGCAAACACACAAACAAACAACTAAGGAAACAAACACACAAATAACTTGAAAATAAAAGTAACAAAAAGCATCCTATTGTTAATAAGTCACTATTAACATTTGAAGGCTCAACAGAATGATAAATAGGTGGTGACCCTAAGCAAGGATACATGCAAAGGGAAGGTCACAGCCCCAATGACATTGGAATGGATTGGAGCTAATAATGGATTTGATTTAGTAGGGAAAATTGAGGATGAACTATTAGGTTTAAATAAGATAAATGATTTTATATTTTGAGGCTATAATATCTCTCAATGAGATTGTAAGTCTATTTTATAATTTTTTCAATTTTGAAATGTTTTAATTTTTTTTGGAATTTTATAAGTATCTCAACTCGATTGAGAATTATGAGACACAAAATAGTCAAAATCATAAAATGGTGAGAGTGTGGCTTAGGGTGCTCACAAAATGGTGAGATCATTAGAAACAAGGTGATAGGGATGACTACAATGTGAATCAAGCATGGCCTACATATTCCCATTAAGACCTCAAGTCATAGTAATTTGGTCTACACAAAAGGTGGTGAGATCTAACTAGGTAATAAAAATTCACAAATTTAGGCAAATGATAAGGTAAATGAAAATAGGAAGGGAAAGGTGATGTGGAAATGCAAGGTAAAGGTGTTGTTATTAATTTTCCATAGGTGGTTATAATTAAGAAATAATGCCATAGGTCAGTGATACTAACTTGACCATAAGAAGTTATAATTAGTAACACAATGTGTAACATTGATTTTCCTAAAGGTGTTTATAAGCAATGGCACTAGTCAAGCATAAATAATATATGTAATTACCATATAGACTATCAGACTGCCTTCATATACTAACATTTAAACATGGAATTCAAAAACTATTGAAATTAGTTTAGAATCCCCTTACAAAAAGTGTTTGAAGAACCAATGGAACCAAGGTCAAAAGGGTTGGGTAGGACACTTAAAAACAAGTGTCAATAGGGAAGGTATGGTATGACAATATACAATATGGAATTGTTCAAGGATGGTGATACTATTATAATTAGATACAATGTTAGTAGGGTTACCACCAAGTGATAAAGGTAAATGGTTGGGTATGAAACAATGACAAGGTGAATGGAAAATGAAAATGGAAAGGTAAAAAACAAGGTAATGGTATGGAATTTGATTCTATTTATCCTATTGATGTAGAGATGCACACTTGATCAGTAGTTGAGACAACTAGAATAATTAAAAATTGTTAGCCTACAACTCTTTTGAATAGTTTCTCTATCAAAAACCTATTGCAAATTTGGACTTCTAGAATATCATTGTGATCTTCATTGGTTTTTGATTATATTCCCTCTAAATGTTGAGACAAGATGTCTTTTTAGCCTCTATAAAGGAAAGTGTGGCTAGGGATGGTAAATATGGATAAATAGTGGATAAAAGGTTTGATTTGGTAATGTAAAGGTGGATGAGAATGGAATGTATAATGGTTGGGCAACAAATGAATATTGGTATTTTTAGGCACACATGATGTTTTTGATTCTAGATTCGACATGATTTTAATTATGGCGGGGCCAAAAAATTCTAAATATTCTCTCAGTAGGACCATCAATTTTGTTGTTATTTGATCCAAAAAGTAGATGCCATCTGATTATGATGTAGATTAGAATTTATATTGATTCTATCTTTGATAATGTCTTCATCAAGTAGTGAATAACTATTGTGCTCAACTATAAGTGCCTCAAAGAGGTTTTCACCAATAAATTTGTCTTGATTGTGTCATATCACCTCGAAGAAGGTTTCACTAAGGAATGTTGAATTTTGACTTTGTTTTTCTTCTAGTGCCTTTAAAAAGGTTTAAATATAATATGTTAAGTTTGGATTGTCATTATCCCCTAGCACCTCTAGAAAGGTTTCACTAGGAAATCATTCTTCTTCTAAATGAATGTGGTCTTGGTCACCTTTATATTTTTCAATTGATATGTCACCACCAATGTATTTCAACAAGATATGATTATATTAGTCCCATTAAACACTTACAAGAGGTGTCAATATAATGGCTATGTTGGGTGGTGGTAGTAGCATGTGGAATGGGAATGGAATGGAATTGAATGAAGTAGCACAATCTTTGTAGAAGATACTAGGATAGCTTGTGTCAAAGATGAAGTAATCATCCTAAAAAATTATGAAAGGATCAAAAATATATTTAGATTGATCTTAAAGGCATGCATAACCAATATTATAAAAATCATGAATGTATTCTGCTTCTAAAGTTGAGTCTGACTAAAGGGATTCTAAATCCAATGTTGAGACTGACATTGATTATACTTCAAATGCTAAATCTATTCTTGGTTATATAATAAAACCTAATTTTAATGTTATTTCTTCATTTGGTGTGAATGGTACTATAATGGTGTCTTATTGAATGATTGGTACTGGACAAGTAATAATTTGTGATGGCATAATGGGCTCCACAAAGACTAGTTTGTCAAAGTGAGACTCCTCAACAAGGGGAAAAAGGTCAAGAGACAACTCCACAAAGACTAGATTATCAAAGGGAGGCTCTATGAAAAAAAATATAATGGTCAAGATAATTATTTTATCAAAGCTAGTTATAATTATTAAAAAGTGACTCAATAAAGATTGGCTTGTCAAAGTGAGGCTCTTCAACAATAGAGATAGTATCAATAGGTGATTCATTAGAGGTAAACTCATCACAAATAGGCATTTCAGAAAAAACATCATGAATTGGTTGGTTCTCTTGCCTTGGTTTATAAGTAGTTATAAAATACCAGTTTTGAATACATCTTGGTCTTAGAATGATTGGATTGGTTGAAGAGTTATTGATTAGATCTATTATGGCTCAATAATTGAGTTGAGTTTTTAAAATTAGGGGGAGGTTGGAAATGGATTAAGGATGGTCATAGGTTGGTTAATGACCTATTTATAAATAGGATCATCTAAGATGGTCTTAACAAAGACTAGCTATTACTCAAGGATGGTAATTATGACCAATCTATTCATAATTGTATAACCTTGTTGGGATAAAGAGCTATTTTACTTGGAAGGTCCTGGAATGGTAATGTTAGGGAATTAAAAATCTTTTTTTCTTTTACAAATTAAAGGATAAGGTATTAGAATGGTAATGGTAGGGCATTGTAAAGCTTAGTTGCTATCATGAGCCAAAGGATGAGGTCCTAGAATGGCAATGGTAGGATGTTGCAAAGCACGGTTGATGTCACGAGCCAAAGAATAAGGTCTTGGAATGGTAATGGTAGGGAATTTAAAAGCTTGGTTGCTATCACAAGCTAAGAAGGGACTAAGATGGTAATCCTTGGATGCTATGTATTTTGGTGTCTCACATAGACTAAAGGAGGGTTAATGGTATAGGTACAGGATTAGGTACCATTAACATTGAAAGGGAAAACTTGGTATGTTAATCATCCCAAAGAAAGTATCACCGAATATTGTGCTTGAGGATCTTAGATTTACTCTCTAGATTGAGTATTGTAAGGAGGATAAGGATCCATCTCATTAACTACATCATCATTTTAGGGGTCTTCAAAAAGGTCATCTTGTGAGACCATGTTATTATAACCTGGATTGTACATGGTTTCACTACAAGTGTAACAATACATATCCAAATCAATAATGAACATTTTATAAAAAGGCCTAGAGTTATACAAACTCTAAAAAATAAAGTCTAAAGGAAAAATGGTTCAAATATAATCTAACTTGGTCTAAGGAATGGAGCTATATATCCAAGAAGGTCAGTATAAACTTGGTCTAAAATAGTCTAACGTCAAATGTCAGACATCAAATGTCTTACACAAAAGGGTCAAGTGGATGAATAAAAATTGAAATGCCAAATTGAGGTATAAATTGTTTCAAATAAGTCTAATATAGGTATAAAGAAATAAAGGTTGATAGGTCTTTTGGAAAACAAGGCACAAAATATAGGCTTAAAATAGGCATTTCTAGGTCTTTTAAAGAAAAGGCACAAAAGGTAGACTTTAAACAAACCGAGGTTTAAAAGGCAAGAGAATTAATCTAATAGATTTGAAATAATTTGACATAAACTAGGCATTAGATTTAAACAAAAAATTGATAGTTTAGAAAAAGTCATGGAACATTAGGCATAAGGAAGATAGACCACTTCCCATAAATTCAGGCACAAAAAATAATCTTTAAATCAAACAAAGAATTAACCTAAGTTTCACAATCCAAAAGTAAGGGGTGAACACCTAAATCAAAATTACTCAAGGCTTAGGAATAAACCAATAAATGTTTGGATCTAAAATTTTCAAGGCTAATTTCAAGATGGATTTATAAGACTAGACTTCTAAAAATAGATAACAATCTAGATAAATACAAATGCTATAATGACACTAGACATAGATCTAAAAGGCACATGTGATTTTAAAGATTTGGATTTTTAGACACAAGGTAATAATTATTTGAAATGAATCAAGCAACATAACAAAATTATCATGTTCTAAATAGATGACAAATATTTTGTTTTAGGACTCCAAAGCACAATACTTGAAATGAATTGGGTAATGTAACAACACCCTTTTTAGACAAGTGAGACACAAAAAAAAGTTTGTCAAAAGACTAAGGTAAATGCATGGTGCCAAATGGACCACACAATGCTTCCTCAATCAAAGGAGTGATGTATAAACAAGACTCATTTTTGACATGGTAGTACAAACAAATATTTAGACTCAAAACCATGTAAGAAAGGAAAAAATGATAAAAATACCTAAGTGTAACATCCTAAATCCTAAAGCTAACAAGGTTGCATAGTACTGTTGAATTTTATCAATATACTTTCTCTTGAGAGGATTTTAATTATTAATCCAAAAAGTAAAAACACATAAAAATTAGGGTTTTTAGGCCCCCTCTTCTCTTAAGAGTTTGTATTATGACATAAACCTTTGAGCTACTCTCCCTGCATCAAAAGTATGTTCACGGTAAGTGGGGTTGTTCTAAACTATCAATTTTTTCTTGTTTCTAGATGGTCCCAAATGTGGATAACACTAGGGATGAAATCATTTCATTTAGATCCACATCAATTAAATTGTTGTGAAAAGGTCTTTTATTTTTCAAAACCAATACATCTATCATTTGCTCAGTGTAGTATGATGTTTGAGTTGCCCCTATGTTCCTAAGCTGAGTACCACTAACAAAGTTTTTTTATCCATTCAAAATAAGTGTCCCAATGATTCACCCTCAATTTATATACCCCACCATGGAGTGGGGTTGAAACGATACTAGGAGATAAATTATTATGTCAATGCTTCCATATAAAACTTGTGAGAAGGCGATGAACTCCCACTCACAAGCCAAAATGCATGAAAGTAAAGATAAGTGAAAAGACTTTATGGTTATTTTGGGGTCACCCAAATCATGTAGATTTAGGGAGGGCCTTAGAAACTTTCCATTATTTTGGAATAAAGTGACAAAGGTAAATAATGAGCATTTTTGATCACCCAAGTTCCTTAAAGGGGATGGGGGAAGAGCATACACATGTCACTCATTTTGCTAAAATAAAGACTTTCAACAAATAAACATTAAAAATTAAATGCGTATGAGTATGTAACTAGAATGAAAGTTGAAATTTAATTTTATTACACCAAAGTGAAGTATGTTATGAAATTTTAACTCATTGGCATTAGTTTTTTGATAAACTTGAAAAAAAAACTTCAAAAACAACTAAGAGATGAAAATAACTAAATTTGTTTTAAGCACCAACTAAAATGTGTACAATATATATATATATATATATATATATATATATATATATATATATATATATATATATATATATATATATAATCCTAGTAAAATTTTTGACATGACCGACGGCGCTGGCTAGACATGCCTAATATCAATATCACGGGGTGAGGGGAGACTAGAACTTGAGACCAGTAGAGCCGCAGCGGAAATACTTAGCCAACCAGGCTAGGGCCCCCACCCTAAATGTGTGCAATATTTAACCATGCTTTAAAATTTTATTTTTTACCTTAGGACCTACAAATTATTAGAGGGTTTGCCTACTTAGAAGCTCAAAAGTGAGTGAGAAAACAAAATTTAGAATTTCACTTTCAAGTTTTCTAATTTTTGTGTTAGAGATAGATCTTCATGGATCCACATAAGGATCAATGTTGATCCATAGATATCTATGCCGATCTGGTAGATCATCGATGTTTCCTAAAAAAACACAAAAAAATATAGGATGTTTTGATAGAAAAATGGTTTAGTAAAATGATCCTAAATCAAAATATCTCACTAGATCCTGAAAGAAATGGGTTATACAAACAATATGCAAGTCCTCAAACACAAAATGATAGAAAGAGAAATCAAGAAAAAACTTCATTAGTTATGTTCCTACCATGTTCTATTTTTCACATAAAGATCATGGTAAATTATAGTAATTGGAATTGATCTAGAAAATTTGTGCTAAACCCTATAAATTTTGTAATAAAATGGTGTCGATCCTTGTGACCTACGACTTGATTAAAATAGAAAGACATGAAAAATGAAGTTAAAACTTCAAAATTTGAATATTTGTAAGCATCCATTATAAAAAATAAAAGTATAATATTATCCTTATTGGTTATATGGGATGATTGGAGTCTCACTAAGCATGCCAACATTTGGACAAGGGAAATGTAGAGGGGAGGTTAGTTTTGTGTTAGTCTCATAAAACAAATGAAATAAACACAATAAAAACCCTAAGACCTATATCCTACACACTAGGGAGAACTTAGGTAACAAAAACTAAATGAAATCACAACAAAAACATAAAATAAACAATTTATTTACCTTCCTTAGAGCTCCAAATGGCTTTTTTAATGGATTACTTGGCTTGTGCAAAAAGAAGTCTTTGACAATGAAGATTGCTTGGCTCCTTCTCTCCTTAGAACCTTGCTTTGATGTTACTTGGATTAATATTTGGGCATGGTAACACTAATTTATTGAGGCTTATGGAGTAAATCCTACATAATAACTCTATGATATCCAATCTTAGAAATGAAGGGGTATGGCCTTGTATTAATATCCTTAGGAATTAACTCTCACCCAAAGTGAGTTAAGGTTGATATTAAGCTTGGAATGTGTTCAAACTAAACCTAGGTGAGTTAAAACTAACTCCAGTTGAGTCAATAGTTTTCATATAATTATGATTTTCAATTATTAAGCATGGCTCTCAAATTAGATATTTTAAGATATTTTCAAAGAGTTTAACAACTCATAAAGGCAATGATGAAAGGGCTTTGATATTTTGATTTTTGGAATTTTGATTTTTAGATATTCATTCATTATAAATAGATAATTCAACTAGGGATTTAATCTTGTTTATCTTATTAATTGATTTTGATTAGTATTTTAACTATTTCAAGATTTAATATTTTTTTAAGTGTCCCACTTAATAGGTCCATAAGCCAAATAGATAGTTGTGATGTCACCAGGTGATTAGGGATGAATCCATGAGAGGTTATTATTGCATATGATATAATAACCCAATTAGGGATGTCTCAGCATGATTATGAGATTTTATGAATGATGCATGAGCAAGTTTGGGATGTTTAGTGATTCCTAGGATTAATTTTTAATGGTTGGTAGGAATTAGTGTAAAGTTTGGTTAGACACCAGTTGTGGCTAGTTTTAGGTGTCTACACCTCTTCCTTACCCTTTGAATAGTCCCACTCTATTTATCAAATCATGTGAAAACTATGGGAAATTTAGTTACAACCATATTCTACATTTCATCCCTTACACCTTGAATTTACTTTACCCATTGGGAAATAATGAGTTCTACCATTTTAATCTCTTGGTTTGGATCTAAGGATTGAGAATAAGGAGGAGTTATTAGATGTGGTATAATCATGGGGGATGCCAAGGATACACTTATCTAAATAGGAAACTAGAAGGGTGGATGAAAAACCCTCTCCCATGGAGATGTTTCCTTCATAGGTATAACTTTAGTCAAAAGTTTCATCAAGCCTAGCAAACTTATACAGTCATTGTTGCTGAGGGCATGGTCAATGGATGTGGCATGGGGAGTTCCAATTGAGATGACCTTTTCTTGGTGACTGGTGGCATCTAAGGATTAAAAATAGATATAGCGCCCAAATTTTTTAAATGGACTAATTTTAGAGTCCTTATTAGCTTTAGAGAGTAAGGAATAATTGAATCAGTAGAACTAGACAAAATGGCCCTAGTAATTGAATCATTTTATCTACTTGCACTTGCGTTTATGCTATTAAATATCAAAATGAAGAGATAGAGGCAAAATTATTATTCTTGGAGGTCTAGTATTATTAAGGATATTTCAAGCTCAATAGGGGGAGTCATGTTGAGGAGGTGTCCCAATATTTAGAGTCCCCAACTAAGGATATCTAGGTATTATTATTTCCATTTTGAGTCTTCAACTTATAAAATATTTTTCAAATTTCCACTTGATATAAATGGGGAGGTTGATACACCAACAAGTCACCTCGAAGGTAAGTATCTCTATGCCTATTCTCTTTCATTTATTTACTTATTAGAAATAATTTATATATTTATTTTTATAGTGAATGTGTGATATTTATCATTTTTTATGATCCTTCTTATACCAACTAAGCTAGTGTAACTATAAGGTTTCTTAAGCATACAATTATCACCTTAGGTTGCATTGATCACCTATTGGTTGACCATTGCATTGCTTACTTTCTTACTAGCCTAGTAGGATATAAATATCTTAGATATAGGTTATCCTTGTTCATCAATTCCTTGCATACATGATCCTTATTATATCATTGATACACCCAATTTGTTATCATTGTTATATCATTGCTTTATTTTGGGATTGAGTTGTAACCATACCTCATATCTCAAACATATGCATTATAACCCTATAAATAGAGTTTTTATTACCCTCTACTACATCTACATACACCTGAGTATTTTTTTAAACCATCTAAGTATAAATAGGATATATTTTTATGACCTTTCTTTGTATCCTAGTATATTGATATAAATAGGATTGTTATTGGCCATTCTATCTCATGCGTACATTTTGGTGAACATGACATGAATCTTATCCCACTATTAGTTGGATTTTATTTACATTTCATTTTGATTCTTAGCATTATATTCACCTTATCTTCAAGATCATATTACAATCTTGGTGAACCTAACATGAATTGTATCTCACTACTAGTTGGATTATCTTTACATTTCCATATCTTTCTTCATAAAGCTTTCAATTTGATAAACAACTCTTATTAAAGTTATCTTAATTACTCTTCTTAGCTTTTACATAATTTTATAATAAATTTTTTCTCTTAGGATATTTTTAGAAAACCTAAACCCATTTAAATTACACATGTGTTTTTCCTTTGTACCTCCCACATCCACCCTTGAAGGAAACTCCTCGGTATGAAATTTATGTCAATATTAATCTTAATATATCCAATACACCTTGGTTGATCTAGAAAATCCTTAAAGACAAATCCAAAATTGTGAAAATAATGCTAACTACACTCACACCATTCATTATCCTTCTAAACATAGAAGTCATAAATCATCATAAAATACACATCAATGGTCAAAACATCACATTATTCTCTCCATATTTTCAATCCTATTTCTACATCAATAAAAAATTACTAAACGTTCCCTCCATTAACATAACATATTGAAATATGGTTCAAATAAATATAATTAAAGACCTAACAGATCCTAAGACACTCACCAAAAAACTTGATACTAAAATCATTTACACCCAAAATAAAAATGGAATCTTAGCGCTATTAATCCCTTTACTATGGTGGCTAAGAATCCTCCCCATAGTAGTCCTCTCAATAATTATAATAATCCCCATTTAAAAAATATTCTAGATGTCTTTCATGTCCATGCATAAATTTTTTAATAAATGACCCATATACAAGCTTCCAATAATAATTAAATTCTCTAAATGCAAAACCACATTTTCAAAATGGTCAATCAAGTTCTTGAAGCTATTTTAAATCAACCAAATCAAAATTACACGTCTCCTCTTTTTAGAGATGCTAATGGAAATATTATTCACCAACCTCCAATCCAAAATATGATGCTTCAAAATATTTAAATTGAACCTCTAGATCCTTTCTCTATGTCCATGGATATTGGAAGAATTTATCTAACCATCACATATTATAGGAATACTAACCCTAAATTGCATCTCAAAGCCTTTGGTAACTTTTATAAAGTGTATATTTGAACCAACACCTATGCAACTACCAATATTATATCCAAAACCTTAGTTGGAGATGTTCTAAAATGTATAATAAACTTCCAACCCACTCAATTACACAAGTATAATACCTATTCAATTCTCTAATTAAGAAATTTCAATATAATGAACTTCTTAAAAATATCCTTAGTAACTTCATCAACATTAAGTAATTACCTACAAAATATACCCATGATTAAGTAAAGGAAATCATTAACACATAACGTGGACCATAATATGAGTCGCATAAACATTTTAAAACTAATTTTTACCACTAAAAAAATCCCCTCTCCAATACAAAGTTAGGATCTTCTCACCCAAAAATTTAAAAATGGCCTTTGATCAAGCTAAGAGATAAGAATTCCTTGTGATCCAATTTGAACCATCTCAAAATGCTAATAGGGAATATTTTCCAACATTAACCAATGAAATCAATGTTGATACATCTCAAGCCTAACCTCCCATAGAATCTAAATTGGGAGTCTCCAATCAAAATAATGCAAACTTTTCCCACCCTTCCTTGAGTATCCAAGAACTCAAGAAAAATTTTCTACCTTCCAAACCCATTTTCTTCGAACCTTCTAAGCCTCCCACACCATGGTATAATCATTATAATTTTTTCTAGTGGCATACTACAGTAAGTAATTCTCATAACAATTGTCATGATCTTAAAATATTTACTTTTACCTTCTTATTAGGTTCACACTTCAACCATGAAATTATCACCCAATAATGCTATAATTAATATCTCAAATCTTCTAAATCCAAATCAAACCAATCACATCAAAACACCCTTAAAAACTAAATAATAATTAACCTTCAAATCATTCAAATAAAAAACCAACTACTAATGTTTTCAAAACCATAATCAACCATCACTTTTTCAATTATATGGGAAAATTTATGAACATGAATAATATTGAACATGTTTTAGAAGTCATCAGTTCTCAATTTCTTAGGTCAAATCAGCCAAAAGAGCACCTGGTTAAAATGCTTACTTCAAAGTGCATTATAGGTGATTATTATCCTAGAACTTATATGAATATTTAGACCTATCCTACATGTCCAATTTCATTTTCACCACATTCCAAATCATCAAAATATGCACCACTTTTCTTAACTATATCAACTATGTCAATATAATTCTACCAAACTCAAAGTAACCCAACTATATTAGTACTCTATAACTGATCTTTAGGTTGATATAAAGCATAATCCTAGGCTACCTCATTCTACATCATATTTTGGGACATATTATGATGCCCATCCTCATATCACTTCTTACCTTTGAAATTGTTATTATGACCACCTGTATCTCAATTTAGACATTAAAACATTTTATAATGCCCATCCCTACATCAAGCTACCCCTTGGGCCATCCTATGGTTCTTTATATTCATCCACATTGAAAAAACATAAACAAATCCAACTTCAAGAATTTTTCAAATATCCAACCATGTGTTATACTTGTCAGTTTTATTTATTTCACATAGTTTCTTTATTATACATAATTAGATTCATATATATCATTCTAACACTTTCCTATAGGTTATTTTTTGACTATATTGTGTTGAAAATTATTATTGTTTTATCTACAACTCCATATTTCTTAGAATCAACCATAATGAATGTTATTGAACCTTAAGTCTATTTTCATTTTCACACCTCTTAATTTTTCAGTTTGTGATTTACATGGTAAGACTTAGGGAATCAACCAAACCCTCATAAAAAACACCCATCCTTTTAATTTTTAATTTACAATCACTTTATATTTTACTTAAAATTTGAATTAGTTTCCTCCTTAGATCTTTGGTATCACCTTGAGGTGTTCATACTCTATCACCTCCCTTTTTGTAAGCCTTGGTATTTTATTTTATAGATTCATTTTTACATGCATTCTTATAGTTGACAATTATTTTTCCTTATGGATCTTTAGTATCTAGGTTTTTAATGATCTTGGTCTCATTTTTGGATGCTTTGGTACTTTATTGTTTAGTCTAACATTTAAATTTTTTGGCCATTGCTTAAGTTTGTGCCTCTTTATTATCTTTTTCAATTTCCCTATTTTGGGATGATTCCTCTTATTAGTGCTTGTGCTAGACCCCATGTAGTTTTGTACAACTTCTTTAGTGACATGATTACCATATTTCATAGTTATTCCCTTATAATTTCAATTTATATGATTTGAATTATATTCTTGTGTGATTTAGATCCCTCTTTTGGTATAGTCACTTTTGAATAAAATGTCTTCCTTCTTGTGGTTAGCTAATAGAATATCCTCATTATATCACCTTTTCCACATGGATATATCTTGCATAATACCCATGTTTCCCTTTCATTTCATTTGGGGCACACTTCGGTTGGTTTTATATTGCATTTTTTCCTATTATGTAAGTCTAGGAGTCTTTAGGCATCCTATTCTCTAGATTCTCCTCTTTAGAAATTAGGTGTAAGTTCTCTTGTGTTAGTTACATTTAATAACCATTGTTTGGTTCTTTTGAATCCATATAGAGGAGTAAAATACAAAAGTGGTAAAATCCATATTTTGAGAAAAGTCAATGTAAAAAGGCAAAAAAATTATTAAAATTCATATCACATTAAAATATGTGATATTATTCTTGGCACACATCCTATCCTAGTTGAATCTCAAACTCCATAGTTTGCCTTATGATAGAGCTAAGGTAAATTGTGGTTTGATAGCATAGTATAATATGGTATGAGGTCTCATTACCTATATCTACATTAAATTATAATGCCACATGCTTTTTCATAATATATTGACAACTTTGTAAGGGGTCTTAAAGAATGGGGAACATGTTGTGAAAAGGTAGGATCATTTTTCCTTTTCATGAATTTAGCCTCCATGGGATGATATTTATACTTCATTTTTTATCTTAAGTTTATTATTGTTATGTGGGACACTCTATATTTTATATCAAAAGATATTAGCCTTTACCTCTTGATTAGAGTGTCTCATTCCCACTAAGAATTTATACATCACCCTTTGTGGTGCTCGTGGTGCTTTGCTTCATTATATATTAATTTTCTCTTTACAAAAAATACCTTGATGTATATTTATATTAGATGATCACTTACCTATTATTTGTATTCCCTTTTTCTATATATTTGCTTTAGATTTGACTCTAATCTTTAATTATGACACTACTTGGATTTTTAGTTTGTGAGTTGCATTATAAGACCCTGGGGAATACAACTAGGCATTTATAAAAAAATACCCATCATTTTCACCTTCTACACCATACCCATCATAATGGTTGTATTAATAAATGTTAATAACTTTATACATTAGGTTTTAACATAAACATTAATATAGATTTTTCACTCATTATAGTTTTTTCTTTATTTTGTGACACATCCTTATTTTATTTAAGTTATCACTTATCTTAAATTGGATTTATTTACAATCATTTTATGTTATTTTGAATCATTTCATCTACTTATGATTTTAACCTATCTAATTTTGGATGTTCTACAATACTTTATGTCCTTTATTTGATTCGTTTTCACTTATCTCACTTAAAATGCATTTTTGGGTTTGTTTATCCTAATTTAACCTTAGAATTTCGTGATATGTTTCTTTTATAAAGAACCATTCCAATTTTGAATATGGTGACATGTGATGTTCTTTGGGTTGATCATATGGATACACCTATATTTTTCACTTATTATTGATATCTTTTACATGAATCATTAGTACCATTCAACAACATTACTATCAAATAAAATAATTATTATCATTTGATAATATTACTATCAAATGATAGAATTATTGTCATTCGATATCATTTATATCATTTGGTATCATTTATGATGTTCTCCATTGACTCTGTCATTTGATGATGAAGAGGTGTGATCCATAGAAAAATAAAGCACAATCTATCTATGGGTTTTATATATTATCACATGCCCATCTATATTCTAATCCATGTTATGATTTGTTTGTCCATTCATATTTTTAACTAAACATCATTTTTTAACTTTCTTAGACTTTCAAAACACATAATTAGAGATTCACCAAAAAACTTGAGTTAATTTTTATATGGGCCACTATAATTTACATTGCTCTACATTTTGATTGATTTTTACCCTTTGATGCTACTATCCAAGTTGGGAACATGCATCCACACATGTATATTAATTTTTCAAGAGGTGTCCAAAATAAAATATAAATCATTTTTCTAATCATTAGTTGGGTTTTTATATTTTCACCTATCTACTGATGTATTTGGATCTTGTGCACATGATTTCAATCTTTCTCAAATGATCAAACCCTAGCTCTTCATCTTAATAGTGAACTTAGAAAAAATGGGTTAGTGGGCTCACTATGTCAGCTAACCCAAAATACCCCTTTATCAGTGGGTGATACCTACATATCCCATACTCCAAACAGGTCTTGAAACTCATGTAGTTATCTTGTATGTGTTGTCTTATGTGTGTATAAGGATGCAATGTGTGATAAGTAAGTATACTAGTGACCTAACTTGTAACATGGAAAATATGGCTCATGGAATTCTCTTTCAATACTTTAGACCTATAGATGTTTTTTCCCTATGAATGATATGGAAATTGGATAAAATAGGGAAGTTTTACTCAATTGTATTCTTAATTAAATTCTTTTGGTACTTTGCCTTGTGAGAAGTAGGAAGTTTCTAGGTGAGAAATGAATGAGGATTGATAATGCATATTATATCCATCCTTTTGGATAAAATTTCATATTAAATCAATTAAACTTACCATAGGCATACATTTAATTTTAAAATTATATGACTTTAGGGAACTTGGAAATTGCATTGGAATAGGACACTAGCATTGATGTAGGCATCTGACTGGGACATAAGTGTCTAGGAAGCTGGAATATAAGTATAGGTCCAAAACTTGAAAAGGATAAAAATAAGTAACTTTATATAATTTTAAGTATGATAAAGGTTTTGGTAATCATAATAACATTTTTTATACTAAGATATAATAAATGATCATAAAGATATAGTGAGTATGAGCCTTTTAGTAGCAAAAAAGGTCTAAAACTAAGAGGAAAAGCCAAGGTCTATATTTTCCAAGTGTACAATATTAAGGTGATATATAATTTATAAATATTTTATACATATATTAGAATAATTTGGAGAATAGTATGATGTTGTAGTAGATTTTAAGGAGTTTATTAACATAACAATGAGGAAAATGAGATATGATGAAGCAAATACCATCTTAGAGTAGTATTAGAGGCTATGGGTGATAATTTGGATGCCAAAATGTATGTTGAGTCTACTAAGGTAATTGGAGATGAGATAAGAGTTAATCCTAGATGGATGTGATTATTTTAAATCCAAATAATGATAGAGAAATGATGATGGTGAATACTCTAGGAGGAGGTCATTAATTAGTGGTACATTCAAACCTACAAGGGAGAGTAAGATGCAAAAATAATAATATTGGTGAAGATGGTTAGACTGATATGGATTAAATATAAAATGAGAATGGAAATAGATGATCATTTTGAAAATTAGGATAGACTATGGTGGGTCTGATACCATAAAAGGAGGAGTTAGAAAAGAAGAGAAAATGAGAGCCAAATTGAAACTAACAAGAGGGAGCTAGAAATGGGGGAAAAAACTAAAAATCAATTGAATTAACTGGTGTGTTGGAAGGGAACACCATGGACATTATAATTCATGGTTAAAATAGTGGTTCTATCAATTTTTCCATCTATGTGAGAATGATCTCACATTTTAAAACTTTGGTGTCTGATACAAGAGCATCCAAGGGTTCATACAATCTTACATCAACCAAAAATAGAATGGTGTGTTTGTGTGGTTTCATTCCAATTTTTTGTTTTTATGAACTTGTGAACATATAATAATGATGTTGTGAAACTATTCACTTAATATGTGTTAGATTAGAATTATTATGTATGGTTATGTCAATTTGTGTTATCTCTTTAATCTATGACATTTGGCAATATGGTTATTCAATGCCATAGAAAATTGGAAGGATACATTTTGAGGTCATATTAACTAATTATTATAAAATGTGCATCAAATTTAATATAATTTGGATTTGTAATTTTAATGTTATGAGTTTTTTTACAACTATTGTTTGACTTGAAATGGCATTCTAGCATTTGGGAGCCTATAGTTTGTTCTTCAATTCAGTAGCACATGGGTAGTAGATATTTTTAGTGATCCATGGTGTTAAATATTTTATATTATGTGTTAAGTTTTTCATTATGTAGAGCTAAAACATTATGTTTTGATAGTTATGCATGACTATGTTCATTTTGTGATAAGTAGAAATAGATTCTACAGATAGTTTGGCATTGAATGCAAAAAAATAAAATTTGCCAAACACTAGTATGTTATGTTGAGATCAGGGAAGTTGAAGAGACACCCCACAAAGATAAGGATGTTACGTGCATATAAGAATAAAAGTAAAAAATTATTATTTTATAGAATGGGGAGTTGTGTTATAGGGAAATTTTGTGAGAAAAAACACTCTAAGAGTTTTAAAAAATGGTTTTAGTTTAGGAGGGACTATAAAAGACTCTGTCACTATTTCATTTAATGTAATGAGCCTATAAAGTAAAGTGTGTGTTTGAGATTGTGAGTGTGAGTGTGTATTACTATTTGATATTTTTAAGATGAATTAATTAAGGATTTCAAGTCTAAGTAATGTGTTAATATGTGTCCATGAGAGATTGATTAAACAAGAAACATCAAGATAAAGGAAATATTTAAGTTGATCCCCTCTCTTGTGCTTACACCAATAATGAGGGTTGAAACCATCAAGGATATTTGTGTAGGTATATGATAATTTAAATTACTATGATTATGTATATAATTGACTCCTATGAATTTATTTGTCTTTTATCCTACACAAATAACTATATTTTTCTTATCTTTATTGAAATATTAACTTTACTTTAATTACTAGATTTACCTATAAAGATGAGTTAGTAGGATAGATTGAGATGATTCTAATCAATAACTACTAAGTGGATAAGTGATGCATATTTTCTAATAGTCTGAAGAGGGTTCATATTTGATGTAGTTTTACCACCTCAGTAAGTGTGTGAAATCAATGAAATCTTGAGTATGGATTTCAACACTTGAAAAACTAAAACTTTGACCTTGTAATGATATTTAGGCTTGGCTAAGGGCTTACTCATTTAAGGGATTTAATATTTGGAAGCATTGAGGCCAACATACCCCCATTTTTGGAAAATGAGGATCCTTGAATCAAATTTTGCATATTTTTGCTTTGAATTGAAAATCCCACTTAACCATAGTGCATTATTTGAATATCATGGTTCTCATCATATTTACATTTGGCATGTCAACATTTAAATTTAATTTGACATTATCTAATATTGATAATGTTTGATATTTGTTTTAATGTTGTAGGTTTAATGGAGTGTCATTAGAATGAATGTTGTTAAGGGTTTTTTGCTTTAAATTCTAATTTAACCCTTTTTGGATTAAGCCTTTGGTTTTTGGTAAATTAATTGAATCTATGTTTAAATAACATTGAAAAACCTTAGTCTAAATGTTTTAGCCTAAGTCCCTTTTGAAATAAAATAAAATTTGAGTGGGAACATTTTATTATGTTTTAAAATTGGTTTAAATTTTATTCTCAAATTTCTAATTGTGTTTATTAACATAACTAAAACCTTTTTCTAAAATTTTATGCTAAGTCCTTTATATCCCAAAACCTCACCTAGTCTATTTTATTATTCGTAAGGACTAATTTAATGTGGGGGGATTTTTTTTATGTTCTAAAAATAGTTTAAATTTTATCCTAAAGTTATAATTGTTTTTATTAACATGACCAAAACCTTATTCTAAAACTTTATCCCAAGTTTTCTCTATGTTCCTAAGCCTTTACTTTATTTATTTTCATTGCCTACAGGAATGAATTAATGCAAAGATGCCAAGTGGAAAGATATCAGGAGATCATATCAAAAATCAATGATCTACTATCAAAATAGGAGTCAATAAGTTAAAATAATTAATCAATGGTGAGCATTAATATTGTAAAATAAAATTTGATAGTGAGTGAAGAGTCAAATTGTCAAAGAGCCTATGAAGGAATGAGAGACTGACAAGTGTAATGATCTTTGCAAGAGATCAAGAAGATTGATGTTATATGTTTGATTTTGGGTATAAAGAAAGAAATCACTAATCAAAATTCAATCATACATCCATAATATCGATAGTGAGAATGAAAGTAGACTTTTCAAAGGGCCAGATCAAATGTGGTAGTGACACATGTCACAACTATGATGAATTAGATGGAGATCAGTAAATAAACATTCAAGCTTCCATATCAAGATCAATGATATAGAGTGGGTCAACAATTCAATGGGCCTAGATATAATTATATGCTACCACATGGAGAAAAGGAGTTAAGTGATGGAGTGTGTTTACAAGGTGCACAGAGAGCCTATGAAGATGCCAAGTGGCAAGATCTTAGGAGTTCAAATGGAAGAATAATGTCCCATGATAAATTCAAATCCAAATGACCTTTTAATATATTAATGGTGAAAATTGAGTGAGACTCAATATTGAATGTGAAGGTGACACATGTTCAAAAATGATAAATGATCACATTTTGAAAATTAATGAACAATGTGACATGACGATGCTACATAAGGGAGACACATCAAATTGGAGACCTTGTGGAACCCAACACACAAAAGGTATAAATGTGCAATCTAAATGCAAAATATAAGTCATGAAGCTCATAATTCAAACTTAATTTCCACCATTGAATCTTTATAAAAACTTTTGAAAAAACCTAAAGTGTATGGATTGCCCTAATTATCTGTATTTTCACTACAATTACACTGAGAAAAGATTGAATTATTGTTTATAATTGGATAATTCAATAAGATCATAGTAATGGTGATACATAAGCATACATAAAAGGAATATGTTGAGTTATATATAACAATAGATGAAAAAGGTCATGTGTTCAAGGATATAGAGTTTGTTGCTACTTCTTTAAACATATGAGATAATAATTAGTCAAAACTATTTTGGAGAATTGAGAACCAATCAGCTCTCACTAGGGGAGAAGTGAATAATCTCTTAGTAAAGAGGTTATACTATGACATTGTAGAACTCCAAATGACTAGTTTACATTGTGTAGCTACAAAACTAGAGATGCTCTATTGCATTGATAGTCTTACTCCAATTTTTAAGGAAGCTAATATAGATAAGGGCATGTTAATCAATAAACATAATTAGAGGAAAGTTGATTACATTTTTGATATTAAATTTGAGTCCTATTACAAACTTTTCAATTTTGAAATTGACCAAGCCTCTATCAATTCCTAGGCTAAGGATCACAACTTGACAGACACCTTAGCCATGTGGTTAGAATTTGGTAACTAAGTCTTTTTAGACCTTAATAAAAACATCCATTTCAATTAGTTTAGACCTAGAATTAGGATGATAATGACAGTATTGAATAAGTTATTTGTGTGTCTAACCATAGAATATGTAGATCGATTATGGGTGACTATGGTCTACTTAATTATTGAAAAGGTGATAGTTCTCCATTTGGGTGAGATAATTATCATCTCCTTAAGTATATAAATATATGTGATCAATCATAAGAAGAAGAAAGAGTTATACATGATGTCCTACCTCCTAGATGTCCTATGTGCTACTACAAAAATCCCAAATAAGAGAGACCATAACCAACATTCTCATGGAGATAGTGAGACCTCTAATTAAGAAATCAGTTGAAGCTATAGGGGATATATGGTTGTACATAGATTGTACTATTATAAGGATTGAGGGAACTTAAAATTCCCCTCTCAAGTAGTCATTCCATGTTCTTGATAAGTTAGCAGAGCAAGAGGTGGCCAACCAATTATTTTATGGTGTAGATAAACTTTGTTAAACCAAAAGAAAGGGACTTTTAAACAACTTCCAAATGACAATTGGAAAGACTACATTTATACAATGGGATAATATGGATGTAACATCAAAACATAGGTTATCTTTTAACTTACAGATGGATTATTTTAGGAAATGGGACCCTTAAGGGAAGGTGAAAGAGCATTTAAGAATCAAAGGCATTTTGAATATGCCTTATGAACATGAGCCCAGTTCCTTTGATTTCATATACATTAAAGCATCCTCACACTTTGAAGTGACTAAAATATTAAAATAGTACAATATTAGACCTAAATATAGATTATAAAGAGATCAAAATGTGGATGATAGGTGGAAATTGGGCCCTAGGTAGTATCATCTGATAAGTGGTGAATCTTATAGACTTTCATCAATCAATACACAAGCATAGATATAAGTAGAACATAAGCACAAAGAAAAGAGGCAAAATGAAAGAAATCCAAGTGATATTTCTTCTACTTAATTAGCTATAAAACCTTATAAGGTAGTAGAATATGAATTACATCAAGAATAGGTTCATATGATAGCCATAGATTCTAAAGAGTTTATTAAAGATGTATTAAATATGATACTATGACATATACAGATTCAAATGAAGAAGAGAATATAATTGTTGAGGAAACTAAATATGATAAAGGGAGATATTTGGAATTAGTATCTTTTGACCCTCCCAAAAGGAAAGTAGAGACTTCTCTTATTCGAAAAGCTAAGAAGCCCAAGGTGACCATCACTCCTCCCTTAAAGAAAGTTAATTTATTTTATGAAGAATTTTTTTTTATGGGCCACCTATCCCTCAATGGTTCATTTATGAACCAAGAGTGGAAAATCCACCCACTTATCACCCATGTGCCTTGGTCAAGTATACTAATATCCCTATGCAACAAGAACTAAAACCATGGATTGGTGTTTTGCAAGAGGAAGAGGCAAAGAGGTTAGATAGTCCAAGCCAATCACCAACCAAATCATAATTATAAATATTTATTCCATAGGTGACTCAATATTTAGTTAGAGTTAGGTTTGACACAAGGACTACTAGTTTAAAAACGGTGACTAAGAAATTAGTCATGCATGATGGAGAGGAGATCATATATCAAAAATTAGAGACACTGACTAATTTGAATTAGAAACAAGGATAGAGGCTTAGTGAAGATCTTATTTTTGAGGAAGATATTCTTGAGTTTGCTCAAGAATAGATAGAATAGTTGGAATATAATATCAAAGGGATAAATAAAAAATGAACTTACTAGAGTAATGCAATTTATTTATTTTAGGAGATATGGTAAACAAGTTTGAGGCAACCATGCATGATCTATTCACCTTTTTGAAGGTAGTAAAGTCCAAGTAGCATATGGTTAATAAATAGGGCGCTTTGGCTTCAAGAAAAGTTAGCCAATGGTAGAGTTCAAGCAATAATGTAAAGGATTTGATCAATGTTATGATAGAGGACCAAATTCTTGGATTCAAGACTATCAACCTAACCCATTTAAATATGGCTATGGAAATATTAATAGAAAACATCAGAGCTTTGGAAAAATGGTCCAAGGAAATGGGGGATATTTATAGTGATCTTAATCAATTAGAAAACATGTTGATGCATATACTGCGAAGCCTAATCAAGGATCTAACTATGCTTTTGATCACAGATGAGGAGTTCAAACATAGAGCCACTCAGTTCATACAGGAGGTGAGGAGCCAAAGCCAAGGAAAATCAAGGGGATAAAATAAAAGGATCTTTGACATGATCCTATCTATAGAAGAGAAAATTTGAGATGCAAGGAACATCAAAGAAGCTTGGGATAGGTTTGACATGGATCTTAAATACCTGATTCATCAAGAAGAAGAACTTTTCATGGATCCCATCATCAAGTTCAATATGATTGATGATCAACATGATAAAGTAATGAAGATGAAGTAACCAAAGTAACAAGGATATTCTCAAAGACAAATTTATCGACTTAAGCATATTATTTTATAATTAAGCATGTATATCATTTTAAAAAGGAATATTCTTTTTGTAAAAGCATTATATAACTTTTAAAGTGCATTGTTTATAGGTTAGTCTTTTTATAAAGTGTCGTTAGTTTTAGAAGTTTGTAAAAGGATAGTTTACCATGACACTTATACAATTATCATTTGACATGATTGATTGACATACCTCCTTAATGTTCTATAAAAGGTGTATTATCATCTGTAAAAAGAGGATGGAGTTTTTGAACAAAAAATTATTCTATAGACTTAAAGCAATTAATACAAGCAAGGAACTCTACAAATATTGTTTAACATTTGTTTGTGTGTTTGATATTATGGCTACTCTCTCAATTATCTATTTGAATGTTCATGTTTGAATTGTTTTTATGGATTCTAGAAGTGTACAATTGAATGTAGAGTTGTCAATTTATGCTTATGCTATATTGATTGAAAGATATTAGATTTATTTCATTTTATTTGCTTTGCTCATAAATGTGCTAATGCAATTTGCCTATAGGCCAAATCTTTAAATTGAATCTAGTTCTTATTTGCATTATTTTTACTAACCTTAGATGTTTTCCTGATATATGATAGGACCTGAGCTTTAGATATTTCATGTCATATATTGATTTTAAGTGCATTTCTTGATGAAATTTAAGATCTATCATAGTGTCTGGATTGAAAATTAGAACACCTTCTTTCTACCCTACCCTTCGTTTTGCCCATTTTTTGAGCAACTCACTTTGGTTTAGCTTCCATTGTAAATATACATACTAGATTAGACTTTAAATCTTAGGTTTAGATCATAATTATCTATACATAGTTAAAATTATCTTCATACTTCACAAGCTACCTTTTAGACCAAGGTTACTCCCAACAACTAGTTTTATTATCATTTTTTGAAACAATTATATTGCTTTTCCACTATTCCACCAAAGATATCAAGATTATCATAACCAAATACTCATGCAATGGATTCTTTGAATCTAGAAATGAGAAGATTATTTCTCAACACTCTATAAACCCTATGATACATTTTCAGGAATCAAAAGATAAGTTTCACTAGTGCTAAAAGGAGGGCCTTTAGCTAAAAATTTATGAATTTAAAGTGTCTTTGCTAATTTTAGTGAATTTTGTTCAAATATTAGTTGATTATTTACATATTTGTGTTGTTCTTAGCTCAATATGTAAAGATCATTGATATTCATGGTTTTAGACTAGTCTTTATACTTATTTAGCTAAAGATAGCTATTATTTGAAGATTCATGATAAATTATTACAAAGGTAGTTTAATCTTTGTAAATATATTACTTTCAAGGTTAGTGATAGATTTTTTTTTAAAACATTGATTGATTATTTGCAAATTTTGATTTATTTGAACTTGGAAGTGTAAAGATCATTCATATTTTCAAGTTTAGGGCTATCTTTGAGCTAATTTAGTTAAATATGTTTTTTTTTTTTTATAAATTTGTGAAAAACTTGCTTAACGTGCAAATATTAACATTATTATTTACAAAGATAAGGTTTACACATCATATTTTGAATAGGATTCAAGGTTTACAAACTAGAACTACCAAGAATCAAGACTAGGTCACATTTAGAGACAAGATAACCTCTCCTTTAATTAAAATTCATAGGAAAGCAAGAGTAGATAAAGGTAAGCACATGGTTTCTAAATCTCAACCTACTTCACTTGTTCATGGTGCTCATGTGTTCAATCCTTATCAAGGTATGGCTTGGTTAGGTTGATCTTCCATTAATGTGCCTGGTCAAGTACATGACTTACCTATAAATCCTGAGAAATATTTACCATCTTTCAATATTAATGGTGTGGTTAATACTGAATAACATATTAAAAAATTTAAGGTTGCTTTAAGATTTTTGAATGTTGTTCACAAAGATGTTGCATGTATATTATTTCTTTTTACTTTCAAAGATGCTACATATGATTTGCTTCTCAACCTTTTTTAAAATTGCATTACCAATTGGAATGATTTTAATAGTAATTTCATTAATCAATTTGGAAAAATCATCAGTCCTTGTATCCTTTATCAATAATTCACTACTGTGAAAAGAGATTCAAGTGAAACTATTAGAGAATTTAATGCTAGATTATATAAAATGTTTAGTAGAACCATAGTTCCCTATACACCTGATGAGGCTTTGGATTTAGAAATTTATAAGGATGCTTTAGATCCCATGACTTATATTTTATTAAAAATATTTGTTGGAGTTATAAACACATTAGCCTTGGCCTATGCTAAAGCTGTGATAATCAATGATAAAATACAACCTCAGGGATAATTAGCATATGCTATTCATAATTTAAATCCTAATATAAATATGCTTAATGTCATTCCCAATACTAACCAAAACATGCCTACTTCAAATCAAACACTAGTGTTAAATCAATTACCCTTGAGCCATGCTCATATTATTCAAAACCTAGGATTATTGAATAACACTGTAAGTGGATTTAATCTACAATATCAAAGATATTTGGTGCCAAAAATTAGTATTAATACTCAAGTTCACAATTAAGAGGCACCTAAAAATGAAAATGACTCTATACTCAAAATGGTTCAAAAACTAAACACTAATTTCCTTTAGTTGTAAAAATAAGTAGATAACACTAGGTAAAAATCTAATAGAAATTATTCTTACCATAGGTTTAATATATGTACAAACAAGTTTCACAACAAAAATAATAATTAGTCATCTACCAACAAAAACAATCCTGAGATAAACATATGTGATGTAGCTTTAACTGAATATTGTAGAGTTTAAACAACTTCAAAGTATGGTGAATTAGATTGCATAGAATTTTGTAATGATTATAAGTTATTTGAAGATGAGTTAGATACATTTGAAGGTAGACCTAACAAATATAATAATGTAGGTACATCTAGTTCTTCAAAGTCATCTAAATCTACTGACACAAATCTCATGGTGGAGACTTTTGATTTTCCATTCCAAGAGGAGAATGATCTTGAAGACACTTTAAAAGAGGTTAATGCTTTTCAATAGTATCTAAAGAAGAATTATCCTCTAAATAATATAGAGTATAATAAACCCTTGACTACTTTAACTCCACCAAATAACATTGACACTCCTCCAAATCCTATAGTTGACAACAATCTAGAACCTCCAAAAGGAAGTACCTCTAAACATAATGTTGAATCATCTATTTATTCTACTAGGAGTGGATACAATATAGTTGAGGACATGAAGAATATTAAATTTAATATCACTTTACATGATTTGACTCAAATTACTGAGCAAAGAGATATGTTGCTTAAATCTTTATGCAAAAAGCCTAGTAAGTCACCAAAGGTTGCAAATGCAAATGTAGTTATGTATAATAAAAAAGTAGAGATTCCACCATTATCGATAACAATTAGTTTTTTTTGGTAAAAAATTGAATAATTGTTTGTTAGATTTAGGTACCTCTACTAATATAATGCCAAAAGGTATTTATGAAAAAGTTGGTTTAACTCTAATTAAGTTTGATAGAGTAGTTACTTAATTAGATAAATCAAGAGTTAAAGTAATTGGAGAATTGTTAAATGTTCATATGGAACTTGTTGTAGAGCCAAGGGAATAATAATTCATAGACATTCAAGTTTTGTACATTCCTAATTCCCATGGAAAGCTATTTATCAAGTATTAGACCAAGTCTTTAAATAAGTACATGTCAAATGACTATTCTCATAGGTGGCTTCCATGAAAGGGAGTTTCAAATAAAATTTGAATTGAGAGAGAGCCAAAAATGAAACACATAATCACCGAGTACAATGTAACAAATGAAAAGGTTAACATGGTCAATTTTGAGTTAGGAGTGTACACTCTTAACACTCCTAAGGTATGTGACTCTAAAGACTTTCATACTATGCCTAGAATGTGGAAATTATATTTTAATGATGCTAGATGTAAGTCTAGTTCTGGAGTAGGAAGTGTTCTAATCAATCCCATTGGGAAGGAGTTTAATATTTATTATAGAATTCAATTTCCATGCAATAAAAATTTGGTAGAGTATGAAAAATTAATATTAAGATTATAATTTACTATCAAACACAAGGTCAAAGGACTACTAGTGTATGGTGATTTTGAGCTAGTGGTTAATCAAGTTAGAAGTAAGTACCAATGCAAATTGTTTTATCTTAAGAAGTACAAGTTTAGAGTATGGGACTTGATAGAATAATTTGATGATTTTAATATTATCTCAATTCTTAGAGAAGAGAATAATCTTGCTGATGAGCTAGCCTCAGTTGCAACCACTCTTATGCCAAATGAAAACTCTAAACTAGGAAATCTTAGTATTGAATTGGTTCCATGTCCCTCAGTTCTTGAAAATGTTAATCATTTTCAAGTATTTAGTGATGATCAAAAAATCATAGACTTCATAAAAAACTTAGGATTATATGAGTCTCACATCATAGACGAGGTCAATGAAAATAATCTTGACGAAGACAAACTTGATGAAAAAGTTATTCAATTGAATGACAAAAAAATTCACAAAGGCATGATTACCTTAGAAAGGTTGTTTGACATAGACAAACTAGTTGATTCTATCAAAATTCCTAAGGTGAATGGGAAATATTATAATTTTGTTGATCTAGGAACTCAAGGTCAATCCCAGTTAGTAAACATTGGTAAAACCTATACAAATGAAGAATTGAGAAAAGCTAAAGAGTTACTGACCAAGTATAAATATGTTATAGCATGGTCCTATGAAGACTTAAATATATTTTATCCTAGAGTCATTACCCATACCATTCCATTAAAAGAGGCTTGCAAACATTTTAGACAAAAGCAAAGGCTAGTCAACCCTATTTTAGAACCATTGATTTATAAAGAGGTCAAGAAGCTATTGGATGCAAAAATAGTTTTCCCCAATATACATTCTACCTCAGTATCTAACTTAGTGCTGGTAAGAAATAAAAATGGATAAATTAGATTATGTATAGACTTCATAAATTTGAAAAAAGCTTCAGAAAAGGATAACTATCCTTTACCATCACTTGACCAAGTCATTCAAATTGTTAGTGGTTCTACTATAATGTCTTTTCTTGATGTATTTTTAGGTTATAATCAAGTGATTGTAAACAAGGAGGATAGGATGAAAATTGAATTCATAACAAAGTGGGGCACTTTTGCCTATAAAAAAATGCCTTTTAGAATTATAAATGTAGGGTCTATTCAAAGAGATATGAACCATTATTTCCAAGGTCTAATAGGTAAGTGAATTATCATATATATTGATGATCTAACTATGTTTTCTAAAAATAGGGAAGATCACATTATGCACTTACAACAAGAATTTTAATGTTGTATGAAGTATTTAATTTATATCAATCCAAATAAAATCATTTTTGTGTTATATAAAGGAATTTATTAGGAAATTTTATAACCAAAAATGGGATTTTTATGGACCCTGATAGAGTTAATGTCATATCCAAAATATAACCCCCTAATAGTAGAAAAGAATTAAAGTCTTTCTTTGGAAAAATTAATTTTGTGAAAAAGCTCATTTCTAGTTTTGTAGAGATTGTAAATCCACTTAATGACATGTTAAATAAGGATGCCAAGGTCATATATAATGAAGAGATAAGGAAAGCCTTCAAGGACATTAAAGAATCAATAGTACATGTACCAGTGTTGATAAGTCATAATTTCACAAAAGATTTCTATCTCTATTATTTTGCTTCTAATCATACAATATATACTATCTTAACTTATAAAATAGATAAGTGTGATCACCCTATTGAATTTATGGGCACTAATTTTAAGAATTTTGAGTTAAACTATTCTCTTATTTAAAAATGAGCATTAGATCTAGTTAAGGCTGTTAAAAAGTTTAGACACTATATTCTCAAGAATAAAGTGCATGTAATATTGCTAGACCCTACCAATAAACTTATTATTAGTCATGTTAATTGGGAGAGAGAAGAGGTAAATAGATGTCTATTCTACAAGAGTATGATATTGAGATGTAAACTATCGATTTGGTAAGGTGTTAAAGATTGATTCAATTAATAGCTAACACCAATCCTAAAGTGAATGTCATGTAGGTGGACCAACAATGTTTTCAACAAAATGATTGGTATGTTGTAGTTATTCATCTTCTAATCAATGGTTATTGTCCTACAAGATTGAGTAGAGAGAAAATTTGAGGCTCAAGGAAACATGTTTATTGATCAAATATGGTGTACTCTTTAGAAATAATTATGAAGGTATATACTTAAGATGTGTCTCAAAAGAAGAAAAAATTGAGATGTTGAGTACTTTCCATGAAAAATTTAAAAGTGGAGACCCTTATAAAAAGATAAAAACTCACAAGATCCTGAGGGTAAGGTAATATTGTCCTATAATATTCAAGGATGCTCACAAACATGTTAGAGAGTGTCATCAGTGTCAGGTCTTCAACACCAAGGAATGAATGGTAGCCATGCCATTGAATCTAGGTATGATTGATACACATTTTTCTCAATGGGGATTGGAATTTGTAGGGGTCATCAACCTTAATTCTTTAAATTGACATAAATATGTTATTAATGCTACTAATTACTACACAAGATGGATAGAGGCAATGGTAACCAAGAAATGTATAACTAAAGATGTGATAAAGTTCTTGGAAGAGAACATATGCACTATATTTAGGACACAAGCATCTCTAGTTTGTGATAATGGATCAACATTTACATCCATTGAGATGATTGAGTGGGATTATGATAACAACATAGTTCTAAAGTTTTCATCAAACCATTACCCTCAAGGCAATGGATTTTTAGATTCAATTAACAAAAACTTGATGAAGGATTTAAAAAAAATTGTAATGCAACAAACCAAGACATGTCACAAATTGATTAAGTGTGATATTTGGGTAGATAAAAATAGAGTGAAGCAAGTATTAAAAACATCACCATTCTTGCTAGTATATGGTCAAGAACCAATCTTTCTAATTACTCTCAAAGTGTTAACTTACAAGTTCATGCAATAATACATGGAAGAATACCAAGAGTATGCTAATTCAAGGTTTATTGACATCATTTAGATGGAAGATGCAAGGGAAGAATAATTTTCCAACTGTAGCAGACATCAAACCACAATCAAGAGATGGTTTGACAAGTGTTCAAAGATTAAGGTGTTTAGGCAAGGAGACCTAGTTATCCTATGGGATAAATCCTTAGATCCAAAATGAAAACATGGTAATTAACTACCTTGTGGAATGGTCCCTATCAAATCACTAAGACTTTGGGAGAAAACACCTTCAATCTCACAGATTTAAAGGGAATAGAGTTTACTTTACTAACTAATGGGAAATATCTTAAGCACTACTTCTCTACGATACCACCACAAGTCTTCATGGAGTAATTTGTAAGATTAGTTAAATTTAGTGTAGGTAGGCTTATATTATTTTATTTCTTATTCTTGGTTTGTAAATAGTACTTGTAAATATTTGTTTTCTTCTTGTTGTTTGCTTGTTTTCTATTTTTTTAATTATTTTTTTTCCTTTTGCTTTGTTTTTTTCTTTCAATAAGTATTTTTAGGATAGTCCTCAGCTCTAATTCATTTAGTTGATTAAAGGAACTTTCAAAATCAATAATGAAGGTATGTACATGGATTCTATAAATTAGATATTGACATTATAACTTTGAGAAATTGGTAAGGATTGGTATCTAGGTTAATTATTCCTTAAAATATTAAACCTTGTTATGATCTAAGTTTGGCTCCAATAGGGATTGAATATGTTGAGTGAAAGTTTGAATCATTAGACTAAAGTCATTTTAACACTTAAAGAATAATAATGCTTGGGATGAAGTTTATAACCAAAGATGATTGTCTGAAGATCAAACATTTGATTAAATCCTAAAACCTAGATAATTTTGTTTCCCAACCTTTGTTGAAAGATAAATATACTTGAAAAATACAAAAAAATGAGATCCTTATTAAAAATTTGAAATATTTATAAGAAAAGGTGATTCTAGTAACATCTACCATGGCTATGGATTCCTAGATGGTAGTGGATCAAGGCATTAAGTGGCGACAAAGGTGTCTCTATCAAGGATATGGATGCCTAGATGGTAGTAGATCAATACCCAAGCCTTTCCTATTCTAAAAGCATGATTATTAATGAATATTTAAATATTCTATAGGTTAATGTTAATGACTAAGGTCATGAAGTCTCAAAGTTTTTCTCTATATCCCATGGTAATAAGTCAAGAAATCAAAGCACACACACAAAAAGACTAAGTTTTGATGTTTAAGCCTAATTATACATTTTTAAGACTTGTTATAATCATGAATTGATCTTAATGATGGTACTTGATCATGTGGAATAATTGGTTTGGTTATTAGTTCAAACTAAGAGTATCTGGGTTCTAATATTTTGCAATGTTTCTCCTAGAAGTTGCCATTTATTGAGGTCAACATACCCCCATTTTTGAAAAATGAGGACCCTTATTTCAAATTTTTCAAATTTATGCTTTGAATTGAAAATTACACTTAACCAGAGTGTGTTATTTGAATATCATGGTTCTCATCATGTCTACTTTTGGCATGTCAACATTTAACATTCATTTTAATTTATCTAATATTGATAATATTTGATCTTTGTTTTCATGTTGTAAGTTTAATGGAGTGTCATTAGAATGAACATTGGTTAAGGTTTTATGATTTGAATGCTAACTTAACCCCTTTTTGATCAAGCCTTTAGTCTTTGGTCAATTAATTAAATCTATATTTAAATAGAGTTGAAAAACGTTGGTCTAAATATTTTAGCCTAAGTCCCTTTTGAAATAGATTCAAATTTGTGAAGGAAAATTTTATTATGTTTAAAACTAAGTTTAAATTTTATCCTAAAAGTTCTAATCATCTTTATTAACACAACTAAAACCTTAGTATAAAATTTTATGCTAAGTCCTTTATATCCTAAAACCTTACCTAGTTTATTTTATTATTTACAAGGACTAATTAAATATAGGGGCATTTTTATTATGTTATAAACTTAGTTTAAATTATATCCTAAAGTTCTAATCATATTTATTAATATGAACAAAACCTTAGTCTAAAACACTATCCTAAGTTTTGTCTATGTTCTCGAGCCTTTACCTTGTTTATTTTCATTGCCTACAAGAATGAATTAACATGAAGATGCCAAGTTGTAAGTTATGAAGGGCTCATAATAAAAATTAATGATCTACGAGCATAGTAGGAGTAATTAAGTCGAAAGAATTAATCAATGATGTGCATTGATATTGTAAAAGTAAATTTAATGGTGAGAAAAGAGTCAAATTATCAAAGAGCTTATGATCTACGAGCATAGTAGGAGTAATTAAGTCAAAATAATTAATCAATGATGTGCACTGATATTGCAAAAGTAAATTTAATTGTGAGAAAAGAGTCAAATTATCAAAGAGATTATGAAGGAATGAGATATTGACAAGTGTCATGATCTCAGTAAGAGATCAAGTAGATCAATGGTCTACATTTGACCTTGGGTCTAAATAAAGTAATCAATTATCAAAATTCAATCATACATTCACAAGATAGATGGTGTAAATGAAAGTAAAATTTTCAAAGGGCCGAGACTAAATGCAATAGTGACACATGTCACAATCGTAATGAATTATATGGAGATCAATGAATAAACATTCAAGCTTCCAAATCAAGAGCAATGGTATGGAGTGGGCCAAAAATTCAATGGGACCAGATCTAATGAGAGGCTGCCACATGGTGAAAAGGCATTAAGTGAAGGAGTGTGTTTGCAAGGTTTATAAAGAGCCCACAAAGATGTCAAGTGGTAAGATATCAGCAGATTAAATGGAAGATCAATGGGCTATGATGAAGTTTAAGCCAAAGGACCTTTTAATAGATCAATATTGAAAATTGATCGAGACTAAAGATTATACGTGAAGGTGACACGTATCCAAAAATGACAAATGATCACCTTTTTGAAAATTAATGAATAATGTGGCATGGTGATGCCACATAAGTGAGACACATCAAATTAGAGACCTTATGGAATGCAACACACAAATTTTATAAATGTGTAATATAAATTCAAAATCTAAGTCTTGAAGCTCATAGTTCAAACTTGATTTATCACCATTGAAGCTCTGTGCAAACCTCCAAAAAACCCTAGAATGTATGGATTGCCCCAATTATATCTATTTTTACTATAATTGAGCTGAGAGAAGATTTAATTATTATCTATAATTGGATAATTTAGTCAAGATCATAGGATTGGTGACCCATAAGCATATTTCAAAGGAAGATGTTGAGCTATATCTAACAATAGATGTAGAAGGTTGTGTGTTCAAGGATAGAGCATTTGTTGCTATTACTTTGAACATAGGGTATAATAATTGGTCAAAATTATTCTAAAGAATTGAGAAACACTCAAATCTCACTAGGGGAGAAGAGAAGAATCTCTCAACAAAGATGCTATATGAGGACATTATAGAAATATAGATGATTGGTCTACATTGTGCAGCCATGAAACTAGAGGTACTCCATTGCATTGATATTCTTACTCTAATTTTTAAGGAATCTAAGATAGATAAGGGAATGTTAATCAATGAACATGATTAGAGGAAAGTTTCTTACATTTTTGATATTGCATTTAATTCCTATTAAAAACTACCCAAGCCCCAAATTGACTTAGCCTCTATCAATTCCTGAGCCAAGGATAACAACTTGATGGACACCCTAGCCATGTGGTTAGAATTTGGTAACTAGGTATTTTTAGACCTTAATAAAAACATCCATGTTAGTCAGTTTAGACTTAGAATTAGGATGATAATGACAATGTTAAATAAGTTATGTGGGTGTCCAACCATAGAATATGTAGATCCATTATGGGTGCCCATGGTCTAATTAATTATTGAAAAGGTGATAGTTCCCCCTTTAGGTGAGATAATTAGCATCTCCTTGAGTAGATAAATCTATGAAATTAGGCATAAGAAGAATAAAGAGTTTAATATGATATCTTACCTCCTAGATGCCCTGTGTACAACAAAAAAAAATCCCAAATTAGAGAGAATGGTCTCCAAGTGGCACTCAAACTATTTATTAGTATTATTGTAAGTTACACATCTACAAGTATATGGATCACATTTAATTTATATATGATTATGTCTACCCATCATCAAGTGAGGCCATAACTGACATTCCCATGGAGAGAGTGAGCCCTTTAATCAAGAAATATATTGAAGCAATGGGGGATATATGGTTGTACCCACATTGTACTATTATAAGGATTGATGGAACTCAAAATTACCCTCTCAAGTTGCTAGTCCATGTTCTTGATAAGTTATTATAGTAAGTGGTGGCCTACCAATTATTCCAAGGTGTAGATGGCCTTTGCAAAAACAAAAGAAAGGGACTTTTACATAGATTCCCAATGATAACAAACAAGACTTAATTTAGACAATAGGATAATATGGAGGTAACATCAAAACATAAGTTGTCTTTCAACTTATAAAAGGATGGTTTTAGGTAATGGGACCTTTATGGGAAGGTGAAAGAGAATTTAATAATCAAAGGCATTTTTAATATGCCTTATGAACATGAGCCCAATGCCTTTGATTTCATATAAATTAAAGAATCCTCATACTTTTAAATGCCTAGAAGATTAAAAGAGCACAACATTAGACCTAACTCTAGATTACAAAGAGATCAGAAGGTGGATGATAGGTGGAAATTGGTCCCCAGATAGTATCTAATAAGTGGTTAATATTCTAGAAGTCCATTAGTGAGTAAATAAGTAGAGACACAAGTAGAACATAATCCTAAATAAAAGAGGCTAGAGGAAAGAAATCCAAGTGAGATTGCTTCTATTTCATCAACTCTAAAACCTTCCAAGGTAGCAAAACATTAATTACATCAAGAAGAGGTTTAAATGATAACCATATATCCTTAAGAATCTATTAAGGATGTATTAAAGATGGTATATGTAGAGTAAAAAATACTCTATGTTTCATTCTGGTTTTTAGTAGTGCATGATCTAGATCACTGTCCCCGCATACTTTGGTTTGAGATGGTGACGTTTTGAAATAGAGCGCGGGCTCTAATTTCCTTTTGATTCATTTTTCTCTAAGTGTTGAAATCAAGCAAAAGCTGCCAAGTGTCATTTTTTGAGGCACTTTTCATAATTTCAATAAGGCTATAGACCATGCCATGTGTCCCATAGCAACTCAGTGGATTGCAATAAGTGTCAGCATCTACATGTCATATTGGCACCCATGTTTCATCTCTTTTTAGTGAAAGGTTTCAACAAGCTAAGTATCAGGATCAGGTAGAAAGCACCAAGTGGCAATCGTGGAAGGTTTCAATTTGCTTTTCTAAAAGCAATGGAAGATGCCATGTATCCCAGCTAAAGAGAGTGGAATCCACCACATGTCGAGATTTGAATTATCTTCATTTTGCTTCATTGATATATCAAATACTATGGTGGGTCTCAAGTTTTGTTTTTGAAGCACGTGGAAGCCTCTAGGTGTCGTTGTCCATGTAAATATGAAATGAGACTTGATTGTTTCTATGATATAGATAGATTAAATTGGAGACCACCACATATCACCTTCTGCAAGTTTCTAAAAAAGTAGCTAAAAGAAGTAGAGACCACCACATAACCCCAGTTAAATAAAGCAAAGATTGCCACGTGTCTTTTGTTGAGGGAAGCAGAAATTGCCACCTATCCCTATGCTCCTTTTCAAGTTGCTCAAGCAAGAAAGGCTATGGGTTTTATTTTCTTTTAAGATATTAGATTTTTGAGGAAGCAGATTGTGATAGGTGTCAAAGGTAGAACACTCATAAGCAAAGACATAAAAGGAGTATAAATTACATGAAAAGTGCCATGTGTCTTCAGTAGGTGTTGCGAAACACATAAAGTGTCATCCTCCAGTGTCTCCTAAAGTAATAAGAAGGTTTTTAAGGAATTGACTAAGTGTCCTCTTCCATTTAAGAGAAGGGAGCATCTTGTGATCTATTTTAGCCAATGAACTGGCAGAAGACAAAGTGTTTTAGAATCTAAGAAATATCTTCTATTAGACACTTCCAGTTTAGTTAGATTTCAGTTGGGCCATTAGATTGGGAATAAGTAGACAATCTAAAGTGAATCCAAGGCTATAAATAAGGGTGTAGAGATCACCAAAATCATGATCAGATACTAGAGAGAATTTTTTGAGATAATTATTGTCAAGAGTTTAGACTTTCTAGAGCTGTGACTAGGAATATCATTTGCCTTTGTTTTATTTTCTTAAGTTGGAAAGTTTAGGTAACTGTGCATGTTTCTATGCCTCTTATGTGACTAGAGAAATAATAAGAAGATTGAATCTTGTGCCTTTGTTTATACTTTTTGTGTCATTGAAAAATTAGTCTAGGCTATGTTGTCAAGAGTTTTAGACTTTCTAGAGTTGTGATTAGTAATATCATTTGCCTTTATTCTACTTTCTTGAGTTGGAAGGCTTATGTAACTGTGCATGTTTCTATGCCTCTTATGTGACTAGATAATTCAAATAAGAAAATTAAATCCTGTGCCTTTACTGATATTTTCTGTATTGCTACAAAAGTAGTCTAAGCTGTGAGCCTCTATTTCTATTTTTCATCTTTTACATTGATCATGCACTTGTTTGCTCTTAAATGTAATTGAATCTTACGTATAGTCTCACTGTGCTCAGGATTAAGGTTGAATTACATTCAGGTGCATCACCATAGTTAGATTTTCTTTCTTGCATTTGTGTTTCTATTAAAATTCCTATCCCTTTTCCCAGTATACACTTGATATAAAGAAGAGACTAGCTTCTTAAAATCTGTAGGTTGTTTCAAGTCACAAGTCCCACATCTTGAAACTTCCCATTGTTGGTGTTAGAAACAAGCACAATTTTAACCATCAATAGTTTTTGGCATGCTCAGTGGGACAAATCTTGAAGTTTCTTTCAACATCGTATGAACCAAAGAGCTACGAAGACTCAAAGCTATGGACCAATAACTAGATCACAATCTACTATAAATCTAGGCATTCTTTTGCTACCTTTGGTAACTAGTCCAAGAAGAAGAGTCAATCAATTTATACCAATACCAAGAGAAAATATGGGAGCCCCTATAGTCCCATGAAATTATGTAAGTTAGAACACTAGTAGTCTATTGATTCTCCCAATACCACTAGCCACTTGGGACCCTATCCTAGTGAATGCCTTGAAAGCTCTGCCTAAATTTAGTGGGTAAGACTTTAAAACACCTAAAGAACATATGCAGGATGTATCAGATGTCTATGCTATACATTTTGTCACACAATAAAATGTGGCCATAAGATTATTAGCAGCTTCTTTTAAAGGGAAAGCTCTAAAATGGTACTGGTCTTTGACCCCAAATACCATATCTACATGGGATCATCTTGGAGATCTTTTCTTTAAAAGATTTGAAGAGAAGGGTGATAATTCTTCTTTATTACAACAATTAATTACCATCTAAAGGGCACCACAAGAAGCCATGACTAACTTCAATTCCATATTTCCAAAGACTTGGGAAAGAATCCCTACTATAACTAGACCATTACTACGTATGGCTATAGTGTTTTATCTTAACGCTTTAAATTTAGACATATCTGTTATGATTTAGTCACTTGGAGGTTAGACTCTGCCAGAGGCTTATGACTATGTAGTTAGAGCTGAAAATCATTTGATAGATGCTAGAAAGTTGTCTCCAAGGCCTCTCATACCCATGTTTCTAGAGATTTCCTTGCCATTACCTCAAGAAGCCCCTAAATCTATAGCCCCACCTGTGTCTATGTACACCTATCCTCAGCCATCTACTAAATAAATTGTCCCCACTTAGTCATCTGAGCTGGATGATATAAAGAATATCTTAAGGACATTTTTTAATGAGTTGATTAATATAAAGAGACAACAGAAGCCTTTCCCTAGGCCTCCATATCAAGGCTATCAAGGAAATAGATTTTCATTACAGCCAAACCAATACCAGGGTCTTCCAAGGAAAAATAACCCTCAGATAACAAATCAATTAGTTGTAGTTTCTACACCCTCACATACTATTCCTCTCAATTCAAATAGAGAGATTGTTCCAGGGCAAAATAATTATGTGAGTACTAGTGACAATCAAGTCTACCAATCTTCTGGTATGAAAAATTCAATCTTAATGGCTCAGATGCAAGGGATATATTTAAAAAAAAAAAAGAAATAGCCCCAGAATATGATTTTTTCTCATGGGTTGAAGATGAAGAATCAATATTCTTGAATGAAGCTTCTATTTCCAAGAAACTAGTGGTGCAATCAGACTACTATACTAGATCAAAGAGAAGAATGTTGGAACAGCCTGAAGTTGTAAAAAATGAAGTTATGGAGAATAATACATTTCAAGGTCATCAAAACATGGTAGTTAAACAAGAAGTGCTTCAGCCAGTGCAGAATCAAGAAGTTCCCAGACAAATTCAAGAAAAGGCAAGGTATCCTTATTTTCCAAGAATTCAAAGTTTGGGACCAATGAATGTGGTGGATCAACTAAAGATGACTCTAGCACAAGTGTCAATTTGGTACATATTAGCTATTACTAAACAAAGGACACTGTTACAAGAAGCTATTTAAAGCCAAGTGATGCCCAAATGTACTAAAGAACTTGTTGATAAAAGAAAGCTCAAAGACATAGTTCATCTATAGACAACAGCCTTAGTGAACATTGCACCAGAGGTAAGCAAATCCAAACTAGATCCCTTCTATTTAACTATGATAGTTGGCAAGAAACTAATACATAATGTAATGATAAATTTAGAGGCTAGTACTATAGTAATGCCAAAGCAAATAGCAGATGCTTTAGAGATAAAATATGAGCAACTCACTAAAGGAGTTATGCAGCTAGATGGCAAACTAGTGCAAATAATAGGGAGAATTAAATAATTCCCATTACAATTATATACTTATTCAAATATAATTGTAAATCAAGATAAAGTAGTGATAGATATACCTCCTGTATTTGGCCTATGTTTATCAAGAGACTTTACAGCCAAGATAGGAGGAGATATGTCTCTTGACTGCCTCACTTAATTCTAAGAGCTAAATATGGTTCAAAAATGAAAATTTTATCTAAACCACTATCAAAAGATCACATCACCAATGAACCAATATTAAAATTAGAGGTAGATCATGCTATGATAAATAAGGAAGAAAAGGTTTTTGTTGAAAATTTTGAAGCATTATGGACTAAGCATGATCAAGAAAAAGAAAATAACCAGTTGTTAGCTATGATGCAAAGTGACCCATATGGAAATTATGACTCTACTAGTCTAGGCACTTATGTTATTTTTGATGAAGACCATGAAATCCCAAATGTTTTAAGGAAAGAGACACCAACTACTCAAGAATTTGAAAAAGATTAAAAAATTTGGACTTTAAATTTTGATGGGGTTAGAAGTAAAAATGGTGTTGGAGCAGGAATTTGTCTTACCACTCCAAATGGTGAAATTTTTTAAGGGATATCCATTTTCAATTTTCTTGTAATAATAATGATTTTGAGTATGAATCTTTAGTACATGGGCTCCTATTAGCCAAGAAAAAGGGAATAAAGAATCTAATAGTAAAAAGAGATTCAGAATTAGTAGTAAAGTAAATTAGAGAAAAGGCAATAGCAAAGAATGTTAGGATGAAATCCTATAAGCACAAAATTTGGGACTTAATAGAAGATTTTGAAGCTTTTAATATTTAAGTAGTTCCCAAGATTCAAAATTTTGAAGTTGATAGGATGGCATAGATTGGTTTGCAGTTTGATCCAACAACTGGCCTATTAGTTAACAATGAGTCAGTAAAGGTTATAGTAAGGCCAACTCTCCTAGATAATGATGAGAATTGGCAAGTATTTGAGAATGATTTTCAAGTACTCTCATTCTTGCAACGATCAGGGGAATTTGCCAATCAATTGCAACCAAATATTGAAGAGGCATATGGGGATCAAATTATACAATTAAAGAATAATAAGCTTCCTAAAGGTTTAATCACTTTAGAGAGCCTTTTTGATCCAGAAGATGTAAGCCTGGAGAAGAAAAGGTTCCAAGCAAACAAAGTAGATTATTCTAAAATAGAGGTAAGTGAAGAGAAAAAATTAAAAGTTGGAAATTCTACAACTCAAGTAGAAAAGGAAAGGCTAATTGAATTATGCAAAAAATATGATAAAGTCATATCTTGGAGCTATGAAGACCTTCATGGATATAATAGAGACTTTATTTAGCATACAATAGAACTGACAGAAGGATCTAAGCCTGCTAGATAAAAATAGAGGCCAGTGAATCTAAGGATTGAGCCTCTAATGGTGGATGAGTTGCAGAAACTTTTAGATTCTAAAATAATTTTTCCAATCAAACACTCAACTTGTGTATCAAATCTAGTACTAGTTAGAAAAAAGAATGGTGATATAAGACTTTGTGTAGATTTTAGAGATATAAACAAAGCATCTTTGAAGGATCACTATCCCTTGCCCTCCATGGAATAGATTTTATATACTGTGGCTAGATCTAAGAGGTTTCTCTGGATACAATTAGATTTGGAAGGCTAATGAAGACCAATACAAGACTAATTTTACTACCAAATGGTGAACATTTGCATATGCTAAAATGCCATTTGGCCTGTCAAACGTTGGAGCCACTTTTCAAAGACCTATGGATGTAGCATTTGAGGAAATTATAAGTAAAATCATATTAATTTATCTTGATGATCTTACTATTTTTTCAAAGAATGTTGTTGATCATTTAGAAGCTATGTTTAAAAAATGTAAAGAATTTGGAATATCTTTGAATCCTAAGAAATGTATTTTTGTTATCCCTCAAGGCAAATTATTGGGACATATAGTATCTAAAGAAGGAGTCTCCATAGACCCAGAAAGAGTGGTAGCTATAATGAACTTACCTCTTCTAGTAAATAAGAAAGCAATTCAATCTTTCTTGGGAAAGATTAATTTTGTTAGTCGGTTCATATCTGACTTTGCAGGCTTAGTAAGACCAATGACACTCTTTCTGAAAAAAGACCTAATTTTAAAGTGGACTATGGAAGGAAGGCAAGACTTTTAAGAGGTCAAGAAAGCTATCTCAACAGCTCTAGTACTTAGAAACCTAGACTTTTCTAAGCCTTTTGTAATGTATGTATATGGAGGAGAGCTCAGTATTGCTGCTATCCTAACATAGAAGGATGATAAATAAGAGGGAGAGCATCCAATAGCCTTTTTCTTGAGGACTCTTAGGGAATATAAAACTAGATATAAATTTGTGGAAAAACAAGCATATGTTATGGTAAAAGCTCTCAAAAAGTTCAGACATATATTATCAGGAAGTAAAATTCTGATACTTTTAGCACATCCAAGTGTCAGAGAATACATCATGGAGGGTGAAATTACTAAAAAAAGAGCAAACTAGATAACTAAGGTCCTTGAATATAATGTAGAAGTCAAACCCACTAAATTAGTCAGAGGTAGGGGTTTGTGCCAATAAATGACTCAAGAGCTTGAAAAGATGATACCTAAAGTGATAAATTTAGGAATAGAAGAAGAAATTGTATTGAGAATACAAGAAGTTTATCAGGAATCCTGGGTTACAATCAGGATTCATTTTATGAAAAATAGGATTTACCCAAGAGAACTCCCTCAAAATAAGAGAAGATGCTATAGGATGCAAGGAGTTCATTTTGTTTTAATTGAACAGGTTCTTTTCAGAAAAAATTTTGATGGCAAATTGTTAAGATGTGTAGAAAAGGATGAGGCTAAGAAAATACTACATGAAATGCATCATGGAGTATCAGGTGGACATTTTTCTACAAAGACCACAGCTATAAAGATAAGTGAAGCAGGTTATTTCTGGCCTACTTTATTTACAGATTGTTATTAGATGGTTAAAAATGTCAATCTTGTCAATATTATGTGGGGATGAGAACGAATGCAAAAATGCCTCATAGTCCTATAATTGTGTATGAACCTTTTGCTCAATGGGGTCTTGACTTCATTGGAATGATAAATCTAGTATTGAGTATGGGTCACAAATGGATCTTAACAGCCATAGATTATTTCACCAGATGGACTGAGGCAGTGCCACTCAAAGAAGCAACAGAAAATGTGATCCTAGATTTTCTAGGGAGTATCACTACTCATTTTATTGCTCCTCGCACCATAATTTTAGATAATGCTAAAGCATTTTTAAGGTCTAAGGTATCTGACTTTGTATTAAAGCATGGAATATATATGAAAACTTCTTCTAATTATTACCCTCAGGGTAATGGTTTGTCAGAATCAACTAATAAGAACCTGATTAGACTCATCAAAAGAATAGGGGTTGATCATCACAAGGAGTGGCATAAAGTGATTAATTTAGCACTGTGGGTTGATAGAATTATGCCTAAACATGTGATCAAAATGTCTCCATATGAATTGGTATATGGGAAGCCTACTGTAATTCCCCTTAGCTTGGAGATTCCTGCTCTCTAGCTGATCAAACAAATTGAAATTGAAGAAAATGGCCCCATGCAGGTCAGACTCGTAGAACTTCTAAGGGTTTAAGAAAAAAGGGATGCAGCAAATGATTCATTGATAAAGCATTAGAAAATAATTAAAGACTATTTTGATAAAAGGACTTCAAATCCCCATTTTGAAATAGGCTCAATTGTTTTGAAATTGGATGTAAGAGCCACCAAACCAAGTCAACACACTAAGTTTGAAGCATTATGGACTAGCCCTTATAAAATTTGGGTATGTAAACATCAAAATTCATTTGAGCTAGAAATGATGGAAGGTGAACCTAAAGAGATTCCTATAAATGGAATCTATTTGAAACAGTTTAGTTAAAACTATGTTTTTTAGCGATTTCAGATCATGCGGGAGTCGTAGATTCTTTTTTAACAGGCTCAAAAGTCCTTGGGGTCACCAATAATTGTAGAGTAAAAATACTCTACGTTTCATTTTGATTTTTAGTAGCACATGATCCAGATCACTGTCCCCACATACATTGGTTTGAGATGGTGAAGTTTTGAAATAGAGCATGGGCTCTAATTTCCTTTTGATTCATTTTTCTCTAAGTGTTGAAATCAAGTGAAAGCTACCAAGTGTCATTTTTTGAGGCACTTTTCATAATTTCAATAAGGCTACAGAACATGCCATGTGTCCCATAGTAACTTAGTGGAACATTATAAGTGTTAACATCTGTGTTTCATATCAGCACCCACATTTCATCTCTTTTTAGTGAAAGGTTTCAACAAGATAAGTATCAAGATCAGGCATAAAGTGCTAAGTGGCAATCATAGAAGGTTTCAATTTGATTTTATAAAAGTGATGGAAGATGCCATGTATCCTAGCTAAAGAGAGCAGAAGCCACCACATGTCTAGATCTGAATTATCTTCATTTTGCTTCACTGATATAATAAAGACTATGGTGGGTCTCAAGTTTTATTTCTAAAGCAAGCAGAAGCTACCAGGTGTTGATGTCCATGTAAATATGAAATGAGACCCAATTGTTTCTATGATATAAATAGAGTAAAGCAGATACCATGATGTGTCACTTTCTGTAGGTTTCTAAAAAGGTAGCTAAAAGAAGTGGAGACCACCACATAACCCTAGTTAAGTAAAGTAAAGATTGCCATGTGTCTTTTATTGAGGGAAGCAGGAATTGCCACCTATCCCTATGCTCCTTTTCAAGTTTCTCAAGAAAGAAAGGCTATGGGTCTTATTTTCTTTTAAGATATTAAAGTTTTGAGGAAGCAGATTGTAATAGGTGTCAAAGGTCGAACACTCATAAGCAAAGACACAAAAAGAGTATAAATTACATGAAAAGTGCCATGTGTCTTCAGTAGGTGCTATAGAACATGCCAAGTGTCTTCCTCTGATGTCTCCTAAAGTAATAAGAAGGTTTTCAAGGAATTGACTAAGTTTCCTCTTCCGTTTAAGAGAAGGGAGTGTCCTGTGATCTGTTCAGCGAATGAACTATTGGAAGACAAAGCATTTCAAAATCTAAGAAATATCTTTTGTTAGACATTTTTAGTTTGGTTAGATTTCAGTTGGGCCGTTAGATTGGGAACAAGTAGACAATTTAGAGTGAATCCAATGCTATAAATAGGGGTGCAAAGATCACCAAAAGCATGGTCAGATACCAGAGAGAATTTTTTGAGAGAATTATTATCAAGAGTTTAGACTTTATAGAGCTATGACTCGGAATATCATTTGCCTTTGTTCTATTTTCTTAAGTTGGAAAGTTTATGTAACTGTGCCTCTTATGTGACTGGAGAATTAATAAGAAGATTGAATCATGTGCCTTTGTTGATACTTTTTGTGTCATTGAAAAAGTAGTCTAGGTTGTGTTGTTAAGAGTTTTAGACTTTCTAGGGCTGTGATTAGTAATATCATTTGCCTTTGTTCTATTTTCTTGAGTTGGAAGTTTTATGTAACTGTGCATGTTTTTATGCCTCTTATGTGACTAGAGAATTCAAATAAGAAGATTGAATCTTGTGCCTTTATTGATATTTTTTGTATTGATACAAAAGTAGTCTAAGCTGTGAGTCTCTGTTTCTATTATTTTCATCTTTTACATTGATCATGCACTTGTTTTCTCTTAAATGTAATTGAATCTTACATATAGTCTCACTTTGCTCAGGATTAAGGTCGAATTACATTCAAGCACATTGCCATAGTTAGATTTTATTTCTTGCATTTGTGTTTCTATTAAAATTCCTATCCCTTTTCCCAGTATACACTTGATATAAAGAAGAGACTAGCTTGTTAAAAATCTAGAGGTTTTTTCAAGTCACAAGTCCCACATCTTGAAACTTCCCATTGTTGGTGTTAGAAACAAGTGTAATTTTAACCATCAATAGTATCTATGACATATATAGATTAAAATGAAATAGAGAAGATAAATATTAAGGAAATAAGGATGAAAAAGGGAAATCTTTGGATGTAAGCTATTAACCCTCCCAAAAGGAAATCAAAGATTGCCCTTATTCCAAAAGCTAAGAAGCCTAAGGTGACAATCACTCCTCCCTTGAAGGAAGCCAATTTATTCAATAAATAAAACATTTTTTATGGTCCACCTATCCTTGAGTGTTGCATTTATGAACCAATAATGTAAAATCCACCCACTTATTACCTATGGGCCTTGGTCAAGGCTACTAATATCCCTATATAGCAAGAACTAAAACCATGGATTATTGCTTGGCAAGAGGAAGAGTCAAAGAGGTTGGCTACTCCAAACCAATCACTAGCCCAATCACAAGTATAAATCCTTATTCCATAGGTGACTCAACTTTAGTTGGAGTTAGGTTTGACCTAGGGACTACTGGTTTACAAAGAGTGACTAATAAAGTAGTCATGCATGATGGAGAGGAGATCATATATCAAAAAGTAGAGCCACTGACTAATTTGACTCATAAACAAGGATAGAGGCCTAGTGAAGATCCTATTTTTTAGGAAGATGTTCTTGAATTAGCTCAATAATAGATGAAATAATTTCAAGCTACTATAAAAGGTCTAAATCAACAAAATAAGAACTTACAGGAGAAATACAATTTGTCTATTCTAGGAGATATGATAAATAAGTTTTAGGAAACCATGTATGATTTATTTAGATCCTTGAAGGCACTAAAGTCCAAGAAGGATATGGTTAACAAACAAGGTACTTTGGCTTCAAACCAAATTGGCCAATGGTAGAGTTAACAAAACAAAGTAAAGGATTTGATCAATGTTCTAATAGAGGACCATATTCATGGATTAATTACTGTCAACCTAGCCCATTTGAAAATTTCTAAGGAAATATTAATCTAAAATATCATATCTTTGAACAAATGCTCTAATGAAATGGGAGATCTTTCTAGTGATTTTAAAAAACTATAAAATAGGATGATGTATATATTGGGAAGCCTAATCAAGGATCTAACTATGCTCAGTCCTATAGGATTGATCATGGACGAGGATTTAAAACATAGAGCCACTTAGTTCATGTAAGAGGTGAGGAGTCAAAGCCAAGGTAAATCAGGAGGAGAAAAAAAAAGGATCTTAGACATGATCCTATCTATAGAAGAGAAAATTAGAGAATCAAGGAGCATAAAAAAAGCTTTGGACAAGTTTGACAAGGATATCAAAGACCTGAATGATCAATAAGAACTTTTCTTAGATCCCATCATCAACTTCAAGCTGATTGATGATCAACATGATAAAGCAATGAAGATGAAGCAACCAAAGCAATAAGGAGCTTTTCAAATTCATTTTTTTTTGACTTAATCATATTCTTTTGTAATTAAGCATGTATATCATTTGAAAAAGGAATATTATTTTTTTAAAATCATTGTGTAACTTGTAAGGTGAATTGCTTATAGGTCAATCTATTTAGAAAGTGTCATTAGTTCTAGAAGGTTGTAAAAGGATATCTATTTATGACACTTGTACAATTATAATTTGACATGATTGACTGACATACCTCCTTAATCTTCTATAAAAGGGGTATTGTCATTTATAAAAAGAGGAGGGAGTTTTTTAGTAAAAATATATTTTGTAAACTTGAAGCAATTAATACAGGCAAATAATTTTATAAAGATTGTACAACATTTGTTTGCATGTTTATTATTATGGCTTCTCTTTTAATTATATATTTGGATGTTCAGGCTTGAATTATTTTTATGGATTCTAGACTTGTACATTTAAATGAAAAGTTTTCAATTTATGATTATGCTAGATTGATTGAAAGATATTAGATTCATTTTATTTTTTGTGCTTTCCTCATAGATGTGCTAATGAAATTTGCCTATAGGTTAAATCTTTAAATTGAATCTAGTTCTTATTTGCATTGTTTCTACTATCCTTAGATGTTTTCTTGATATGTGATAGGATTTGAGATTTACCTATTTAATGTCATATATTAGTTTTAAGTACATGTCTTGATTAAATTTAATCTCAATTATAATGTTCTAATTGAAAATTTGAACACGTTCTTTCTACCCTACCCTTCCTTTTGCCCTTTTTTTTTATCAACTCACTTTAGTTTAGCTTTCATTGTAAATATACATACTATATTAGACTTTAGATCTTAGGTTTTGATCATAATTAATTATACTTAGTTCAGATTATCTTCATACTTTATAAGCTATCTTTTAGACCAAGGTTACTCCCAACAACCAATTTTATTATCATTTTGTGAAACAATTATATTGGTTTGCCTCTATTCCACCAAAATATCAGGAATATCATAACTAGCTACTCATGCAATGGATTCTTTGAATCCAAATATGAGAAGAGTGTTTCTCAACACTCTATAAACCCTATGATACAATTTCATTCATCAACATGAATATTTAATAAATTTCCTCTCAATGTGTAGATGTATTCTTGAGTGTAATAATGATTTTTTAAATGAGTGCTAGATAGGATTAAGGTTGGAATCGATTTATATATGTAGATGAATCTTTTGTAATTTTACTTTGAGATAACATGAAAAATTTACAAACCAACCCATAGAAAAAATTGAATTTTGGAAAATAGTTGTTAAATATGTGTTATTGTAATTGATTGGGTTTGAATGTTTATGAGTGTGATTCTATGCTCTTAGGTGGTGGGTCTCATCTCTTATATATACTTATTTGTAACTTGTTTTAAAGGTTAGATTTATATTGGTATAAAACACATGAATTTTAGAAACTTGTAAAAAGTGTTACTATGTATTGTATGTGGAGGCCTTCCCATTCTGTCATGGTGAAGTGGTGAAATAAATTATGTAGAAAATAATATGAGTTTTATTTGATTTATATGTGATTAATTAGGATGATTTATATGATAATCTAATTATTTCATGTGGTTTATCATGTTTATGTAAATAATTATATATGTAAGTGTGCTAATAATATGATAATTATTTATCTTGAGAGATGAATGCCATAGGAATTTGCATTTGTTATAGTTCACTAGACTCTCTACCTTGCTTAGTTTAATATAAGCCTATGTGAAGATATTTATACATAGATAAATTATAGTCAATATATTAGATTTTTTATAGTATTGACACCTCTACTTGACTTGATAACTTTTATTTTATATCTTAACCTATCTTCCTCTTTTGTGATTTCACTTAAAATCTCATCTTGTTAAACACACTATATATCCTTAGTGATGAAAAATTCTTAAGCCTACTACAATGTTTTATAAAAAGGTTATACCTATTCATGGTGATAGTGCATGCCTTAATATCTATTATACATATGATACATAAGAGGGACCAATACCTATAACTTTTACATTGGGTTTCACCAACAATAGTCCTAAAATGGGAGGAAAAAATACCCTTAGTAAATTAGTCTTTGGATACCTAACCTCATGGGTGAATTTAGAGACACCAAAAAGTATGTCGCATTTCACACTCACATACCTAATGAAAATTAATGTTGATTGAAAATGGAAATATACTATCTACTTAACATGTCATAAATAACATGTAGACAAGTTAAATATAAACATATGAAAATGCTTAGAGGTCCTCATTTTGAATTGTTGAAAATATTTTGATTTTTTATATTTTTGGAATAAATGAATGCTTTGATTTTTTTCCATATTTGATTTTTTTAATTTTTGCCAAAATTATAATTGAAAATTTTGAAAAGCATTAATAAGAAAGGTTTTTAAAATTTAATAAGTAAGAAGGATTTGAAAAATCCATAACAAGGTGTTAAAGGATAGTGTATGTAATTAATTAAGATAGATCTAAAACTTATCTAACTTAGTAAAATCCAATATCAAATAAAGTAATCAACTAAAATCCATTGTAAATACATGTTTATATCGAAAGCATGACCACACTAGATCCACTAAACCTAACCAAGGGATCTCTTACTAACTACATAACACTAAAGGAGAGGGTTCCAAAGCCTTTAGTCAAATATCACTACATAATAACCCTATCTAGGTATACAATACATGATCAATGGAATAATGACTTGACCAAAGGTGGTTATAATTAGTGGCATAGGCACATGCCCTAGTAGGGTGGATGAGTCAGAATAATGATTTGCCCACAGGAAGTTATAATCATTAAGATGACTTGGATTGAATAATGATTTTTGGTTATGATCGACTATGGAAAATTTAAAATTATAACACAAGGAGATAACCTATTTCATAGATTAAAGATAATGTGTGTGTAGATGTGATGGTATAATGATTGAAGAAGACATAAATAACTAGGCACACAAAGATGCACAAATTGATAAAAGAGATGATTATAAGAACAAAGGTGGCCAAGATAACTTGAGATACATCATGTATCCAAGATCTACTTACATAGTCAAGAGGGACCTCAAGATAATGTAGTTTACCCAAATGTGGGATAAAATGGAATGAGGAATAAAAAAATAAGAATTGATATAACTAAAATGGTCAAGGGGTTGATTTGATTGAGGGTGGGAGGATTCACCAAGGTTACCAAGGAGAAGTTTCTATGACACCATTGATTTTAATATTTACCAATCTAATTTTTGTTGTAACATGTGATGATATGTACCATGATATAAAAAACCATGATAAAGTAGCTAAAATATGCATAAGGACTAACTCCTGATCCAATAAATAATTGAAAATAATTCACTAATGATAAAAACCATGATGATAAAGGTGATTTATGAATTTTTATGGACTCAAGAATAATGCATAAGGAATCATCGAATGAATGAATAAAGACTAATTCAAGGCAAAATAATAAAAACAAACAAACAAGTAAGCAAACAAGAACACAAATAAGGAAATAAACACATAGAAAGATTTAAAATAAAAGTAACAAAAAGCATCTTGTTGTCAACCAAGTCACTATTAACATGTGAAGGCTCAATGGAATGATAAATAGGTGGTGCCCCCAAGCAAGGATTCATGCAAAGTGAAGGTCACACCCCCAATGGCAGTGGAATAGATTGGAACTAACAATGGATTTTCCCCAGGAGGGAGAATTGAGGATGATTGAATATGTTTAAATAGGATTTATTTATTTATTTTGAGGATATAATATCTTTCAAGGAGATTTTAAGTTGATTTTTTAATTTTTGTAAATTTGAAATGTTTTAAATATTTTTGGAATTTTCTAAGTTTCTCAATTCAATTGAGAATTATGAGATAGATTAGTCCAACTCACAAAATGGTGAGAGTGTGGCTTAGGTTTCTTGAGAAATGGTGAGAGAATTATAAACAAGGTGAAAGGGCTGACCACAATTTGAATCAAGCATGACCTATATAGTCCCATTAAGACCTCAAGTCATAGTAGTTCTACCTACACAAAAGGTGGTGATATTAGACCAGGTAACAATAATTTCATGAATATAGGAAAATGGTAAGGTAAATGAAAATAGTAAGGGAAAGGTGATGTGACAATTCATGGTAAATATTTTACTCCTAATTTTCCCATAGGTAGTTATAATTAAAAAATAATGACATAGGTCAATGATACTAATTTTCCCATATGCGATTATAATTAGTAACATAAGGTGGAACATTGATTTGCCAAAAGGTGGTTATAATCAGTGGCACTAGTCAAGTACAAATTAAAAATGTAATTTATAGATCCACTACCTTACTACCTTCATATACTACCATTTAAACATGGAATTTAAAAACTATTAAAATTGGATTGGAATCCCCTTGTAGAAGGTGTCCAAAAAACCAAAGGAACCAAGGTCAAAAGGGTTGGGTAGGGTGATTAAAAAGAAGTTTGGGTCAATAGGGAAGTTATGGTAATATAGTATATGATATGGTATTGTTCAAAGATGGTGATGGTATAATAATTTGATTCAATGGTAGTAGGGTTACCCCTAAATGATAAGATAAGGTAAATTACAAGGCATGAAACAATGGAAAAGTTAATGGAAAATGAAAATAGAAAGGCAAAGGTATGGCATATGATTTTGTTTCTCTTGTTGATGTGGAGATGCACATATTGATCAATAGTTTGAGACAACTAGAATAATTACAAATTTTTAGCCCACATTTATTTTAAATAGTTATTCTATCAAGAACCTGTTGTAGATGTGGACTCCAAGAATGTTGTTATGATCTTCGTTGGTCATTGATTATATTTCCTCCAGATGTTGAGATAAGATGTCTTCATATCCTCTATAAAGGAATGTGCATTCAAGGATGGTAAATATGGATAAATAATGGGTAAAAGGTTTGATTTGGCAATGTAGAGGTGGATAAAAATGAAATTTATAATGGTTGGGCAATAAATAAAGATTGATATTTTTAGTCACACACAATGTTTAAATATCATACTCGACATAATTTTAGTTATAATGGGCCCAAATAATTTTGAATATGATCTTGATAAGACCATAATTTTTTTTTATTTGAGCCTGAGAGTATCTACCATCTAATTATGTTGTAGATTGGAAGTTGTATTGATTTTATTTTTGATAATGTATTCATCAAGCAGTGAAGAACTATTGTGCTCAACTATTAACACCTCAAAAAGGTTTTCACCAGTAAATTTATCTTGATGATCTCATAGCACCTCCAATAAGGTTTCACTAAGGAATGTTGACTTTTGAATTTGTTTATCTTCTAGTGCCTTTGAAAAGGTTTCCATCTAAGATGTTGATTTTGGGCTATCATTATCCCCTAAAACTTCCAAAAAGGTTTCAGTAAGAGATTATTCTTCTTCTACATGAATGTGGTCTTGGTCCCCCAAATATTTTACAATTGATATGTTGTCATGGATGAATTTCAACAAGGTGTGATTTTTTCATTCCCAATCAACACTTATGGGAGGTGTAATTTCAATATAATGGCTATGTTGGGTGGTAGTAATGGCATGTGAAATGGTAATTGAATGAAAAGAGGTAGTAAAATCCTTGTAGAAGATATGAGGATAACTTGTGTCAAAGATGAAGTAATCATCCTCAAAAATTGTGGAAGAATCACAAATATATTTAAATTGATCTACAAGTCATGTGTAACCAATATTATAACAACCATGAACATATTATGATTTTCAAGCTAAGTCTGACTCAAGGGACTCTGAATCCAATGTTGAGACTAACATTGATTCTATTTTAGATTCTAAATGTATTGTCAATTTATGAATAAAACCTATAGTCAATGTTAATTCTTCATCTAGTGTGAATGCTTCTACAATGATGTCTTATCGGATGTTTGGTATTGGATAAGTAATCACCTGTGATGGCATAACGGGCTCACAAAAACTAGATTGTTAAATTGAGACTCCTCAACAAGGGAAAAAAGGTCAAGAAAAAAAAACATAGAGACTAGATTATAAAATGAGTCTCTCTAAAAATAAGATAATATTCAAGATAATGATTTTCCCAAAGGTGGTTATAATCATTAAGAAGTGACTCAACAAAGTCTGGCTTGTCAGAGTGAAGCTCTTCAATAATAAGGATAGTACAATAGGTGATTCATCATATGTTAACTCATCATAAATAGGTGTTTAAATAAAATAATAATGGATTGGTTGGTTATATTTTCCTTGGTTTACAAGTATTTTAAAAATACTATTTTTGAATACATCTTGGTCTTCAAATGATTGGATCAGTTGGAGAGGTACTGATTAGCTCTATTGTGGCTCTATGATTGACATGGGTTTTCTAAAGTGAGGGAAGGTTGGAAATGTATTAATAAAATTTAGAGGTTGGTTAATTACCTCTTTATAAAAAGGCTCATCTAATATGTGCTTACTAAAGAAGAGCTGCTACTCTAGGATGGTAATTTTGACCCATCTAGTCATAATTATACAACCTTGTTGGGATAATGATCTACCTATTATGTTATAGAACCTATTTCTAAATTACAATGTATTTCAAATATTTTCATTTAAAAAGTAATATATACTCTTTATGTATTCAAGTAGGGGTTTGAGGGTAGCTGTCCCCAACAAATAGGGGTTCAGGGGTAGTAGCCCCAAATTTTTTTAGACCCCCTTAATGAGGAACTATTTTGGGTTGACTTGGCCCATGGTTTTAGTACCCATTATTTTGTAAAACTATTATTTTTATGTATTAACTATAGATGAATATTTAGTAGGTAATACTTTATGAGAACAAAGGTTTGATAGGAAGAATAGTGTCTGAATTTAGGTAAAAATTTAGGAGGGTTTATTGATCATAGCTCTAAACAATATCCGTGCATTGTAATTGTGAGAATATAATTTGAGAGTTAATTATACTCTTGTGTATTGTAATAAAATTTGAGCAAGTATTTCTTGGTGGATGAAACCCATATTGGGTGAATCATGTTAAATCTAGTCTTCTTATTGTGTGTGTTTAGTGAAATTGTTCTACATAAATTTATGATTTATTCCTAACACTACCATACTTGGAAGGGATATGAATTATAATGGGTGTTATATAGATTGGTTTTTCACACAATCCAAAGGATGAGGGCTTAGAATGGTAATGACAGGGTATTAAAAAGCTTGGTTGTTATTGCGAGCTAAAGGACAAGGTCCTTGAATGGAAATGGTAGGGTATTACAAAGCATGGCTGATGTCATGAGCCAAAGGATGAGGTCCTATAATGGTAATTATAGGGCATTATGAAGCTTCATTACTATCATGAGCATAAATAGAAGGGCCTAAGATGGTAATCCTTGGATGTTGTGGAGTTTGGGGCCTTATGTATATCAAAGAAGGGTTAATGGTATAGGTAGGGGATCATGTAACATTATCATTTAAAGGAAAAAAATGGTACATTAATCATCCCAAATAAGGTATCATCAAATATTGTGCTTGAGGATCTTAGCTTTTCTCTTTAGATTTAGTATTCTAAGGAGGATAAGGATCCATCTCACAAACTACATCATCACCATAGGGGTATTGAACAAAGACATCTTGTGTGACCATGTTATTATATCCTATATTATACATGGCTCCATAAAAAGTGTAACAAGACGTATCCAAATCAAGGATGAATGTTTCACAAAAAAACCTAGAGCTATAAAACTCTAAAAAACAAAGTCCAAAGGAAAACTGTTCCAAACATAGTCTAACTTGGTATAAGTAATTGAGCTATATCTCTAAGAAGGTCAGTGCTATACTTGGTCTAAAATAGTCTAAGGTCAAATGTCTTACACAAAAGGGTCAAGTGGATGAATAAAAAATAAAATATCAAATTAAGGTATAAAGTGTTTCAAATAAGTATAATCTAGGTCTAAAGAAACAAAGGTTGCTAGTTTTTTGGAAAATAAGAAAAAAAATCTAGGCTCAAAATAGGCATTGTTAGGTCTTTTTAAAAAGGCACAAAATCTAGAGTTTAAAAAAAAAAGGTCTAAAAGGCAAGAATATTAATTTAAAATATTTGAAACACTTTGACACAAATTAAGAATTCACATTTAAATAAAAAATTGATCATTTATGAAAAAGGCATGTAATATTAAGTATAAGGCAGATAGACTACTTCCCCCAAATCTAGGCATAAAATAAAATCTTTAAATTGAGAAAAGAATTAACCTAAGTTGCACAACCCAAAAGTGAGGGTTACATAAGGCTTAGGTATAAACCAATCAATGTTTGGATCTAAACTTGTCAAGGATAATTTCAAGCTAGATTTATAAGACTAGACTTCTCAAAATAGATAAGAAGTTAGACAAATATAAATGACATAACAACACTTGACATAGATCCAAAAACACATGTGATTTTCAATATTTAGATTTTTGGACACAAGGGAATAAGTATTTAAAATGAATTGAGTAGAATAACAACATTATCATGTTATAAATATATGATAAATAGTTTATTTCAAGACTCCAAGGCACAATACTCAAAGTTAATTGGTCAACATAACAACACCCTATTCAAACAAGTGACACACAATTTTTTTTTTCAAAAGACTAAGGAAAATTCATGATGTCAAATGGATGATGTAATGCTTCCTTAAGCAAAAGAGTGATGTATAATCAAGACTCATTTTTATGTGGTAAGAAAAATAAATACTTAGACTCAAATCCATGCAATAATGGACAAAATGACATAAACACCTATGTTTAACATCCTAAATCCTAAAAATGACAAGGTTGCATAGTACTATTAAATTTTATCAATATAATTGTTCTTGAGAGGATTTTAATTATTAATCCAAAATGTGAAAGCACATGAAAAGTAAGTTTTTAGGCACGCTATTATCTTAAGATTTTGTATTATGACATGGAACATCAAGCTACTTTCCCTTCATCAATAATATGTTTGCGATAAGTGGGGTTATTCTAAACTATCAATTTTTTCTCATTTTTAGATGGTCCCAAGTGTGGCTAACACTAGGGAAGAAATAATTTCAACCAAATTATTGTGAAAATATCTTATCCTTTTCAAAACCACTACATCCATTATTTTCTTAGTGTAATGTGATGTCTAATTTACCCCTACACTTTGATCCTGAATAACACTAATGAAACTTATTTTAGCCACTCAAAACAAGTGTCCTAGTGGGTCACCCTAAATTATACACCCCACCATGGAGTGGGGTTGAAAAAATGTTAGGATATGAATTACTAGTTCAATTCTTCCCTAAAGAAATCATGAAAAGGTGATGAATTCCCTCTCATAAGCTAAAATACATGAAAATAAAGATAAGTGAAAATACTTTATGGTCATTTTGGGGTCAACCAAATCATGCAGATTTGGAGAGGGCCTTATCAAAAAAAATTCCACACTTTTGGACTAAATAGACAAAGGCAAAGAATGATAATTTTTTATCACCCAAGTTACCTAAAGGGGATGGGGAGAGAGCATATATGTGTCACTCATTTTTCTAAAATAAATACTTTCAACAAATAATCATTAAAAAAAAACTCTTATGAGTATGTAACTAGTGTGAAATTTCATTTTTATTTCACCAAAATGAAGTATGTTGTGAAATTTTATCCCTTGACATTAATTGTTTGATAAACTTGAAAAAAAAACTTCAAAATTAACTAAGAGATGAAAACAACTAAGTTTGTTTTAAGCACTGACTAAAATGTGTGAAAGATTTAACCATGCTTTAAAATTTAATTTTTTTGCATTAGGACCTACAAATTATTAGAGGGTTTGAATGATTTAAATTTTAAAAGTGAGTGAGAAAATATAATTTAGGGTTTCACTCTCAGGTTTTCTAATTTTTCTCTCAGAGATGGATCATCATCAATCCACACAAGGATTAATGTCAATCCATAGATATCAACATCAATCTGGAAGATCATCATTGTTTCCTATAAAACATATAAAAAACATAGGATGTCTTGATATAAAATGGTTTATCAAAGCAAGCATAAAACCAAATATCTCATTATATCCTTCAAGAAATAGGTTAGACAAACAATATGTAGGTCCTCAAACATAGAATAATAAGAAGAGAAATCAAGAAAAATCCTTTTTAGTTATGTTCCTACCATGTTCTATTTTTTACATAGAGATCATGGTTGATGCTAACATGTGGACAAGGTAAATGTAGAGGGGAGGTTAGTCCCATAAAAAATGAGATAAACACACTAAAAGTCCTAACACCTCTAGCCTAGACACTATGGAGAGCTTAGGTAACAAAAAATAAATGAAATCACAACAAAAACATAAAATAAGTAAGCATTTTACCTTCCTTGGATCTCTAAATGGATTATTGAATGGATTGCTCAGCTTGTGCATCAATAAATCTTTGACAATGAAGCTTTCTTGGCTCCTTCTCTCATTGGGGTCTTGGCTTTCATGTTGCTTGGATTAAGATTTGGGCATGGTAACACTACTTGCATGAGGCTTATGGAGTACATCCTACATAATAAATCTACAATATCCAATCTTAGAGATGAAAGGGTATGGTCTTATATTTATAGCCTTAGGAATTAACTCTCACCCAAGGTGAGTTAAGGTTGAGTTTAAGCTTGGTATGGGTTCAAACTAAATCTAGGCAAGTTAAAAATAAGTCTAGTTGAGTTAATAATTGTAATTATGATTTTTAATTACTAGGAATGGCTCTCGAACTAGATATTTTAGAATATTTTCAAAGAGCTTGACAACTCATAAAGGCAATGATGAAAGGGCCTTGATATTTCATTTTTTGGAATTTCTATTTTTAGATATTAATTAATTGTAAATGAATAATTCAAATAGGTATTTAATATTATTTATCTTGTTAATTTATTTTCATTAGTATTTTAGCTATTTCAATATTTGATATTTTCTCAATTACCACACTTAATAGGTCCATAGGCCAAATTGGCATTTGTGATGCCATAAGGTGATTAGGGATGAATACATGAGAGGTTATTGTTGCATATGATATAATACCCCAATTAGGGATGTATTAATATGATTTTGAGATTTTATGGATGATGAAAAAGAAAATCTAGATGTTCAGTGATTCTTAGGCTTGATTTTTAATGGTTGGTAGGAGTTAGTCTAAAGTTTAATCGAAGGCCATTTGTGGCCAATTTTAGGTGTCTACACCTCTTCCTTATCCTTTGAATAGTACCAATATATTTATAAAATAAAGTGAAAATTATAGGAATTTTATTTATAACTAGATTCTACCTTTACACCTTTCATTTACTCTACCTATTGGGGAACAATGAGTTATACCATTTCAATCTCTTAGTTTGGACCTAAGGACTAAGAAGAAAGAGGAGTAATTGGATGTGGTGTAATCATGGGGGATGCCAAAGATGTACTTATATAAATAGGAAATTGGAGGGGTGGATAAAAAACCCTCTCCCATGAAGATGTTTCCTTCATAGTTATAACTTTAGTTAAAAGTTTGATCAAGCCTAGAGTAGCTTGTATAATCATTGTTGCTGAGGGCATGGTCAATGGATGTGGCATGGGGAGTTTTGATTAGGATTGTCTTTTCTTTAGTATGGGTGGCATCCAAAGATTTAAAATATAGATAGTGACCAAATTTTCAAAAAGGACTAATTTTAGAGTCCTTATTAGCTTTAAAGAAGAAGGAATAATTGAATCAATAAAACTAGTCAAACTAGACAAAATGACCCTAGTAATGGATGGGGTAGACTTGTAGCTAAGATTTCAATACTAATAATTAAATAAATAATATAATAAACTACTTTTTCTAGGATCTTACTCTATTATAGTATGATGACATGATGTGTTGACATATCAAGAGAGGGTTCCTTTAATTTTTATCCTCCCAGGCTCAAGGTCTTAGCATTTTTTAGCTCAGATTTTTTATCACCTCATTCTTCATCTATTGTATAATAAACTCCACACTACCTACCTAAGCTCCTCTTCCTTTGTTTTTTCATTGCATCTAATTCTTCCTCTACTTTTTCCAATTATATGATTAGAAGACCAAGTGATATTCTTTCTTATAGTTGTTTACCTGTGGAGGGAGGAGAGGAGTCTTTCTACTTCCTTTGGTAAGTGAAGATGGGTGGAGTTGAAGGTAGATGAGATGGGGGAATAGATAAAGGATTAGAAATGATAGGAAGTATTACTAGAGATGGTGGTGAAGGATTAGTAAATGTGATGAATGGTGTTGAGGTGGTTGTGGAAGGTAAAAATCTTACTTAAGGAGACTTAGGGGATTGGGGAGAATCAAGGGTAGTAGGAACAAATAGGAAAAAAAATTACAAAAACTCTAGAAGACTTACTTGAGTAACTATAGTAATGGGTGGAAAAGGTGTCATCACTAAAGATCTCTTCCTTTTTTTTTATTGAAGATAACTAACATGTGCCTTGTAGTGGTTGTCTCCAAAGTTTGAACATTAACTTCCATTTATGTAGAAGATACTTGGGGACCTAGGATACCTCTTAGAATTTCCCTCTTAATTTGAGGTTTTGATTCTCTTTGAGTGATAGGATCATCTGGTTCTTCATTTATAGGTTCTCCTAAATGGGAAGGAGGTTTATCCTATTTATTCATGTCGATTGGTTAGGTTGGAGATTATTGAATGCTCTATGTAGCTTATGCCTTTTCCTTAGTTACTTACAGATCATACTGAAGGAATTCTTCTCAAGCCATGGATATTTATTTATTTCTCATTTTTATCCATAATTTAGTATCATTTATTTCATTTAAAAATATTATGTTATGTTCATATTCCTCATGACCATAAGAAACATGTAATTTATTCTTCTCCTTGAGTTGCATGAGATACCCCCTTACCTTGTTCCTGGGGTCCCATTCCATTAGTGGTTCCACCTATAAATTTTATTAATTATTTGCCTTTCCAACATTAATAAAAAGTAATATAACAACATATTTCTATTATCTAATGCTTAGAGGAGTTTTAAAATAATAGGGCAAATGTCTTTGACTAGTTCCTCATCAATATTATTATAAACTTGGTATGTAATTTATTATTCTATTATATGATCATAAACATGATGTGGTAGTAGTAAGGGAGTGTTCCTTTTTCCTTCTACCCTTATAATAGTGACATAAAGGTAGTACTAGTAGTCTCCCATTTTTTTCAGGATTTTTCTAATATATTTTGATAATCTAAGCATTACAGTGTCCTATATAGCCTAGAATTTTTTATGATATACCTCCTCTCATATCATCTTGATTTAATTTTTGTATATATGTTAAAACATGAAAGATTAGACTTCTCCTACCCTATTTTCTAGATATTCATTTTAAGGCTACCATTACTAACCATAGGGACTGTATATCGTGTCCATGACTATGTCCAATAGTTAGGACATAATATAAAAGTTTCCATAAATTTATCTTTGATTAGAGTGGATGAGCTATGAATTTATCTTGGAACTAATAATCTCCCCAAGTTCCACTAATTTATTGGATGTCAAGAGTATATCTAGCAAAGGAACCCACTCAATTGGATGTTTATAGTAAGGCCATAACTATACTAATTCTAAGCCTAAATTTTATGATGCAATTAGATAAGATGGCCACTTTGGGATTCATATTTTGGCCTTTATCAATCCATTATTTCAAATTCCCATCTACTAGTGTTATGCTCAAGCCAAACATTGGCTAAGACCTATATGTAAGCAATTTTGGGTAAGGGGAGTCTAAGATATATCTTAAATGCCCTACCTAAGATGTTTGTAGGAACATTATTAACCTTATTAACATGTAATATATCTCAATAAATAGTTTTATTAACAAATAAAAATCTAATTAGG
>JARHVA010000147.1:1482500-1720000 GCA_037957365.1 Torreya grandis
TTTTTATGAAACCAAACCCATTTAAATTTCACTTTTTTCTCCTTTATGCCTCTCACCTCTACCCTTGAAGGAAACTCCTCAGTATGAAATTTCCCTCAATCTTAATCTATCCAATACACCTTGTTTGATCTAAAAAATCTTTAAATACAAATACAAAATTGTGACAATAATTCTAACTACAATCACACCATTTATTATCCTTATAAACATAGAAGGTATAAAATCATCATAAAATCCACATCAATGATTAAAACATCACATTATTTTCTCCATATTTACAATTGTATTTCTACATCAATAAAAAAATACCAAACATTCCCACCATTAGCATAACATAGTTAAATATGTTTAAAATAAATCTAAATAAATACCTAAGAGATCCCAAGCCACTCACAAAAAAACTTGATAATAATACCATTTACACCCAAAATAAGAATGGAATATTATTGCTATTAATCCCTCTACTATGGTTGCTAAGAATCCTCCCCTAGTAGTCCTCCTCTCAACAATTATAATAATTCCCATTCACAAAATCCTCTAGATGTCCTTGATGTCCATGCATAAGTGGTTCAATAAATGAAACATATACAAGATTTCAATAACAATAAAATAATCAAAATGCTAAACAACATTTTGAAAATGGTAAATCAAGCTCCTTGAGCTATTTTAAATCAACCAAATCAAAATTAAACCTTTCCTCTTCTTAGAGATGCCAATGGAAATATTATTACCCAATCTCCAATACAAAATATGATTCTTTGAAATATTCAAATTGAACATCTAGATCATTTCATTATGTCCATGGATATTGGAAGCATTTATCTAACCATCACATATGATAGGAATATTGACCTTACATTGCATCTCAAAGCCTTTCATAACCTCTATAATGTGTAGATTCAAACCAATACCTATGCAACTACCACGAATACAGCCGAAACCTTAGTTGCAGATGTGCTAGAATGGTATAATAAACTTACAACCCACTCAATTACACAACTATAATAACTAGTCAATGCTCTAATTAACAAATTATAATATAATTAACTTCTTGAAAATATCCTTAGTAACTTCATCAACATTGAATAATTACCTAGAAAATCTACCCACGATCAAGCAAAAGGCAATCATTACCACATAAAGTGGACCATAATATGAGTGAAAAAAATATTTTAAAACTCATTATTACCATTGAAAAACCCCCTCTATAATAAAAAGTTAGGAGATTCTCACCCAAAAATTTAGAAGAGGCCTTTGATCAAGCCAAGAGATAAGACTTCCTTGTGAACCAATTTGAACCATCTCAAAATTCTATTAGGGAATATTTTCTAACATCAACCAATGCAATCAATGTTGATACATCTCAAGGCCAACCTCCCATAGAATCTAAATTAGGAGTCTCCAATAAAAAAAAATTCAAACCTTTCCCACCATCCCTTGAGTCTCCAATAACTCAAGAAAAACCTTCCACTTCCCAAATCCATTTGCTTCGACCCTTCTAAGCCTCCCCCACAATGGTAAAATCATTATAATTTTTACTAGTGGCATACTATAATAGGTAATTATCATAATAGTTTTCATGATCTTTAAATATATAATTTTACATTATTATTAATTGCACACTTCAATCATGAAATTATCACTCAATAATGCTATAACAAATATCTCAAAGCTTCTAAATACAAATCAAACTAATCACATCAAAACACCCATCACAACTAAATAATAATTAACCTTAAAATACTTCAAATAAAAAATCAACTAATAATGTTGTTAAAACCACAATTAACCCTCACTTTTCCAATTCTATGGAAAACTTTATGAACATGAACAATATTGAACATGTTTTAGAAGTCATAAGTTCTCAGCCTCGTAGGTCAAATCAACCAAAAGAGAACCTAGTTCAAATTCATACCCCAAAGTGCATTATAGGTGATTCTTATCCTAAATATTATAGGAATATTTAGACCTATCCTACATGTCCAATTTCAGTTCCAACACAATCCAAATCATCAAAATATGCACAACCACTTTTTTTTTCAACTATGTCAATATAATTATGCCAAACTCAAAACAACCCAATTGTATCGGTAATCCATACACTGGTCTTGAGGTTGATATAAATCATAATCCTATGATATCTCATTCTACATCATATGTTGGGACATATTATGATGCCCATCCTCATGTCAATTCTTACCTTGGGGATTTTTATTATGCCCACTTGTATCTTGATTCATACTTTAAGACATTTTACAACTCCCATTCCTACATCAAGCTACCCTTTGGGCCATCTTATGGTTCTTGACATTCAACCACATTGAAAAACCATAAATAAATCCATCTTCAATATTTTTTCAAAGATCCAACCATGTGTTATACTTTATAGTTTTAGTTATTACACATAGTTTATTTATTATACATAGTTAGATTCCATTATATCATGCTCACACTTTCTTGTAGGTTATTTTATAACTCTCTTGTATTGAAACTTATTATTTTTTTATTTACACCTCCTTGTTTCTTATAATCAACCCTAATGCATGTTATTGAACCTTAGGTCTATTTTCATTTTTACACCTCTTAGTTTTTTAGTTTGTGAGTTGCATGGTAAGACTTGGGGAATCAACCAAACCCTCATCAAAAACACCCATCATTTTAATTTTAATTTTACAATAAATTTATATTTTACTTAAAATTTTAATTAATTTCCTTTATATATCTTTGATATCACTTTGAGTTGTTCATACTCTATCACCTCCCTTGTTGGAAGCCTTGGTATTTTATTCTATAGCTTCATTTTTACATATATTTTTACAGTTGGTCATTATTTTCCCTTGTGGATATTTGGAAGATAGGGTTATTATGATCTTGGTATCATTTTTGGATGATTTGGAACTTTATTTTATATTCTATCATTTTTTTTTCCATTTCTTACTTTGTGCTTCTTTATTATCTTTTGCACTTCCCCTATTTTGGGATAATTCCTCTTATTAGTTCTTTTGATAGACCCCATGTATGTTTTTATTACTTATTTAGTGAAATTATTACCATATTTAATAATGATTCACTTATTATAGTTTCCATTTATATGATTTTAATTACATGCTTGTGTATTTTAGATCCCTCTTTTGGTATATTCACTTTTGAATCAAAACTCTCCCTTCTTGTGGTTAGCTACTAGAATATCCTCATTGTATCACCTCTTTCACATGGATAGATCTTCCAAAATCCCCATATTTACCTTTCCTTCCACTTAAGGCACACTTGGGTTGGTTTTATATTACATTGCTTCCTATTATGAAAGTTTAGGAGTCTTTAGGAATACTAGTCTATAGGTTCTCCTCTTTAGCAATTAGGTATAAGTTCTCTTGTGTTAGTTACATTTAATGCCCATTATTTGGTTATTTTGAATCCATATAGAGGAGGAAAATATTAAAATAAAAAAGTTTTAAAATCCATATTTTGAGAAAAGTCAATGTAAAAAGGCAAAATTTATATTAAAATTCAGATCACATTAAAATACATGATATTATTCTTGTCACACCCCCTATCCTAGTTGAAGCTCAAACTCCATAGTTTTCTTCATGATAGAGCCAAGTTCCATTGGGGTTTGATAACATAGTATACTAGGGTATGATGTCTCATTACTTATATTTGTTTTAAATTCTAATGCCACATACTTTTTCACAATAGATTCAGAACTTTTAAAGGGGTCTTAAAGAATGGGGAACATGTTATGAAAAGGTAGGATCCTTTTTCCTTTTCATGAATTTAACCTCCATGGGATACTATTTATACTTCACTTGTTATCCTAAGATTATAATTTATAGGTGGGATACTCTATATTTTATATCAAAAGATATTAGCCTTGTCCATTTGATTAGAGTGTCTCATTCCCACTAAGAATTTATACATCACCCTTATGGTGCCTATGATGCCTTGCTTCATTATATCTCAATTTTATCTTTCCCAATATTACCTTGATGGATATTGATGTTAGATGATCAATTACCTATTATTTATATTCCCTTTTTATATATATTTGCTTTATATTTGACTCTAACATTTCATTATGACACTAATTAGATTTTTAGTTTGTGAGTTGCATTGTAAGACCTTGAGGATTACAACGATTGAATTATAAAAAACACCAATCATTTTCAACTTCTACACCATATCCATCATAATGGTTATGTTAATAAATGGTCATAGCTTTATACATTAGGTTTTATCACAAGCATTAATTTAGAATTTTCACTCATTATAGTCTTTACTTTATTTTGTGACACATCCTTATTTGTTAAGTTCTCACTTTTCTTACATTATATTTATTTAAAATAATTTTATGTTATTTTGACTCATTTAATCTACTAATGTATTTTAAATATCTGATTTTGGATGTTACTACACTTTTTTTTTATCTTTTATTTGATTCAAATTTTCACTTATCTCACTTAAAATGCATTTTTGGGTTTTTCGATCCTAATTTAACCTTAACATTTCAGCTTGCTAGATTTCCCTAATTATTATTTTATTATTTTCTTATTTTGGTTATAATTTATCCTTATTAATCTTGGTTTGCCAAATTTTCCATGTTTATAGTCCTTTTATGAGAGTTTTTCATTTACATCCATTTATTGACTATGTTTAATATGCATGCGTTACTTTTATCCATTTTAACATTGTATCTTTAAGGTTTACAAATAGAGTCACTATACATACCAAAATTGAGACTATGGTATTTAAATGCATCATTTATTCAATAAGGTAATTCAAAGTATGTATATGTTATTTTTTAGTTATTTCATTCAATCATCAACTTTAATTTACTACATTTTATGCTTTTGTGTTGATACATTTCTTTTCCAATTTGCAATATGGTGACATGCAATGATATTTGGTTTGGGAATATGTATACACCTATGTTTTAAAATTATTATTGATATATTTTACATGACTCATTAGTGGATCATTCTCACTAAATGCACATCCTAAAGAGTATCAAGAAAGGGGTAGGGTCAATTCCTAGTGCTTTATGAGAGATGGTCACATGATATATTTTAATACCTATTTATTCCTTAATGAAACATTAATAACTCATATGATTTATACCTAAAATCCCAAAAACTTGAAATCTATATAATTCTAAAATCTAGCAGGATCCTCCAAAACCTAGAATCTGCATTATAACTCTTAAAGGTCTGAAACCACTCTAAAACATCCCAAAATTGTTTGTGTGTGTGTGTGTGTGTGTGTTTGTGTGTGTGTGTGTGTAACTTAAAGTATAATTTAATCTTATTCTTAAAAAAATAAATTATGTATATATGCACTAGTAGATTTTCTCTTGTCTGACCCTCTCCTACATTTCAATCAGCTGAGTTTAATGAGTACATTTTAGGGTTTGGATCCATATATATAATGGTAATAATTATCATTTCTCATAAAATACAACACTTATCTACTTTATTGGTGCTCAAATTTATGATCTTAAGTAATTAAAGGAAGAGTTAGAGTCTAAAATCTTATTCTTTGAGGTCTAGTCTTGCTAAAGGTCTTTGAATCTCAATAAGAGGAGTCATTTTGAGGAGGTGTCCTAGTATCTGGAGTCCAAAAATAAGGATATATAGGTCTTATTATTTAAATTTTAGGTCTTCATACTACAACATATATTAAAAGTATAACTTGATCCAAGGGGGATTGATACATCGATGAGTCAACCCAAAGGTAAGTATCCCTATCCATATTCTCTTTTAATTAATTATTTAGTAGATAGATCTTATTTGTTTATTGATATATTAGATGTGTGTTTTTTATCATTAATTATGATACTAATTATACTAAATAAGTTGGTATAACTATAGGGTTTCTTAGGCTTGATATTATCAATTTAGGTTTCATACTCAACCCATTAGTTGACCATTGCACCACTTGCTTTCTTAGTAGTTTGGTATGTTACAAGTATGCTAGATATAGGTTACACTTGTTCATCATTTATTTGCATGAAACAGACTTATTATATCCTTGATACATCCCCTTTATTACCATTTATATATAATTGATTTATATTTGGATCTAGTTAGAGCCACACCTAATATTTTAGGCATAAACTTTAGAACCCTATACCTTAGACAAAGAGTTTGGATTACCCTCTACTAGATCTATGATGACCTCACGTATTGTAACAATCCATTACAATATATTTAATATCTATTTTTTTTAACCTTTATTAGTATCCTAGTCTATTAAGATAAATGGGATTGTTATTGGTCATCATATCCTGTGCATATGAAAGGTCTTGTATTAGATTTTCAAACCTCTCTCATTAGTTGATAAATTTCAGGTTTGTACTAAAGTCTTTGTGGCCACTCATGTTATTACTCATCCTATTGGGCCCCTTCCAAAGCCTCATATGATAAGTTATCCAAGGTTATTATAGAATTTGGTTTGGCCAACACTAAGAAAACTAGAAGATATCATAAAGTTTCTTGGGACATATGTTCCCTTCCTCATGACAAAAAAGGAATGTTCATCAATGATGTCTACACACAAAGTGTTTCCATTTGTGATAAGTGGGTGGTTAAATTAATATAAGGTAATCAGGATTTGAAAATAATTTTGAGGCACTATATTTATATACGCATCCATATGGTAAAAATAGTTGGAAATAAATTGGCCCATTGACTTTGTTGACTACCATTACCTCTATCAAAATAGAATGTTATTTTGTATCCAAAAGAATATGGAAAGCTTATGAAGTTTTAAAACCTTTTATAAAATGGGTTGGATATGGATATCACAGTGGTTATTCATTTATTGACCATAATATCTAGTGGTCCCCTATAATACCAATAATAGTATTCTTTTATAAGAAATGCTAGGTATAAAGGCTTTTTAGGTTTAAAAAAAAAGAAATTTACACTATTAAAGATTTGATCCTTTCCCAAGACTAAATCCCATGGAATGTGATAAAATATTAATATAAATTACTTCATATAGACTTACATTCCAATTTATGTATCCAAGAGTTGTTTCTTGATGTCATGTTGCATAAGATGAGCTTACAACCTCCACATGAATGGTGAAAGAACTAGATATGGAACTATGACACTCCACTAATAAATTATTCTCCTGATCTCATTTATCAAATAATGAGCCTACTATCTTAATCTATAAACAAGTTAATATGCATTGGAGTTTAAATTATTCACTCAGGAATTGGATAAACAAACTTCACATATTTTGTAATGACAAGCTTAAACCCAAGATTGCACATTTTTTTTGGTGCATAGTTTTTAAAGGACTTCCTCTTGGGGAGTTCCTCCTACATATTGGAATTTCTCAACCCAAATGTCCAATCTAATATAGACCTAAGTCCTTTAAATATATTTTTTGGATGTGTCAAAGAGCTCAATCTACCCAATAATGGATTCACAACCTTTTTCAATTGTTCCACCTAGAACTATTCTCTTGACACATGGTTTTTGTTGGGGATAAATATCAAAGGTCAACTTTATATATATATTATGTCAAAAATTTCTATAATTTTATTTAAAATATGGAAATATAGGAAATTAATCTATTTTTAATAAGTAATAACCATCTTTATACTTTTTTGTTAATGATAAGGTGATTTCTATCTCTCTAACTCAAAATTTGCTATAATTTTATTTAAAATATGGAAATATAGGAAATTAATCTATTTTTAATAAGTAATAACCATATTTATAGTTTTTTGTTAATGATAAGGTGATTTCTATCTCTTTGACTCTTATGTAGATCTAAATATAGGCTAAGAAGGTGGCACTTGAGTTTTAAAACTTATAGGATCTTCTCAACCACTGAGGGAGTGTTCCTTATGATATAAGCTACATATCATAGATAAACCACCTTATGGATCCCCTCCTCCTATGCCTAAGCATTGATGAATCCACTTTTATAAAAATAACATCTTATCTAATCCTCATCCTCAGTGGGGGAATTATAGTTTGTCACCTCTATGTGGGAAGTTCATTATTGGATTTTCAAGATGGGTTTTTATGGTGAAGGTGGGTGGTTCAAATGGTATATTTGTTAATTCACCTTATATTTGGAGCATAACTATTTCATTTCCCCACGTAAAACATCTTTGGATGGTTGGGTAGCCCCTGATCCTCCTTCCAATGATCCTTCTTCTTGGAGTGCACAACCTTCCAAGGATGATACACCTCCACCTCCTTATAGGGTTTAAAATTGTGCTTAAAGGTATGCGATTGAAGTTATGCGATTGAAGTTATGTGATTTTATATTTTTTAAATGATGTTGTGAACTCTAGGTTTCCATGCTTCACCAATTTTTTAATCTTTATTTGTGTCCTCTAACCGATGAGGATTTTAGACCATGCATACCAACCAATCACTTTATTGTTATAACCATAATTTTATTAATATTATTTTTTGATTAATAATTATATGTTTATGTGTTTTAATAGTAATTGTTTCTTATTTATACTACCTTAGTGGTGTAGAAAACACATGCCTTCTCCTCGCACTCTTTTTTAGGATTTGTCCATTTATCTATCTCAAGTTCGATCCTATAGAATTTAGTATTTATTTGAGATATGAGTATAAGTTTAATCCATTTTATTTCAAACCATATGTATACCATTTCATATTTATCATAATTTAGGTTGAACTATGTAATATAATTTTATCATTTCCTACTTGTTTTCTTTCTCCTCGTGACCATTCTAAACCTTTCATTGATATAGTTTTTAATTTTTTATTATTAAGTTTTAGGTATTAATTTAGTCTGATAACCCCATATAATCTTCCATTTATGATTCTATTTCACCCATGTGTTCTTCCTCTTATGAAACTCTTCTTCTCTTATGACTCTAGGCCACCTATCGGTCTTCATTTTTTCTATTTTTACAAGTAACATAGTAACTTGGTCATGGTAGTTGCCTCTAATGGGAAAATTTTTGTTTCTAAAAGGATGATTTATTAGGAAATCAAGCCCTTAATTTTTTTTTAATGATTAAGTGTGTTTGAATCCTTTCTCTTCATTTTAAACTCAACATGCCATGAGCCAATAGCTCACACCCATATAACACCATCGAGGTGACAAGTAACCCAAATAAGACACTAATGGTATTCCAATAACATAACTCAACCCTATTACATATATTTTTAAGCACATAAATATATTTCCATCTACCTTTTATATTTTTCATTTTACATGTATCATAACTAAATTTGTTGAAAATGACTAGTAAATTATTCATGGTTATACATAGCAATTTTTTTAAGAAAAACCAAGAGATTACATTAAAAAGGATAGTACTTTCAAAATTTCAAGCCTTATGCAAGGCCCATCATTAGGATGAAGAGATCAGTGAGATATATGAAAGTAAAAAATGACATAAACACCATAAATATCCATTATTAACTAATATTCTAGTTAGGTCAGCTTAGCAAAAAATAACAATAATTATTTTTTATATTTATTTTTTACCATTAAAATAACATGATTATAGCTATCACTAAGAACCAAACCATCATATATATTCAAATTATTTGGGTTCTTCTCAACTTTAATTTCTTCCCAGACCTTTCTACTCAAAAAGTGATCATCTCTTGTGATAATTCCAACGTTATCTATGCAAATGTGATGAACCATAGTATAAGAATGTTCAGCTAGGGCAGATTTTTGGACCCAGTTGTGAGAAAGATTAACATAGTTATATTTTATCGTAATTTTAAATAATGACCAATTTAACTAATGTAGACCTTACCAAAACTACACAAAATATTATAGATCCCTTTATGATAAATTTTGTTAGTTTGATCTTTAGTTTTATCCAACATTTTCATGATTGAATTAAGAGGAGAGAAAAATACCTTGATGTTTCTTCTCCTTATGATCCTTACCAAATTATCAGTAGTCTCTTCAATATAAGGAAGAATGACCATGCCAACATTCTCCTCCTCATCCACATTCTCCTCCTTGATAGGTTTAATTCTATGATCCTTTTTCATTTTATGGATGATATTATTAATTTGTCCTTCTTCATAACCATTCTTCTTGAAAACCATAGAAATATGTTCAATTTCTTGACCAAGGTGATCTTTATCAATAATTTTATTTGCACAAGGAAATAATGTATTTATGATGACAAATTTATGTGCAGGATGATGATGAGAATCTACATGTAAGTGATTATATGCATGATTTTTCTTTTTTTAGATAGTGTTGGACAAAGATCCATCATTATTTTTCATGATGAAAATGTCTAAAAAATAAATTTAGTTTTTTTATTCTACCTCCATAGTGAATTTTATGTGGTTAGATATATTATTAAGAGGATCAAGAAATCTATCCAAATTCTCCCTACCATGGGGCCAATTTTCATTTGTATCATCCAAAAATCATTTCATCATCTCAATTTTAGAGTAGCAGACCCAAGAGATAAGATTTCAAAATATTCTATGGTGATAACTTTAGTTTGTTCATAAATAAAGCCTCTAAAGCTAAAAAAAGTGGTTTTCAAACAAATTTTAACCAATTTGGTCATCTCATCATCATAATGAATCCCAATAATTTCAATAGAATCATCAATGGGGACTTTTTTAAAAAGAGAGACTACGTCAAAGCTGATTAATATGTCATCTTTCTCAACTTTAAATTTTTTCAACTCATCAACAAAATGCATGGAATCTTTTATATAAGAATTAGTCTTGATAGAAATGATTTTTAGTTTCTCTGATAGAAATTTAGTGACAGGGTACGTAGGAGAACTGATAGTGTTAATAATGGGCCTAATAGGAACCCCTTCTTTATGAATTTTTGACAAACCATATATGTGAGGAATAAGGTAATTATTTAGAATGAGCTTTTTTTTAAAAACATCATCAAGAGATGAGTTTTTTAAAGCAATATCAACATATTTCATAATTTTATTATAGTGATATTTATCCAACATTTTGTAGCTCCTAGATGTCACTAAAAGATTAATCATCTTATTTTCATTGTCAATCAAATTCAGGATAACCATGGCATTTCTTTTATCACCCTTAAGTATAATAAATCTTTATTATTTTCTAGTAACTTTAGGGATATGCAATCTTCTCTACTAATGTTATTCTTGGGAGGTCTAGATTTTTTGATAACCACCACTTATTCATATCTCAATTATTTGATAGCATTGACCAAAATATTTTTTTATAGAAACCTTGACCTTTTTGATTAAAATTCAATTGGAAAAGTCCTAAGGGTGATAGAAAAATTCAAGCTATATTCTATAAATTTATACGAAGATGTATCTAGATAATTATTGGATATATTGACAACAATAGTCTTTTTATCGATAGGGTGATAGATTATACTGACTCAGGAGCATATCAAATTTATTAATTTGTTTGCCTCTAGCTTTATCTAATGTGAACTACATGATCCCAATTGAGGAAGATTCTAATCTGATCCATAAATAATTATGAATAGTATTGGACAATTTCAAATGCAACCTAAACAAGTCTTCATAAAGATTATGCATTTATTTATAACATGTTTTAATTCAATCTCTATGATGAATAAAATAATAGATCTAAGGGTGTATAAATTGTGAGACTGGACTCTATGTTTAATAGCTACGAAATTGGGAATAATATCATTGTCTATGATTTTTTAAAGAATTTAAAATCTATGATTTTTAAATATTTCTTTACACATAGTTTCTCCAATAAATGAACCTCTTCAATATTTTCACTTTTATGGAGGGATACTAATAAATTATTTATGGTTATATGTAGCAAAAAATCAAGAAAAACTATGAGATTGCATTAGAAACATAGTATTCTCAAAGTTTCAAGCCTTATGTAAGGCCCATCATTAGGAGGAAGAGATTAATGAGATCCATGAAATAAAACACCACCAAAAACACCCTAAATATCCATTATTAACCAATATTATAGCTAGGTGAGCTCAATAGAAAACAATAATAACTATTTTTTATATTTTATTTTTTACCATTTAAATAACAAGCTTTCAACTATCATTAAGAACCCAACTACCATCTATATTCAAAGTTCAAGTTCTTCTCAATTTAAATCACTTAAAAAACCTTTATAATCAAGAAATGTTCATCTTTCATGATAATTCCAACTTTATCTATGGAAATGTGATGACCTAAATTATATGAATATTCCATTGGGAAAAAAAATAGACCTAGTTGCGAGAAAGATCCACATGGTGCTCTTTTATCTTAATTTGAAATTAATGACTAATTTCATCAATGTAGACCTTACCACAACTACATGGAATAGTATAGATCCCTTTATGACAAATAGGGTTGGTTTGATCTTTAACTTTATCCAAAAAAATTATGTTTGAATTAGGAGGAGAGAAAAATTCCTTGATGTTTTTTCTCCTTGGGATCCTTGCTAACTTATCAGTAGTCCCTTCAATATAAGGAAGAGTGAGCATGCCAACATTCTCCTCCTCATCCAATTTATCCTCCTGGATAGGTTTAATGCCATGATCCTTTTGCATTTTATGTATTATCTTATTAATTTGTCCCTCCTCATAACCATTTTTATTTAAAACCATAGAAATATGTTTAATTTCTTGACCAAGGTGATATTTATCAACAATTCTATTTATACGAGTCATAAATGTGTTTATGATGCAAATTTTTTATGAAACATAATGATGGGAATCTGCATATAAGTAATTATTTGTGTGAACATAATGATGGGAATCTACATGTAAGTAATTCATTGATGTTACTGAAGAAATGAGAGAGGAATGTGTAGTGGTTATCACAAAAGCCATGAACATTTAAGAATTAATTACCAATTATCCTATCTCATGTAAGTAATTAAATTTTTCTATCATCCCTAGAATTATAGTAATATTCAACTAAAATAGTTATAGGCGAGATATAAAAATTCAAGCTATATTCTAGAACTTTAGATGCATTTAGATATAGATAATTATTAGATAGATTGAAAACAATAGTCTTCTTATTTATATGGGAACTAAATTTTTGCTTACTCAACAACATATCAAATTTCTTAATTTGTTTGCTTCTAGCTTTATCTAATGTGAACTACATGATCCTGGTTGAGGAAGATTCTAATTTGATACATAAATCAATATGAATAGTATTGGCTAATTTCAAATACATCCTAAAGAAGTCTTTATAAATATTATGTAATGATTTTTTGTCATGTTTTAATTCAGCTTGTATGGTGGATAAACTAATAGATCTAAGGGTGATTAAATTATGATGTATTTTTTCAATAATTTAAATGATGTGATTTTTTGAACTTTATTTACATGGATTTTCTCAAACAAATGAACCTCTTCAAGATTTTCCCTTCCATAGAAGGATACTAATAAATTATTCATGGTTATATGCATAAAATTTTTTAATAAAAATTGGGATATTACATTAGAAGGATATTAATATCAACATTTAAGACTTATGCTAGGCTCATCATTAGGAGTAAGAGATCAATGAGATCCATAAGAGAAAATACCAATAGAAACATAATAAATGTCCATTATTAGCCAATATTTTGGTTGGGTTAGTTTAGCAAAAAATAATTATAATTTTTTATATTATTATTTTTTTCATTCAAATAATAGGCTTATAACTATCACTAATAAGCCAACCACCATCTCTTTCAAAGTGTTTATGTTCTAAATTTCAATCACTTACCAAACCTTTATACTCAAGAAATGATTATTTCTCATGATAATGAAAAAATTATCTATGAAAATGTGATGAACCTAAGTATAAGAATGTTTTTCTAAGGTAGATTTTTGGACTTGGTTGTGAGAAAGATTAGAAAAATATCAGATCATCTTTATTGTGCTAATATTTCTCACAATTAGGTCCAATAATCTACCCTAGTGTAACATTCTTATAATTTAGGTCATCAAATTTGCATAGATAAAGTCAACATTATCATGATATATGATCATTTATTAAGTATAAAGGTCTATGAAGTGATTTAAATTGAGAAGAACCCAAACAATTTGAATAGAGATGGTAGTTGGGTTCTTAGTGATAGCTAGAAGCATGTTATTTGAATGGTAAAAAAAAATTGTTATTTTATGTTGAGATGACCCAACTAGAATATTGGTTACTAATGGATATTTATGGTGTTTCTACTAGTGTTTTCTCTCATGGATCTCACTAATCTCTTCCTCCTAATGATGGGCCTTGCATAAGGCTTGAAATGTTGAGAGTAATATCCTTCTAATGTAGTCTCTTATTTTTATTAGAAAAAGACCAGGTAAAAATAATTGTATTTTCATAACACTTCAAGATACTCTCTTTAAAATTGAAATTTGAAATTATTCATCCTAATTTTTAGTGTGAAGATCAAAATTTTGGTTTTATTGATGTTCATTTGAATCCCTACCTCTTTAAAAAAGAGTTATAGGGCCCATAAATAGTCTCTTAAGTTTTGGTTTGTATCTTCCATTAGAATTACATCATCAAATTATATAATGAGTTTAACCACATATTTTCTCAAGTGGTCCTCTCCCCCACAATATTTTTCTATACATTCTTCTAGATTATTAATATACATCCTAATATTATGTTCATAAACATAACATATCTGGTTATGTAAGATAATTAGTTTGTTTTATTATAAAGTTAATATTTAGTCACTTAACACCTTTAAGTAGTTGTGTTAGATAAGCAACTAATAATAGTAGATGATTGACATTGGAAGATATTAGTAAATTCATTGTATCTAGTCATAATCAGTTATTAGTTATTTATCCTACATATATAAGGAAGTGGTAGTGGTAGGTGTTGATGTGGGTTTTATGCACACCCTATTAACCTTATGAGGTAAATTATATATTTTAGGATCATTGTAAAATATTCATTCTAAGGAATGAGTTATAAGGTATTGGGTTTTATAAAAAAACTATCAGTGGAATAATAGTAAATGAGACATATTATTTAACATGGATGGGTCAGTTATGGATGAATCTAAATATATTTGAGATGGGTGTAATTGTGATGTTTATAACCTAATGTGGGTAAGACTTCAAAATAAACTAAAAAATGAGTAAAAGGTAGGGTAAGAAAGGAGGCTTGTGGACCACACTAGATGAAACCTTCCAAGACTAGTACTTGCATTATAGGTTGGACAAGAAATCATAGAATAATGCTTATTTTAGGATACTATAGCACACCAAAAATAAAACATAGTTATGAGTCAAAAGGAACAAAAAAAACATATGTAAACACATGAAATCAAAGGTTGTCACATTTGTTAGACTACAATATCACACCTACAAGGGGTTTTATGATTTATATGCAAAATGTATTCAGATCAACTATAAATTAATATGAACTATTGTATATAAGAGAGATATATCATGAAAAAATGAAATACTAAGAAACTATAATGATATAACTTATTACATAATCCATTATTTGGAGAAGAATAAATATTTAAACATCAGGACTAAAGTTACGGAACTTCTCAGAATTTCCTATTAATCTTTAACAACCAAAATTATTCTCCCTTTAGGACTAGGAGGTTACGATTATAAATAGGATTGGGAAGGGGAAACCTCATCTCTCAAGCAAATTACATAAATACATTGAAAAATAGGACTTGTATCTAAATCTCATGCAAAGGATGCATGTAGAATAGTCAACCTAGAATATAATTTCATAGCTAAATATATAACATATACATGCAACGTAAATTTAGAACCAAAGTTTTGAATTAATAAGAACATGCAAGCACATAGTTATATTTAGATGGGTTATTGATGTGTCATCACTAACTAAAGAATATTATGGAGTGATATATGGAGGAATTGAATTATCCATCATTTTTACATAGGGAATCAAAATGGGCCCACTTAAATTTTACATGACTACAAATCCTAAAAATTGGGAACCATGAGATGATGGGGTAACACTAGAAGTTGGCTGCATGGTTGGAACTGATCTTAAAGTTATTATTTTTCCTTTATTTCTTTTAATAACACACATGTATCTTTTAAATCATTATTAATAATGTCAAAATTGAGAAAGGAAGGTTTGAATAGTTTGATGGGTTTAGCCATCGACCTTATCTATTTAACTTTTGAGCTCTCAAATTTTGCTTCCATAGATTCAACTCTTGTCACCCTATCTTTAGTTAAATTTCATCATTGGTTGTATATTATGCCTTAAAAATTTTCCTTGAAGTTATTTTCATTTTCTTATAGGAGGTTCTAAAAATTCATCCTATTAACTAATTCACTTGTAGGAGTGATCACATTAGTGGCCCTCATGTCTTTTAGAATTTCCAAGTACTCACTTTAATGTTTTGAAAAATGTCACAATAGAGTCTTCATATATGTGTGACAATATAGGGAAGCATCAATTTTTTCAATTACATGGTTAAGTAACCATTATTCATCCAATCTAGACATTAATTTTAATTGGTTGAAGGCACTAGTTTTAGAGAATTGAGCCAAAAAAATCAATCTTTTCTCTATCTCTTTAATTTGGTGCCAAAGTTTGTTCACCTTTATTCTATTTTATTGGTTTCCTTCTATATAAACCTAAATATTATATAAAATGTTTTAAAACTCAGTAGATATACTCTAAACATCATCAATTATCTCCCAAGGAGTATGTATAGTTTGCCTCTACTGTAATCTTTGATGTGCTTCCTCTTTGCTTTTATACATTTCTTTCATAGCTTAACCAATTAAATCTACAAACATAAATAATTATTCAATATATTCATTAGGATCATTTGAATCCCTTTTGTATTTCTTTGCTAATGGAAATATATTTTATCTTTATTTAAATTCCATTTCTTCCCTTGTATCCAAATAAACACATTCCTCTTCGTCACCTTTGGATGGTTCCACTCTTCTCATCAAACTAGGTAGAGACTATAGGTAAATATATTCCAACAATATTTTATTTCTCATCCCTTTTATTCTACATTTATTTTACCCATTGGGGAATAAAACATTCCCTTATTTATTCATCTAGTGGGCTTGAGTCATTAGATGTGGAAGGTGGAGTCATTGGAGGAGGTGTTATTATTGGTTGAGATAAATATTCATTATTTTCATTAGAAATTGTACAAGTGGATAGACAACTCTATCCCTTGGTTAAGGTTATATTAATGGAGTGAATTCAACCACATACTTGGTTAATCTTGGGGTTTGCTCAATGGTCATAATGGCTAACAATATGGGTGATGATATTGACATAGGAAATTTTTGTTGATCTAAATGTTTCTTAAAGACTAATGGAATTATATGGTTAGAGGTAGAAATTATAACCCTATTTTTAAAATGGACACCTTTCCTTCGAGAATTTATTTTCTTTGAATCTAAAATAATAGGAGAATCACTAAAACTAGACAAAAGAATATTTAGAATAGTTGGAAGAAAATATATAGATAGAATATATACATTATAAATCAATGAAATAAGAGAAGATACTAACTCATTTATGTTTTTTATTTTCTCTTCCATTAGGATTTACTTGTCCAAAGTGCTAGCCAAATTTTCTTCTTCTTTTAAGCCTTCCACATTCATAGCTTTAGCCTTCTCCAACTCTATCTCTTCATCATCTAGGACTGACTCTTCACTCAATTTAGGTCTAGTCCATTTAATTATTTCCACATATTATTTATATTCATTAAATTAATACTAAAATATATATATCACATGTATAGGCTCTTCTTCCTCTTATTCCCCATCATCAAGGTATTCCTCTATGGTGGGAAGCCTAAGTGATGGCCTTTCTTCTATTTACTTGCCCTTAAAGTATGTGGATATATCCTTGTGTTTCCTTGGGTAAGTGACCACAAGAAGATTATAAGGTGAAATTATCAAAGGAGATATAGTGGTAGGAAACATCACTATAGGTAGTTGTGAAGGAATGGTTAGTGGGACAACAATGGTGGAAGGAAAGGTGGATGGAGTAGGAGCTAGCATGGTATAGAGTGTTTGAAGATATTTCTCCTCACTAATGATTATGGATGAAGGTGAAACTAATAGAGGTGTTTGAGGATAAGAAGGAGAAACTAAAATAGACATTAAAAAAGCCTATAAAATTTAGGGAGACTAACTTGGGTCACAGTTGTAAGTGGTGGTAGAGGTGTCACCAAAAAAGTGCTCTTTTGTTGGTATGAAGGAGTTATTATTTTATCCTTTGTAGTGGATATCCATATAACTATATTAGTATTATATGAATATATAGAAGGATATTGAGGAATGTGGATGTCTCTTATAATTTTTTTCCTTATTCGAGGGTTAGACTCCCTATGGATACTAGTCTCTCCCTCTTGTAAATATATTTATTCTCTTATAAGAGATGGAATTTGGTCTTTCTATTGTATATTTTTTGGCTTAGTTAGAATCCACTAATGGATCCATGCTCTATATTATTATTTCTTCCATATCATTAGCTTGTTCTTTATTAATCTTTAGATTTTATTGAATAGATTTATAAAATATCATAGATATTTATTTATCCTTCATCCTTGTCCATACCTCAGTATCATCTAATGTATTCATAAAGACATCATCATGATAATATTATTGGTGTCCATATGAAGTGTTCATCTTATTATTATCTCTAAGGTGATGGAGGTATGTACTGATCTTATTATTGGGATCCCATTCCCTAAACTAGGTCATCTTTCAATTGTAATAAGTTTTATTTGTACCAATTTAGTTGAAGTGTGGCCTAACCAAAAATTGAAATTGTCCAATACTCAAGGAGTTTTATAATAGTATTCCTAATTATTAAGTCCAATTTATTCATTAAAATTGATATAAAGTTAAAAATTCACCTCTTGTTCCATAATTTCATCTAAGACATGGTGTGGAAGGAACAAAGGAAATGCTCTTATGCCTTCAATTCTGATGATTATGCAATCATGGTAATACCAATAATCCCCCATTTTACCAATTTTTTTTTAGGTTTTAGACAAATTAAGAATTTGGGTGACATGAATCACCTAATATACCTCATGATATATTTAATCACATATCCTTTAAATTTTATTCTTAAATATGTTTATAGAAATAAAATTATTTTTTCACATATTCTATTATATAGGTAATCTATTAAGGGTTGTCATAACTCTCTACATGTCTTGTAAACTATGATTAATACTACATCCAATAAATAAGACATCATATAAAATTTACCATCAACTAGCTTGTATTCAATATAAAACATCTATGTCTTCAATATGACACTTATGACCTCTCTGGGAAACTATCTTGTATAAAGTTAAAATAATGTATAATAATAGGACCCATTTGAATTGAAAATTTGATTTGTTTACAAAACCATATATTCTATCTCATAAATTTCTCCTTTGGGATTCAATCTCTATCCCTTAACCAACCATTATTTTAGTTTTCCATCTACTATGTTGTGTTCAAGCCAAACATTAGCTAAGACTTGGTTATATGTAGTCTCAAGGATTGGGAGTCTAAGATATCTCTCAAATACCCTACTATAAATCAATGAAACTACATTTTTTAATTTCCTAAGTTGAAAACAATGCTTATAAAATGTTCCATTGAGAAATAAATCCCTAAGTAAGACTATGCAAGGCATTACCTTTAGTTTTGTTATGGCTTGATGAAAACCTTATGTTTTGATGGGTAGCAGGTCTTTGATATACTAATTTTAATCAAGATACATATGATCCTATGAAAAATAAGGCACCATAGATTCCACTACATCCCAAATCATCAAAGAGTGTTAGAATTTAAATTCAAGGGAACTTTTGTCGAACATAGTTTTATTCTTAACTCCTAGTAAATAAATACATAGAAGGGGATTGAATATGTGCTTGCTTTGAAGAGGAAGCCATTCTATATACACATAATATTTTAAAATTTATCAATTACTAATGTTTTTAATCTTAAAATAACTAGTTGAATCTCAATCTCTCTGAGTGCATGCCTTAAGGGGTGGACCAAAAAAGGGGTGGGCAAACCATTGGTGCTTCATAGGATTGTTGTCATTTTACTACCACTTTGTATCAATCCAATCTTCTCTAAAAACATTCCCCTAAGCTTTGATTTCTATTTTACACCATATTCCAATCATTTTATACTTTCATTATCCCTTCCCTAGCCTAAAATCCTTTTTGATCATTCACGATACAATGTTGGCCCCATCAACCATGTACTCTAATTGATAAAACTCATTTAGGGTGTAGGTCAGCCCCTAGATAACCTAGACCAATAATTTATTTATTTTTGTCAATAATGATACATAGTCGATTGGGTTGACCCTATCATCTAAACTTTTAGAAAGGTTTAGGGTTAGATTGAACTATATAAACATATTCATTTTTCCATTTTAGAGAGATAATAAGATTTAATTATTTATTTGTGCTTCTTTAAAATATACTCTTCTGTCATTCTACTAGAGGAATCATGTAGTCTGAAAATGTTTTGGATGTTTTGGCCTTTCTTAGTGATCCTTAAAAACAACAAAAACCTCTCGAGAATCACTTTTGGCTAAGGGAGAGATTGAGTCTTGATGGGTTCATCTTCAAGGTAAGTATCTCTAACTTTTTTCTTCACATTTAGTAGATAAAAGTAGCATAAATAATGGCTTTTGAATATATATCTCTCTTTATGCATTAGGGTTTTACCTATACATAACTTAATTATGATTCTATTATGCATATTTAATTTTATGTTTAATAACCCATAATTTTTACCAAAATATTTGGTGTGCACTAGATTAGACTTTACTTTCCTTGTCATTTAATTTTGTGAATATGAACACATATGATCTAGTTATGGTTATTACATAGTTTTTGCTTGACTAGAGGATTTGGAACCCCGTTAGTGATATTATTATGGTAAGAGATCCCTTGGGTAGGTCTAGCATATTCATTTTGTTAATGACCCTAAATATATAATCTATCAACAATCAAAATTGTAAGTGGGATTTATCTTCTCTGAGCTAGGATTGATTTATAGATCAGTTGCATTTCCCTTTGCATACATTCTGGTGAACCCAAAGTGAATCTAATACTTTCAAGTTTTATTTCATGTCATAATTTTTTTATTCATTTATATGTTTCTATATTTTTATTATTATATTGAACTAGTCATTAAATTTATAAATTTTTGTGCATAGGTTTAACATAGTCAATTTAAAATGACTTTGTTCTATCTGTGCAAGTCTTCATCAATTATAGTTTACTAGATAGAGAAGTTTGACACAATATTATTATTTGGTTCTAGATTATCATACACTATTTAATAGGTCAAATCTATCTAATATTTTATTTTATCAACATACAGGTTAACAAACATTGTTGAATAGGTTGAATACATTCATTATTTCTTCTTTAATACACATGGTTTTGAAGAAATTGGTAGAACCAGTTGATCAGTTGGAAAAACTTAAAAGAAACAACTAAAGAAATAAAACATAAAAAAATGAAATATAAATCATCTTCAAACCCACCAAGGTTCCTTTCTCATCTATCTTTCATTTAAATTCTTTAAATATTATTTTTCAAAATTTGGTGGTCTTTAAAACTACAACCCTATAACTAACTAGGTCGACTTAGTCGACTTAGTTTTATAGTCTATCTTCTATCTAAGAGACATAGTCAACCTTTTCAACTCTACTCTCAAATATGTTACTTATATAGAATAGTAATGACCCAATCAAATATATTCTACATTAATTTCATATAGTGTTGCCTAAATTGAATCTATATTATTCTCAATCAAGGAATTAAAATCTATTTGATAGTAATTAATTCACATTTCCTTTTCAGTTGTTTGCATACTTAGAATAACTCACATAGTATAAATAGGTGTTTTTTTAAATTAAAATTTTAGTTACACTATTTTAATCTTTTTCACACACTATCAAACCACTTAATATTAAAAAAATTATTAAAAATTTGTCTTGAAAACTCCTACCTACATGGATTTCATCACCAAGGGAGAAGCTAACTTGGTTTTATAGACAAGTATAAATACATAGTTAATGGTATATATTTGCAAAGCACCTGACACTCTTATCACTATGGGATTATGAAGTGATGGGGTAGGCCTTAATCTGAAGCTAGTGCCATTGCTAATACATATCCCTTTCAACCTAAACATCTTGAAACTAATCATAGATTGCTTTCTAGTTCCCTATCTCAACCAACTTTATTATCACACTAAAATCAAACTTCTAATAATATAATAAAACTTAGGGTGACCAATTATTCAAAATTTACTTTTTAGTTAATTATTTTCTCTTTGATCATTATGTGTTATATATAAAAATTTCATTAGCCAATATTGGTGCAAGGTTTGTGTTGTGTGACCTAATTAGATCAATCACATTAATCCATATGATTGTGTGTTTGATTTCATTCTTACTTGAAACTATCTTGAAAAAAAATTCCCATATTTCATAACACTATCATTTTGTTTGATATAGTATCTTATAGACTATTGTTCACCTTAATGTCTATAGTATATAGTTGACCTGAATGACTATGTATTCTTATCTCTTTATTTTATCCCCTATTTAGTAGTACATTATTGACCCATATAACTAATTACTCTTTTTAGCCTATGTCTAATCATTAATTTATTGACCCAATTGATTTTGTACTTGTTGGATAACTCTATTATCTATCTAGCTGAGTCTACCCTTGATTTTTATTATTCTTCCTTAATCAATATCTATTTCATCAAGCATCATGAAATCCCATATCAAAATATTTTTGTACAACCTAAATCCATTTAGATAGTATATGATGTATTATTTTTTTCTTATGTTTTCTCCCTTTTTTTAGCCCTTGGGGGATCTTACATTGCCCACCCTCATACCAATTCAGTCCTTGGGGCATCTTGTGATGCCTATTCATACATCTAATTACCAATCGGGGTATTATTGAATACCTTCTACCCTTAGGCCTATAAATAATTCAACCTAAGTCTTGAACACCCTATTACACCTAAATCTTCATAGTTGTTATATCTCTTGATGAGTCAAGATAGTCCAAAATAAGTCACTAGTTGTCATGTCAAGGACAATAGGTCTAGTGTTCTGTCATTCCAAGAAAATATCATGGTGGTTGTGCTTACTCCTTGTTTCAACTTGTGTCAAGCATCATCATAGTGTCTAGACATGCATGAAAGTTCATAATAGGCCTAGGAGTGGTCTCAATAGTTCAAATTCACCATGATGGAGATGAATGAATGTTGTAGTTCATGACTCATCATGATGTTTTATAGTGGATTAAATATTTGTAAGGTATGGCTTGATCACAAGTTTTAATAATGATGTGAAGATAAATGGGAGCCTAATTGAATTATTTAGTATATTCTAAGGTCTTTTCATAAGTGTTTAAATGATATTCATTTGAAATCCCCTCTTGAATCCATGTATATTATCTAAAAGGGGAATATTTGGACATAATTTGGTGCTCTTTGACCTTAAAAGGCCACTAAAATCACCGTTCACATCATCAAAACCCTTCATTAATTCCACTAGGCCATAACAAACATTTCATATACTAATGATGTCTTTTTCACAAGTCAATGCTTCCAGTTACCACTAAATGGGCCCCACACATGTGAAAATGTGTCCCCTTAGCTCCTCAAGCCATACCATAAAATTTTATACATTATCTAATTATCTAAACCATATTTTCCCTATTCTTACCTTCCAATAATGATTTGAGGTTTGAAACATGATAAAACATAAGAAATTTGTAGGTTGTAGGAGTTTTTAGAGTGGTACATATTTGTACAATATGTATTTGATTAGAAGAGTCAATGATCTACAAGGGAAGTTAAAAATAGGAATATGGTGAAGAAATCTAGATGTTTCAAGGCCCAAAGAGCCCAAAACTAGTTCACTTCCTCTACCATGCTCTCTGAAAGACATGGAAATCACTTCAAGTTTGTGCTTAGTTTGTATAGGAGAGAGAGGGTGAGAGTACATGATCTTAACCAAATAAAGGAGAATTGATACCTTATAATCATAGGCATTTGTTTTAGGATTATTATTTTGTGTTGTATGAATAAACACTAAGAAGCTAGGTAACCTAGTTACCATCTTCATCTACATAGGATAAAAGAAAGACAATGGTTTAAGTGTATCATTGGATTATTTGATGAAACAAGTGATTATTCATGTTATCTCTAGTCCTAAAGGGTATTTATATTTCATACTTAACCTCTATTTTGTATTTTTGGGACTATAAGAGTGAGTAATATCTAAGATAACACTTTTTGTAGGCTGCAAGCAAGTTTTCATTAGTGAGAAAGAGTATTCAGTGCATACATTTGAAGCTAAAAATTATTTAAAGGTTAAAAAATGGTGTATTTAAGTTATTCATGTATCCTTGGTTCAATTTTAACTATATTATATACTTACAACTCTATCAAATGGTGCTTATAAGTGAATATTTCTAGTAGGTCTGGGTTTTACTACAAGAGAAGCTAGTATGTTAAATGATAGTAGCTTAGAAGTTATCAAGACACTCTAAAGGACAACTATAAATTATTATATCCACACCAAAATATCCTTTTATTAATATTTTTATACCTTATTATATCTCTCATAATCCAATAAAACACCATTTATCCCTCAAACACATTCAAAGCCTTGCTTAGTAAAAACTAAGATTTTTTAGTAAAGTTTGAGGTTTTTGGAAAGTCTTAGGTTTTAATTTTTCACTTTGTATGCCTCATTGATGACTTCAAAGTGTTTCATTAGATTAGGTATATGTAAGGATATTATTAGGGTCCTTATAGATAATTTTGGGTGTAATTTCATAGTTCAATCCAAGCCCTCAAGAGCCTCTACCATTTGACAACCTTGGCACTATTAACTTACCTTAGTTCAAGCCCTGCATTCAAATCTCAAGTTCCATGTGACCTTACCATTCATCACCCATAGTTAACCACCCTATAACCAAATCCAAGACATGTAATCAAGGCCTAATCACCCTATAAGGCTATAAAGAACCATAAATTCCTTAAATAAATTGACCTATGCAGCTATAAACCTTATGGAGAGAACAAATCATCACCTATAAGAAACAACCTAAATCCACTGTGTAAAAGTATTTTAAAGTCATCATATGCAGATGAGACCTGAGCATAAGAAAGGGATATTGAATTCATATGCCTATATTATATAAGTTTATTGGAACATAAGAGAGTCCTTGGGACCTAAAGTGTAACTAAAAGGGTACTCCCTTAACTCAAAGACATATTCCACTAACCCCTATTCAATCAACATACATGGTTCAGTACTCATAGTACTATTGATAGTTTGTACCCTCACCCATGAACATGAGAAAATATATCAATATGAGGAAGGAATCCAAACTAAGGAAGGTAAGACAAGGATTTTGTGTCACCAAAGGCAATGGAACCTATCAAAATGTACTATGACCTGAGTTGGGAACATATAATCAGTTATGGTTGCCTAAAAAATGAAGGTGTCAAACTAAATAAAATGATAGTGCCAAGAGAATATAAGGAGTCTCAAGGATATGAATACACATTACTATTTTAATCCTTCACATGATGGTTATATTAGTCTAGGATGACTACCCAATTTGATTTGCATACTCTAGACACACATGCCTTATGTGTGACTATGTAAATGAACCTATTTGATATAATTAGAGAAGATGAGACTTAGGGATATGATAAATATTTTAAACATTATTTTTGAGCCTATTGAGGTCAAAATACCCCCATTTATATAAAATTGGGACCCATGTGTCAAACTATGGAAATTTGTGCCTTGAAATTAAAAATCCACTTGGTTAGAATATCAATAACATGATTGCACATTATTTTTATTTGAAGATCATCCACACCATGGTTTGGATGCCTTATTTGTTCATTTTTTTGATTTAATATTATCTAAGGTGATAATTTATAATATTTTTGTTTCAAGTTATAGGTTTAATAGAGCCCATTTTGGGTTGAGCATGCTTAGGGTTTTTGTACTTCAATGTTAAATTGATTGTTTATTAACCTAGATCTATAATTGATTAATTAAATTCATGTTTTTTGAAACCCTAGACTAATGTTTTACATGGACATTTTTATTTAAATTTAAATTTTTTGGGATACTTTTATTTAATTTTAAGTGAGCCTAATTTAATAATTCAATGGTCTTGGTTAAATTTTTATCCTAAGTCTTGGTCATGTTTTTTAATACAACCAAAACCTTAAGCTAAAAATCCTACTCTTGGTCTATTTTATATCACATGGTCCCTTTTATCTTAGCATGGTCCAAATGAAAATGTATGGTCACCTTTATTACTTATCCTAAGGCCTTATCCCAAATTTCCATCGTATTTATTTACACAATGAAACCTTAAGTTAAGACTTTATGCTTAGTCATATTTCGTAGGGTCCTTTTTTATGTTTAGTCTAGCTTAAAAAGCTTAGGTTAAAATCCTATGCTTGGTCCCTTTTAAATGTTTGGGGTCCTTTTTATATGTTGAAAACTTAGATTGAATCTTAGACTAAAATATTTTTATTTATTAATACAAATAATTCCATGGTCCAACATTATGCTAAATCCCTTTTAAATTCATGGGGTCCTATATAATTTATAAAGAAATTAGCTTAATCATTTTTATCCTAAGTCCTTTATACATGCTCTCAAGCCTAACTTGATATTTTATAAAATTAAGGGATCAATAATGTTCAAATAATTGGATCCCAATATATGGCACATGTTTAAGCATATTACCTAGATCGAATGGACCATGATCAATAATGAAAAGAAGTGGACCCTAGTTAAACATCAAGCACCTTTTTTAGATCAATGATATGCATTATATTGTATAGACACTAATGAATGGAGTGTATCAAGTCAAATATATTCAAATGAATCTCCAATTTGATACAAGATTGACACATGGCATAACCATAGAGCCTAGTACAAAGAGCCCAAAATGACTAAGTAGTCAACATGCGACACACATAGATTACATAACGAATCAGAAGATGACAAGTGGTAAGATTGGTAGATAGTCCCCATAAATATGTTAAAATTTATGGTCACATGACCATCAAGTAGATGTCAAATGATGGCTTCATGGACATCAATTTTAACATAGTAAACAGTCCTCCAGATGTGTTTAAAATTGATGGTCATGTGACTGTCAAAGACATTCCTATAGACTTCAAATGAAAACCAAACCTATGTAAATTTTAACATAGTTTCCTAGATCCAAATTCTAAAAAGTAATAGTAATTTTTGGATAGTGATAAACAAAATGACCCAAGACACCATGAAAATGCCATGTTAGAGCTCTATGAGTGCAATAAGCTAGATCAGAGACCTTGTAGACCTGGTATTATAAACTTTTAGGATCTAAGCTCATAATTTTTGAAATAACTATGCCATTGGAGAACTATTTATCTTAAATCAACTGGAAGATGGAACCATGCTTGTAAGGGGCAACATTTGAGAACAATGAAGACCCTATAATAATTATAGAGCATATCATCAACTAGTGGGTCCTACATAAGTGAAATAAAAATATTATTTTTATAACCAACATTGTATAATATTATAAAAAGGAATATTCTTTTTTTATCTACATGTGAAATTTGTAAGAGCATGTTGTCTATAAGTTAATCCATTAGAGAAAATCATTTATCCTATAATAGAACAAAAGGACACATGTCATATACAATTGTATAAAATGTAATTGGATGATATTGAGAAAAATATTTTCGTGTATCTTATAAAAGGAGCATTGCCAATTATCAAAGGAGAGAGTTTTTGAGCTCAAAACTAGTGTAAACATTGAGCAACTAATGCAAGCAAAGAATTCTAAAAAGATTATCTCATTTTGTTTGTGTGAATTATTATATGGCCTTTTTCTCACTTGTCTATTCTCAATTATAGATTTGAATATTTTGATGCTTCTAAATTAACTATAGGTTCTCTTAATGTTTAAATAACACTTCTCATTTTAGAATTTAGAAAATTTAGAGCATGAGTTTTAGGTTTTGGCAATCTAGTTTCTTATGGTGAAATAACAGCAGAGCAAGATAAACCATTCCATAATATTTATATGATTTGGTGGTTGGGAGCCATATTGGTCCATTATTTGTGAATTTTAGAGATTCTATGTTAATAATTAGTGAATTATCTTCCATATTTAAGCTACAAACTAATCTAAATGGATATTTATAATGAAACTAAAAAAAAAAAAGTGATCTGGTGTAAAAAGGAGAAAAGAAAAGGGTAAGGTAGAAAAGAAATGAGTGATTTCCAATTTTAGTCTCAAAAATTATGACAAAACATCAATTTCAATTGACTATGCATTCAACCAATATGTAATGCAACATAGCCTAATAAAAAATTCCACTATATGCCAAGAAAACTTTAAAGGATAATGTAAAGAGTCACAAGTAAGAACCATTTCTACCCTAAGTATTTACTACTATAATCAAATAGCATTATCACATTTAAATACAAAGTTAAATGAAGTGAAGCAAAACCTAAGATCTTCTAACTAATCTATCATATGCACAAATTACAAACCTTGTGATTTGAAAATGCAACTCAGAATTCAAAGACACCATTCAAATTCAAGACATCTACTAGTAATTGAGAGAAAATCTATATTATAAATTGATGTATCAAATATAGAAAATAATTGCATAATTCCATGATTATATTAATTGCTTCAAGTGTACAAATTTTCTTTAAAATATCTCCCTTTTACAAATGGTAATACATGCGATTATAAAAAGATTAAGTAGTATACCAGTCAATTACAAAATATAGGTGTATAAAGATAAGGATAGATATCCTTACAAGTTTTAAAATACATATGCTTTGCCTAGTCAGACTAATCTAGAGGCAAATATGCTAAAAAACTAGCATATTCATATATAATGGAATATTATACTTCAAAATGTTACAAAATTATACAAGATATAATATTATTTAATTTTATAGTGGGGCCTTTACTTTATGTTTTTAGAGGAAGTTCATGACCTTAGCATGTTTTTCATCAACTAGCTTTAGATCCACAACAGGCTTTAAGATATGCTCCTCCTCTTGATCTACCAAGTCATTAAATTATATATCACTTTTGGCCATGGCTTCTTTAATTATATAAGATTCATTTATCCTCTTTCTAGTATTAAATATCATGTCTAAGATCTTACTATTATCAACCCCAAATTTGACTTGGTTCTTTCCTTTGATTTTTTGAGTTACCAAAGTAGCCCTATGTTTAAATTCCTCATCACTTATGATTCCAAGAGTATTAGATTGTGTAGGATCTATAAGTATAGTCCTAAGAAGTTATTCAATCATTGTAATTAGCTCTTTATCATCTTTTAGGATCCTTTCCACATCATTGTGACATGCACTCAAACCTTGAACCTTGTCAATCACAATTCCCAAAATTGTGCTCAAGTGTCCTAAACTAATGGTTTTTAAGCCTCGGATCTATTTCTTTTCTTAAATGTTGAGAAGCTTGGATATATTATCTTATAAGGCTTACCATTGGGTGATCAAACTCTTGGCTAATGAACTCTATCACTTTAATGCACTCTGTCTCAACTTTATTGTTTTGAGTACTTCAAAGATGTCATAAGATGACTTATCAAGCATCTTGGTCATTGCCTTAGGTACTAATATAACTGCTTTTTTTTCTAGGTTTTATTTTTTCCTTTTATAAATTATAGATCCTCTATTTCATTCCCTATATTCCAACTTTAACTTATGCTAATTGGGCCTCAATCAAGCTTTCCACATTCTCTCCATGAATGGTAGCCTCACCAAGATGCTAACCCTCAACTAGGGTTAATTACACAAAGGACTCCACCATTTGAGAGGTGAATTACTTTGTTCCAACCATATATATCCTAGCTATAACCCTCTATAATCTAGTTTTTTTAGGGTTAAATTGGATGGTAGTGACTAGCTTCTTGAATTTGGGAGGTTTTGGGACCTCCATACCTAGACTACTAGATGATCCTAAAGCATCCATATTCTTACTTGTTGGTCCTTGAGTGACCATAATCCTAATTTATTCTTGCTCCTTCATCATATCCCTTATCCATAGCTTCATGTCATCTTGTATCTCAACATTAGCAACTCTCACCATGGCCCATGAATGGAAAAGAGGAGATATTTTGTAGTTTCCCATAAATGAACTAGTCAGGGATGATTGGACCATGAATGGGGAATTCATCATTGAACAAATTTATCTCACTTATGGGGTGAGAGATGGTCAATCTTGGCTGCTTCTTTGGTCCCATAGGGACCAATGCTAGATTTGCTTTACTCTTTTCTTAGGATGTCCCAAGGAGCATACCTAGAGTAAATTCTTTTCCTTTATCTTCCTTAGGCTTCCCTATTTAGACTTGGGCTTCTTCAATATGTTCCTCCATATCTATATCATATACCTCTACAATTTCTTTTAGAGCACACTCAAGTGTCTCTTCTAGTTTTAAGGCAAGCATATCAATATATTAAATTAGGGAAGGTGGCCTTTGGGGAAAGGTTTAAAATGAGGGCCTCTTTATAGGCATCTCTTCCAATTTCACTTCTCCTACTTTTTACTTTCCATGAACTTGTTCATCCTAGGCTTGGACAATCTACTCTTGGGTTTACAGTTATGTCTTCTCTACTTGGGGTTGCTCCTAGTCTATTCTAGATGTTCTAGGCAACAAGTGATACTACAAAGGATGAATTTACCATGCTTCTCTTGATGGCTTGTCATCTTTGGTTAACCTGTGTTTAAGTTTGATATTGTGGCCTTGGATCCTAGCCATCTTCATAATTCTTAGCCTTAATATATATGGCGTCATGAACATTGAGTTTATGTACATACTTAGGCTTGGGGAGATACTTGTCCTTCAAATGCTCACCCACTATGTTCTTTAGATCTCACATTTTGAGTTCATCTAGCTAAAATCCAAATGAATCCCTATGTGTGGACATGATTTCCACTTATTTCCAAATTTTTAGTATGGTTTTCCCAATAATCAAGGGGAAGGGGTGGAGTGGACCCTTCCTCTTCTCCTTATAGGTCCTATCAATGCCATGGATGAGCTGGGAGGCAATTTCTTGCTCTACAAGCTTGCTTGGAACATATATTGGTAATCTATAAGGTTGGGACATGATCCCCTCAATCTTAATAACTATATAATCATGGTAATACCATATGTCCCCCATCATTTCAACATACTTTTAAATGAGTGGATGGACCCTAGGTATGGGAACACCTATGATGGTTGGGTAAAAACAATCACAAATAAATTGCATATGGTTCCTATATTTAAAGATATGCAAATTTAAGTAATGGTGGGAAATGATGGTTTTTCCCTTAGGAGACCAATTTATAATACCATTGTAGTTGATTGAGGCTAGTAAGGTATCTAATAGGTATGACATGTAAAATTTCTTAGATGACTTTACTATAATGGCAATGAATTGTTTGGGTAGGAAAACAATGATTAAATCTCCAATTGGAGGGGTGAGATTTTCTTCCACATGAAATGTACAAAATGAACCAAAATTTTATTTACATAAGTGGTTGAGGGAGATCCAAAGGCTCAATTCAATAGGGTAATTATAAATTTTATGCCTTATATAAATTAGATTATTGGGATTTTATCCTCAAATTCTCTAAAGATATGGGGTCCTTGGTGTAGTTAGGGTCTAAGAATGGTATCTAGGTCATGGTTGCTAGTCTATTCCTTGATCTTAGATAGGTACACATGGTGAAGAGGGAAATTATAATATTTATCAAAATAAATAGGGGAAATAAAGTCTCTCTTTTTGGAATTCCTTCCCTGATGATCCATTCCTTATCTACCCTACAATCAACAAATATGGGGGAAAGGATGTCTATATGGTGTAATACCTTAGGTTTTGCCATGGCATGGTGAAGGCCAACCATCTAGACTGCAACCAGGTCATTGAAGCCATGAGGAGACCCATGTTCTCCACACTTATTCAAAAATTTACCTAGGCCAATAAGGTATATAACTTATTTACTTTTATAAAAATCATAATTGAATGTAAATCCATGTAATAAATTTTGAAAAGGCCAAATTTAGGATTGTAGATGGTTATTTGATCACCTACAAGTTTGTCATATGTTATACTAATTTTTTTAAACAAAATAAACTTCAATAAAATTTATCATCTTCATAAATTTATTCAAAGAAGTAAAATTATGTTTTCATGTTAAAATCTACAAAAAAATGCATTGGGATAACCTATCTATGGTTTAATGTAAAACAAAAAATATAACACAAAACCGTCACACAACCAAGTAATCAAATATTTTAATCTATTATAATTTCAAAATAAAACCCATAAAATTGATACTATATTGGATCATAGTTTTATATACAATGTCAAAAATTACCTAGGTTTTTCTACATGAGGGGTGAGCTTATAATACTATTATTGGATCATAGTTTTATATACAAAAAAATGTACAAAAAAATGCATTGGGATAACCTGTCTATGGTTTAATGTAAAATAAAAAATATAACACAAAGACTCACAAAATTTTATTTTATTTCAAACCCTCAAACAACCAATCATTCAAATATTTTATTCTATTATACTTTCAAAATAAATCCCATAAAATTGATACTATATTGGATCATAGTTATATATATAATGTCAAAAATTAGCTAGGTTTTTCTACATGAGGGGTGAGCTTATAATTGATACTATTATTGGATCATAGTTTTATATACAATGTCAAAAATTACCTAGGTTTTTCTAGTTTTTACTATTTATCATGATTGATTGTGGAAAAATTTATAGTTATGTCTTATAATATGAGACTATGGTAATATGGGTTATCATAAGGTGTCATATGTTTGAAAACTAGTTGTGATACTTAAAATCTATAATTTTTCCCTTAGGAGGCCAATTTCTAATACCATTGTAGTTGATTGAGTCTAGTAGGGTATCTAATAGGTATGACATGTAAAATTTCTTAGATGTCTTTATTATAATGGCAATGAATTGTTTGGGTAGGAAAACATTGATTAAATCTCTAATTGGAGGGGTGAGTTTTTCTTCCACCATGAAATGTACAAAATGAACCCAAATTTTATTTACATAAGTGGTTGAAGGAGATCCAAAGGCTCAATTCAATAGGGTAATTATAAATTTTATGCCTTATCTAAATTAGATTATTGGGATTTTATCCTCAAATTATCTAAAGATATGGGGTCCTTGGTGCAGCTAGGGTCTAAGAATGGAATCTAAGTCATGGTTTCTGGTCTATTCCTTCATCTTAGATAGGTCCACATGGGGAAGAGGGAACTTATAATATCTATCAAAATAAATAGGGGAAATATAGGCTCTCTTTTTGGAATTCCTTCCCTGATGATCCATTCATTATCTACCTTACAATCAACAAAGATGGGGGAAAGGGTGTCTATATGGTGTAATACCTTAGGTTTTGCCATGGCATGGTGAAGGCCAACCATCTAGACTGCAACCAAGTCATAGTGCTTCCTACTTATGGTGGTGATCTAGTATTCCTCCTTGGAAATGGGTGATAAATCCTCTACCATGAAGAAGAGCTTAAACCAACTCTTAATTCTTAAGACATTCAAGGCTATTAGGTTTGATTCAGTATCTTTGAAGATCTGAACTTCATTTTTTTAACAAGTAGAGCTCAGTCTCTTCCTTTAATTGTTATATGTGAGCTGCCTGATCTCTTCTTTTTAAAATTGGTCACATCATATTGATAATGATATATGTGATCTCATGCTAAAAAGCATAATTAAGTTCTACTTGGATTAAATTATAACCAATTGAGTCTGTTTGGGTCAATTTTATGTAGGGTTTAGGGTTTTAGATCTTTAATAGAAAAATATATCCAGGCTTTGGATTATACATGCCTTGGATTTTATTTGGACATTTACCTTTATTCCTTTGTGTTTTTGAACCCACAAGATCTTATATTTTGTCCTTTTTTTCTTGCATGGTGCCTATGTGGCATTGATCTAGGCCTTTCACAACATTTTTCATAAATGTCAGTTGAGCACTAGCCATTGGAATTTAAAAATACCTCTTTTATTTTACATCATCTAATCAAAATTTTGGATTAATGTGAGTCATTGATTTTAATTCGGGCACATACCTATGATTAGATCTTATTATGGCCCCCCTATGATTGTGACTTGGCATCTTTACATGCCTCTGTATGCTGTAAATCCTATGTCAGTGCTTTGATGAATGAACATTAGCCACATAGTGAGATTTTAATCCTTTGAAAATTAATTAGTGCATTCACACCATTAGATCATCCTCTAGCAACAAAGCATGAACCACTAGATCATCCTATCAGCTCTGCCTCAAATGCACTTTCACCATGCATCAAGCTCATAGGCTCTTGGGGTCTTATTAAAAATTCCATGGGATCCTCACGTCATTGGATCAAAATACAATGATGAAATGTGAACCATTGATATATAGAGATACCCAAACATTAATTTATCAAGTTATTAAAATTTGACTTAGGCCTAAATTCTTTAGGGTAAGGTTTATTGCATGTTTATCAAACATAGAGTAAACCTTAGGCTTAATAAATTGATGCCTAAGTTTTTTTAATTATGCAAAGGGGACCAAGACTAAATGTTTTAAACCAATGTTTACATTGTGTTTAGGTAAGCATAATATATGCATTGGCCAAAATATTTATGCCAAGGATTTATAAAATATGCTCAAAAGGATTAGCATGTAATAATGGTCTAACAAAAAATAGGATTTTATTGTATTAATAAACAAATGAAAACCTTTGGTTATAAATATTTGGTCTAAATTATAAATTAATAAAGACCTTTTTAAAATAAGACATAATATAATTCTATAGTTTAAGATTCATGATATTTAAACAAAATACCATGAGGACCTTAAAGTATAGATTTAGACTAAGTTTATTTTGCATATATTTAGATCATAAGACCATTTCCAAATTTTTCTAATTGAAGATTTCTAGTGTTTGAGTTTTTTTGAGCACTTACTTCAAATTGTAAAGGCATTTTCAAGCCTTTTAACAAGATTTTGGAGTGCATTTTGACCCTAAATAGAATAATTAATTAGCTTAAATTTGATGGTCCCATGGACATCAAAGACATTATTTTGAATATCAAATGATGTTCATATGAATGTCAATTTCAATCTAGTAAAGATTTTAATTTTATGGGCTTAAAGTTGATGGTCACATAGATGTCAAATACGTCCTCACATATGTCAAATGATGGTCATGAAAATGTCAATTTTAAGCTCATCAAATTCACATGGCTCAATGTGGGAGTGCTACTTGGCACCTTCATGAGGATTCCTAGGGTCTTGGACTTAATTCTCTCTATCAGATCAAAATTTTTGATGAAGTGACAGTCATAAGATCATGATCTAAGAGCTCACTCATGATTAGTTGCTTTGTCAAGTGGGAACCATTTGTCTTTGATTATCAAATGCAAGGGTGCCTCATGTTGATTGTTCAAGCCTTTTGTAGTCCTTTGAATTTTCAACTATGCTTCACTTTGTTTTATCAAGTCTTTATGATGAAGTGAGGACCATTGATCATCATCTAAGAGCTTAAATGTGATTGTCTAGGGGGATATGTATAGGATTATGCCAGGCTTTCCTTGTGCTATCTAATCAAAAGGCTGTGAGGAAGTATGAAACGTCAGATCATCTAAGCTGCATGTTATTTTAGCTAAAGCTCAAGGTTTCCTCACTATGTTGGATCCAATGTCATGATAAATTGAGGGCCATTAGATCCTATGAGATGTAAGGAAGTTAAGTTAGGACCATAGTGATAAAAAAAGACTTAGGACAAGGTGTTAATCCTAAGGTCCCAATTATATTAATAAATATGTTGAGACTTTAGGGTTAAAACATTAGGCTAAGCTAGGGAATACTAAAGGGACCCTACATAATGAATATTAGTTAGTCATACAAAGGAACTATTAAAGGGGGAAAATAATAAAGGGGACCAAGAATTTTAATTTAAGTTTTAGTTGTGTTGAAAAACATGACTAAGCTTAAAACATGAACTTTATCCTTAGGTAAAAATGGATTTTAAAATGGTTCCTACCACTTTGGTTCCCACCAACATTCAAATTTAAACTGAGGGATTTAGCCAAGGTTTTGAAACATGAAATTCTTAGGGAAAAACACCATATAACCTACAACTAAAATACATAAAGAACATTTATTATCACTGTTAGCCAAAATTAAAGTAAAATATAAATAAGTTGTTCTTGATAAAGTGGATGATCTTCAAATTTCACAAATGACCTTAACATGATATATTTTCATGTTTAATTTTTAGGGTTTCTCTAGAGTCCCAATTATCAAAAAATTGGGATATATTGGTCCCAACAAATGGAAACTCAAGGGGTAACATAGTAATGTGTTAGAACTTAAAGACTCTAGTTTAGAAAAAAAATAGGTTATCCACTCTATTTATTCAATATCATCTAGATTAGATTATGTTTTAAATAAACCTTGCACTTGTAGAGTTAGGGAAAATACCAAGACATAGTGATATTGTGTGTGTTCTTTGATTCCACTTACTATTTTCTATAGGGTTCAAGAAATAAATTCCAAGTTTCATGTCCTTAGCCACTAACATTGACTTATAGCATGTTAAGATGTTCATTAATAATCATATTTTAACTTAGGGAAGGCTTACACATTACTCTGCTACCAACCAAACATCCATAGTCCTAATAGAGACACCTTTGGATCTACTCAAGGCCTTGATCCATTACTATCTAGGCATCCATATCCTTGATGGAGATTACCAAAATCACCTATGATTATAAATCTTTTTCATTTTTCATTGAGTTCTTTTTTGTATTTTCTTGGGACTCTTATGTTTTTAACGAGGTTGGGAACTAGAATAGCTGGGTTTTAGGATTTGATCATGTGTTTTATATTTAGAAAATCACCTATATATGCAACCATTATCTTAGGCAAGGATGTTTATTAAGTCCTAGTATGACTATACCATGATAGTTTGAATTTTCACCTTACAAGTGAAACTATTCTTAAAACCAATTTGAGGCTAGGACCATGCTTAAGTTCTCATAAAGTAGTTAAATTATTCTATTGTTCTTTACCAATTTTTGCAAATTATAACATTGTGTTTTACATTTTAGGACCATGGTTGTCATATGCATGGGGTTCATACCTATACTTTTAGATATTGGGGTTTTCAATAAAGCTTCATAACTTTGAGCTCAAAACATCGAAGAGAACTTATTAGAATCAATGAACAAAGCAACCAAAAATAAACACACAACATAAAATAGAAGAAAGAGAATAAATATAAACATGCTTATGCACAAATAAGGGACATTAAAGAAATAACCGAAAGAAAATTAGCTAGCCTACCTACTCTAAATCTAACCATCTTATGATTTTTACTCTATGAAGACTTTAAGAGTAGTAAAGAAGTAGTGCTTGAGGTACTACCCATTAGTGGGCAATGTGAAATCTTTGAGCTTGAAGGTGTTGTTTCCTAATGTTTCTACAATATGGTATGGGCTAATTCACAAGGGTCTGAATTTACCATGTTTTCCCTTAGACTAAGATGATTTGTCCCAAAATAGAAGTAGGTATCCTTGTCTAAACACCTTGATCTTTGATCTTTTATCAAACCACCTCTTGATTATGGTTTGATGTCTACTAAAGTTAGCAAAGGCTTTCTCCCTTGAATCTTCCATCTAAATGATTTCCAACTATCTAGAGTTGGCAAGCTCTTGGATTTCTTCCATATATTATTGCATAAATTTGTATGTAGGTAACTTGAGAGTGATAGGAAAGATAGGTTCCTATCCATACACCAATATAAATAATGAGGCTCTTAAGGCTTTTTTAATTCTTATCCTATCAACCCAAAGTGTAAATTTAAGAAGCTTATGTCAAGTCATGGGTTTGTCTACAATAGACTTATTGATTACCTTCATTAGGTTCTTATTTATAGATTCAAAGACTTCATTCCTTTGGTGATAATGGTTGGATACAAACTTGAGAGTGATTCCATTATCATAAGCACATTCAATCATCCCTATAGATATTAATATAGACCCATTGTCACAAACTAGAGAGACTAGAGTTCCAAACCTTGTATATATGTTTTCCTCTAGGAAGTTGGTCACCTCCTCAGTCCTACATTTCTTAGTAGTTACAAGTTTAGTCTACCTTATACAATAGTCTATGGTGACATATTTTGACCTTAAGATGAATTAGGGTTGATCACCCCAAACAAAGTCTAACACCCATTGAGCAAAGGGTTTGTCAACCATAAATAGTTGCAGATGCATTACTACCTTTGGTTCCTTGGTGCTAAAAATATAACATGAGTGACATTTCCTCACATGTTTATGAGCACCTTAAAAATAGTTGGCAAATAATAGACAACTCTAAGAATTTAATGGATTGTGGTTCTCCTAGATGGATGTCCACTACCTAGCTTTTCATGAAAGGTGCTCATGATTTAGGTGGCTTCTTATTATGAGGCACATCTTAAATAAACCCTTTAAAAAATTTATTATATAAGACCCCATCCTTGATTAGGTAGTGGGTTACCTTCAACCTTAGAGCCTCTTTTGCTCCCTAGATAATCCTATAGGATAAATAACATTAATTAGAAAATGTATGATTGAATCATAAGACTCACTAGCTTGAAAGTTTTGCTAATCCACTTACATAATACTTAGCCTAGGGTTAACATTAACAATCATCTAGACCAAACCCTAGCATCTTAGTAATTTTTTTGTTTTCATTTCCAAGTCATACTCTTATAAAACTGACATCCACTTACCCTTACATTCTTCCAATTCATTTTGACTTAACATAAGTTTGGTGGTAGGGTTAGGTAAGATATCATGCACCTTATTTCTAAGGATGTAGTGCCTAAATTTCTTAACTACCTTAGCTAATGCATATGCATGTTTATCAATTAATGAATAATTTAACTCATCATTATTATAATTAGTGCTCATATAAGCTATTGGGTGATCACACCCATCAATTTTTTGAGTTAACATTACAAATATAATGTGGTTAGAAGTAAAGGAGTAGAGGTAGAAGTCCCTTGAGAAGTCATGAATTATAAGGACTAGAACATGGATAATGGCCTCCTTGATATCATTGAATGCCTTTCTAGATTTTTCATTCCATGTGATCTTATCATCCTTCTTTAACATGTCATTCAGTGGCTTGAAAATCTCTACAAAACTAGAAATAAATTTTATTTAAAAAATTATCTTACAAAAGAATGACTTTAGCTCTTTCTTACTATTTAGAGGTTCTATTATAGATATGAGCTTCACTCTTTTAGAATCTATATATATCACCTATTTGGTTATAACATGAACTAATAATTTACCTTCAGTCACACAAAAGATACTCTTATTAGGGTTTAAGGAAATGCCATACCTTCTACATCTTTCAAAAACTAGTTGAAAATGCATGAAGTGATCTTCCCTATTTTTATTAAAATTTCTAGATCATCCATATAAATAATGATGCATTTATCTATCAGGCCTTGGAATAGATGGTCCATAACTCTTTAAAAATTAGATCCTACATTAATTATCTCAAAGGGCATTCTCTTGTAAGTAAAGGTTTCCCACTTGGTGGTGAAAGTTGTCTTCATCTTATCCTCTCTATCAACCAACACCTGGTTGTAACCTAAAAATCCATGAAGAAAAGACATCATAGTTGAACCTAAAACAACTTAAAGTACTTGGTCTAGAGAAGGGAGAGGATAGTTATTCTTTTTTGATGTTTTTTTAAAAAGTTTTTAAAGTCAATACAAAGACTAATCTCACCATTCTTCTTCCTGACTAGCACCAAATTATCCACCTAGGTGGAATGCTTGATGGGGAAGACTATCCTAGAATATAATAATCTTTTGAGCTCCTTAAAGATCATGGGTTTTAGAACTAGGTTTATAGGCCTCTACTTCTACCTAAATGGTTTTTAACTCACCTTAAGGGGTATAGTATGGGTAATGAACCTTGGATCAAATATATTTAATTCATCACAGGACCATGCTATGACATGCCGGTATTGGTTAAGGAGCTCTTTGGCTTTCTCTCTCTATATATTTATATAGGCTTTTCTAACATTTACTAGCTAGGGTTGATCTTGGAGACCAAGAACAATAACATTATAATCTTTCCCACTTACCTTGGGAACCTAAGCTAGTTTTTCCTAATCAAAAAATATTTCTAAAGTAACCATCCCCTTGGGGATTTTGTTGTCATTTAATTGAATGAATTTACCATCAAATTTGTTTTCCTTAGGTGTAATTTCATTAGTCTCATCAATAATATGAGAATAAAATTCTCTAAAATTGGTAATGAAATAAAATACCTATTGATCATCATTGAAAACTTATAAATGGTTAACACTATCAGGCACTGAAGGATAAGGGATCAACTCAATGCTAAAATTAGGGGAATCTTGATTGGGCATGAGTTTGGCTATAGTAGATGCCAACTCATCATCATCTTGGTTTTCTCCTCTTAGGATGGAAATTATGCCAAAGGCATCAAAGGATTCAATAAAATCCCAAACCTTGAACTTATACTTTTTCAAGAATGAGAGCTTACATTGGTATTTGCTTCTTACTTGGTTGACCACTAGTTCTGAATCCCCATAAACTTAGGATAAAGGATTCATACTTGGTAATATTTTTAGTATAGGGGAATTGGATCCTATAAGAAGCATGATACTTTTTATTATTAGGGTCATTTAAAACAATACCAACACATGATCTAATATTACACCTAGCACAATCGAAATGCAAATTCCATAGTCTAAGAACAACATGAGCATTCTTGTGATCACACACCTTATTAGTCTCTAAGGTGAAAAATCTTGAGTCTAAGTTAATTATGTTGACCCTATCATTTACATCATTATACGTAGTTATCATGTGTTTCATCCTTAGTTCTCTCTAAACCCTGATTTGATTAGGAAATCCCTTCCAAGTTAGCCAGAGATGTGAGTAATCTGTAGACATATAGCCATTTGAAGCCTTGTTTCATTCCCTACTCAAAAAGATTACATAAACATTAGGTATATCAATGATTTGAATATTAATTAATTACTATACCTTAAACTCAGAAGTTAATTACATGTGAAAATTTAGAAGCTCCCTTATTACCCTAACTATAGATTTATCTAATTGGGTGACAACCCTATCAGACTTAATGTGAGTCAAGTCAAGCTATTTACATATAACTATAGGCATGATATTGGTAGATGATCCTAAATCTAATAATAAATTATTAAAGTTTTTACCAAACATCTTGATAGTGAGAAAGAATGGAGGAGATTCAACTTGGGCTTTGTGCATAGTCACATTGGCATGATCCACCTTGGGTGGATTGTTAGACCCCTTTGATAATTATGCAATAGGACGTCCCTTTGCTCTATAATCTATGTGAGTTCATGAAATGTGATATTAGCCTTTATCCTTTTCACGTCCTCAAAAATGTTATAACTATTTTTAATAAAATAACTAGGGATCTCAACATTGAGTTTAGAAATAATCCCTTTAGGTGGCTCTGGATTGTTGCTTGAAGAAGTGTCTAGAGGAATTCCAAAATTATTTGGAGGCATTGAGGTGGTCAAATGGTACCTCTACTCTCTATTCATCAAGGGATAGGTATTTTTAAAAAGTATGGAAAGGCTTGGATCTCCTTAGGGATCTCATAAGGTTTATTTTCCTCTTGAAAGGGAAAATCAAAATCATCCATCATGAAGGCTTGATCAAATGACTTGGATCTAAAAGTACCTGCATAACTTTATTTTTTGAAGACCACTTCAATTGTATCCAACTTATATTTTAAGGCCTCAAAGGATTTTTAAAAATCTATACAATCAACTTATCTATGCTTGGTTGTGTAATGTACTCTAAAAGAATCTGATAATGCAATATTAGTGAGGTTAATGTCCATGGTCTTCTTTTTAGAAGATGCATCATTATTCCTATTATTATGAAAACTATCATTTTCAAATATATTAGTTGGCCTATTATAAATTTAAAATGAGGAATTATTACCTTGAATTTTATTATTATTTCCAACTTGGTTTTATAATTGAATAAAATTAGTGCTCAATTTTTAGACCATTTTAAAGATAGATTCATTCTCATTTTTAGGAGTTTCAGAATTTTGTACATAGTTTTTGTTAGTAGATGGTACTAGAGCACTTTTATCATTTATATTGAATCCATTAGTAAGATGATTTAAGAATCTTAAACTATGATTGGGAGCTGCATGACTTAATGGCAACTAAGTCAGGTTTGGGAGTTGATTTAAGGTTGGGAGATTTTGGTTATTATTTGGCAATAAGTTCATCATAGGATTGTGTGGGTTGATGTTTGGCATAGAATATGAAATTTGTCCTTGGGGATACATCTGATCATTAATGGTTACTACATTAGCATATCTCTATCTAATGAAGTTATGGCTGGCATGGATCTCTTCAAAAATATAGAGGTCATGGGATCTACTACATCTTTGTAAATCTCTAAAGATAAAACATCATCAAGATTATAAGGGTCTATGGTCCTACTAAACATTTTTTGAAATCTATAGTTCAAGGAACTAATAGGCTCACTTATATCTCTTCTAATGGTGGTGACCTAATGGTAGATAACACAAGGACTACCAATCTTACCAAATTGATCTATAAACACATTGTTGAAATCATCCCAACTAGTGATGTAATTATTAGGCACGTTTAAAAACCATTCATAAGTAGCATCCTTAAAGGTAAAGGGGAATAACCTATAAGCTACATATTCATTCACAACATTTATCAATCTCAAGGCATCTTTACAAGATTTTATATGTTCTTTAATAGTTACTATACTTGTTGGATGAAATGTAGGCAAGTACTTCTTAGGGTTATGTGGGAGATCATACACCACACTGGTACATTAACTAAGGATTCTCCTAGACAATACATATTTGGAAAAATATTAAAGGTAAAGGTACCTTTAAGGGGTGAAGTTGGAAGATATTTGAATCTCATGCATTAACCTTTATCATGTCTAGCCTTCCTATGAACCTCAAGTTCTAGTAAAGGCTCCCTGGTCTCTGAGTGTGATCTTGTCCTAATCCTAGGTAATTCTAACTTTAAATTTGAATATCCTAACTAAAATATGATGTATCAAGTTAAATTTTATAAAGAACAAGAATTAGACTTGCACATTGAGCTTATTTTGCAAAGGTAGTATGAAAAATTGTAAAAGATGTTGATCTTTGATTGAATTAGCTCAAAGATGCATATAATTACATGAACATGATTTATATTTATGAGAATTAGCCTAAAATAACATATATATATGAAATATATTCCAACATTTGATTAAAACAAGCCATCCTAACCTTGGATACTATGGATTTTCAAATCTTAAGCTATATTTACCAAAAATAAGTATTAATGCTCAAATAAATTCAAAGGAAGGACAAAAATGTGTTATAAAAAATGAATACAATTATATTTATACTTATAAGAAAATAATTCAATCAAAAACACAAAGATACACTTATCTTTAGATAAAATGAACTAAGCTCAACAAAGATTTGAAGAATTCATGGCCCTCCTTCTAGTGCCAGTGGAGCTTCTCCTATTAATGCTTATAAATGAACCACATGTGATCTTAGTGTTTAAATAAGACTTCTCATTTTAGAATTTAGAAAATTCAGAGCATGAGTTATAGTTTTTGGAAATCTAGTTGCCTATGGTGAAATAGAAGTAGAACAAGATAAACTATTCCACAATATTTATATGATTTGGTGGTTAGGAGCCACCTTGGTCCATTCTTTTTGAATTAAAGAGAGTTTATTTTAAAACTTAGTGAATTGTGTTCCTGATTTAAGCTATAGAATAGTCTAAATGGATATTTATAATGAATTTAAAATTAAAGTGATCTAGTGTAAAAAGGAGCAGAGAGAAGGGTAAGGTAGAAAATAAATGAGTGATTATGAATATTAGTCTCAAACATTATGACAAAGCATCAATTGTAATTGAGTATGCATTCAACCAATATATAATGAAAAATAGATTAAGCTCAAATTCCACTATATATTAGGCAAACTTCAAAAGATAATGTAAAAAGTCACAAGTAAGATCCAGGTCTACTTTAAGTATTTACTACTATAATCAAATAGAATTAACACATCTGAATACAGAGCAAAATGAAGTGAAGCAAAACCTAAGATCTTCCAACTAATATAACATACACACAAATTAGAAACCCTATTATTAGAAAATGCAACTTAGAATTCAAAGACACCATTAAAATTCAATACATCTACTAACAATTAAGAGAAAAGCTATATTAGTAATTGACATATCAAATAAGGAAAATCCTTGCAGAATTCCTTGATTATATTAATTGCTTCAAGTGTACAAATTTTATCAAAAATATATCCCTTTTAAAAATGGTAATACATTCATTTATATAAAAATCAATAAGTATACCAATAAATTACAAAATATAGGCATACAAAGATAAAGACATCTATCCTTACAAGATCTAAAATACATGTGCTTTTCTCATTCAGACTGACCTAGAGGCAAATATGCTAACAAACTAGCATATGGCTTTACAATGGAATATTCTATTTCAAAAGTTTACGAAATTATACAAAATAATATATTGTCTAATTTGTTGGTGAGGCCTCTACTTGTTTTTATTGGAGGAGGCTCATGGCCTTAGCATGTTACTCATTAACTAGCTCTAGATTCATAACAAGCTTCAAGATACACTCCTCCTCTTAATCTGCCAAGTCATTGAATTCTCTATCATTTTTGGCCATGGATTTTGTAATGCTCATAGATTCATTTATCCTCTTTCTAGTATTAAATATCATGTCTAAGATCTTACTATTATTAGCCCTAATTTTCCTTGGCTCTTTCCTTTGATTTCTTGAGTTACCAAAGGAGTACCATGTTTAAATTCCTTGTCACTTATGATTCCAAGGGTAGTGGGTTATGTAGGATATATAAGCATAGTCCCAAGAAGCTATTCACTCCTTGCAATTATCTCCTTATCATCTTTTAGGATCCTTTCCACATCATTATGCCATACACTCAATCCTTGAACCTTGTCAATAATAATTCCTAAAATTGTACTCAAGTGTCCTAAATTGATGGTTTTAAATCCTAGGATCTATTTCCTTACTTGAATGTTGAGAAGATTGGATATCTTGTCTTCTAAGGCTTACTATTGGGTGACCAAACTATTGGCTAATGCACTATATCACTCTAATGCACTTTATCTTAGCTTTTTTATTTTGAGTAATTCAAACATGTCATTAAATGACTCATCAAACATCTTGGTCATTACCTCAGGTACTAATAGAACTACCTATGTCTCCAGGTTTTATTTTTTCCTTTTCTAAATTATATATCTTTTATTTCATGCCCTAGATCTTAGCTTTAGCCTATGCTGATTGGACCTCAATCAAGATTTACACATCCTCTTCATGAATGGAAACCTCTCCAATATGCTAACCCTCAACTAGGTTAATACCACAAATGGATAAACCCTTTTAAAGGTGAATTTATCTATTATAACCATATATATACTATTTTTAACCCTTTCTAGTTTAGTTGTTTTAGGGTTGTATTAGATGGTAGTGACTAGCTTCTTGAATTTGGGAGGTTCTAGGACCTCCACACCTTAGTGATTAGATACTCCTAGAGCATCCATCTTCTTATTTTTTGGTCCTTGAGTGACCATAATCCTCCTTTCTTATTGATCATTCACCATATCCCTTATCCATGGCTTCATGTCATCTTATATCTCAACATCAACAACTCTCATCATGGCCCATGAATGGGAAAGAGAGGGGACCTTTTGTAGTTTCCCATAAATGAACTAGTTAGGGATGACTAGCCCATGAATGGGGAATTCATCACTAAATTTTTTTATCTCACTTATGGGGTGAGATATGGTCAATATTGGCCTCTTCCTTGGTCCCACATGAATAAATTCATCTCTACTTTCCTCTTTTCTTGGGTTGTCATAGGGACCATACCTAAAGTAAGTTTTTTTCCTTTATCTTCTTAGGCGCCCCTATTTGGACTTGAGATTCTTCAAGATGATCCTCCTTGTCTATATCATATGCCTCATAATTTATTTAAGAGCACCCTCAAGTGTCTCTTCTAGTTCCAAGATAATCATATCAATAAATTGAATTGGGGAAGGTGGCCTTTAGGGTAGGTTTATAGATGAGGACCCCTCTCTAAGCCTCTCTTCTAATTTCACTTCTCCTACATTTTCCTTGACATGGCCTTACTCATCTTGGCCTTGCACAATCTGATCTTAGGTATATGGCTATGACTTATCTACTTAGGGTTTATCCTAGGATATTCTAGATGGTCCATGTAATAAGTGATACTACAAAGGATGCATTTACCATGTTTCTCCTAATAGATTATCATCCTCAGTTAACTTGTGTTAAATATTGATGTTGTGGCCTTAGATCATGGCTAATACTTCTTAATAATTATTATCCTTAATATTATGGTGCCATGAACACCAATTTGATGTACATACTCAGGCTTAGGGATATTCTTGTCCTTCAAATGCTCACCCACTATGTTCTTTAAAACCCACATTTGAGTTCATCTAGCTAAAAACCAAATGAATCCTTATGTGTGTACATGATTTACACCTATTTCTAGTCTTTCAATATGGTTTAAATAATAATAAAGGGGAAGGGGTGGAGTGGACCCTTTATCTTCTCCTTTTAGGTCTTTTCAATGCCATGGATGATTTGGGAGGCAATATCTTGCTTTGTAAGCTTGCTTGGAACATATAATGGCAATCTATAAGGCTGGGACATGATCCCCTCAATCTTGATAATTTTATAATGAGGGTAATACCATATGTCCCCCATAATTTCAACATACTTCTTGATGAGTGGATGGACCCTAGGCATGGGAACACTTGTAATGGCCTCCACTATGGCTAGGTAAACACAATCACAAATAAACTACATATGTTTCATATGTTTAAAGATATGCAACTTTGAGTAAAGGTGGGAAATGGTGTTTTTTCCCTTAGGAGACCAATTTTTAATATCAAGGAAGTTTATTAAGGATAATAGGGCATCCAATAGGTATGAAATCATGTAAAATTCCTTAGATGCCTTTCTTTTAATGGAAGTGAGTTATTTGGCTAGGAAAACATTGATTAAATCTCCAATTGGAGGGGTGAAAATTTCTTCCATCATGAAATGTACAAAAGGAACCCAAATTTTATTCACATAAGTGGATGAGGGGGCTCCAAAGGCTTAGTTCAACACGGTAATTATAACATTGATGCCTTATCTAAATTAGATTATTAGGATTTTACCATCAAAGTCTCTAAAGATATGGGGTCCTTGGTGTAGCCAGGGTCTAAGGATAGAATCTAGGTCATGGTTATTGGTCCATTCCTTGATCTTAAATAGTTCCATGTAGGGAAGAGGGAGATTATAATATTTTCTCAAAAGCAATAGGGAAAATATAGGCTATCTTTCTAGAATTTACCTCCCTGATGATCCATTCATTGTCTACCCTACAATCAATAAAGATGGGGGAAAGGATGTCTATACAATGTAATACCTAAAGTTTTGCCATGGCATGGTGAAGCCCAGCCATCTAGAATTTAACTAGGTCATAGTGACTCATGCTTGTGGTGGTGATCCTTTTTTACTCCTTGGAAATGGGTGGCAACTCCTCTACCATGAAGAAGATCTTAGACCAATTCCTAATACTTGGGACATTTAGGGCTACTAGGTCTAATTTGATATCTTTTAAAATCCAACCTTTATTGTATATCAACAAGTAAAGCTTGTTATCTTCCTTCAATTTCTATATGTGAGCTTCCATGGTCCATGGTCTCTTCTTTTTCAAATTGCTCACACTGAATTACAAATGATCTCTATGAAAGATATCTCATGCTCAAAAACACAATTAAGTTCTCCTTGGATCAAATTTTAACTAATTGAGTCTGTTTGGGTTGCTTTTATGTAGGGTTTAGGGTTTTGGAGCTTTATTGGTAGAATATATCCAAATTTTGGCATATACATGCCTTGGATTTGATTTAGACCTTTACCTTTATACGTTTTCATTTTATAGCCCACAAGATCTTGTATTTTGTCCTTTTATTCTTGTGTGGTACCTATGTGGCATCAGTCTAGGTCTTTCATAACATTTTTCATAAATGCCATTTGAACACTAGCCATTGGCATTTAAAAATGCCTCTTTTATTTCACACTATTAGATCAAATCCTAGATTAGTGTGAGTCCTTGATTATAATTTGGGCCCTTGCTTGTGCTTGGCTCTTACTATGGTAAACCATATAATTGTGACACTTGGCATCTTTATGTACCTCCCCATGTTTTAAATCCTATGGTAGTGCTTTGATGAATGAACATTGGCCATGTTGAGAGTTTGTTGACCTTTGAAAAGTCATGATCAAAATTTCACCCTTATATCACCCTCTAATGACAAAGCATGAACCATCAGGTATTCTTATTAGCTCTAACTCGAATGAGCTTTTACCATGTATTGAGCTCATAGGCTCTCAGGGTCTCATTGAAAAGTCCATAGGAGCCTTGCATTATTGGATCAAAATCTAGCAATGAAACATGAACCACTGATCTACAAATATGCCCAAACATTAAGTTAGAAAGTTATTAAAATTGGACCTAGGCTTAAATTCCTTAGGCTAAGGTTTATTACGTGCTGATCATACATAAAATAAACCTTAGGATTAAGAAATTATTAAGGACAAACACCATGAAACTTGCAACTAAAATCCATAAAGAACATTTATTATCACTATTATCCAAAATTAAAGAAAAACATAACTAAGTAAGCTTGATCTTGATAAAGTGGATGATGTTTAAATTCCACAAATGACCTTAACATGCTTTTATAGGCTCCCAATTTTTTTAAAAATGGGGGTATGTTTATCCCAATAAAATAGTTCTTGTAGACTCTAGGTGTTTACCTTTGAATGTAGAATTTTTAATTTATGATTATGTTAGGATAACTAAAGGTTCTCTAGTTTATTTCATTTTCTTTGCTTTGTATTTGTATATGTGCATCATCTATCTACTTATAGGGGTAAATATTTAAAGTAATATTGATTCTTATTTGCATTGATTTTAACATTCCTTAGAAGTTTTCTTGATGTGTGGTTAAATTAGATCCAAAGCTATTTCATATCATATATTGGTTTTAATACAAGCTGGGATAATATTTATACTTTGTCATGATTACTGGAATGAAGGTTAGTAGTAACATATTTTCTCTCGGCCTTACCCTTCCTTTTGATTTTTTTTAAAAAATTCACTTTAGATTGAAGATTCATTATATATTTCCATCTTAGTTTAGCTTTAGACTTAGGATTGATCATAATTCACCTTAATCAACATATATCATATTCTTATTTGTAAGGATTTATAGGCCAAAATGGCTCCCAACCACCAACTAATATAAATATTGTGAAATAGTCATTTATTATACCTCTATTCCATCATAGATAATAAGATTATCACAAACTACAAATCATACTCAGAATTCTTTGAATTCTAAAATGAGAAGTGTTTCTTAAACACTCTGAGCACCTTGTGATACATATTTAGGCATCAATAACACAAGCTTCATTGGAGCTAGAAGGAGGTCCTAATTAGATCTTTGTGAATTGGTAGAATCTTTGCTCATTTTGGTGAATTATGTTTGAATATTGATGTAATCTTTGCATATTTGTGTTTTTTAACATATTTGTGCAAATATCATTGATTTTCATAGTTTTAGACCAATATTGGGATCCTTTAGCCAAATATCGACATTATTTGGATATCCTTACATATTTGTGGTAAAGATAGCTTAAATCCAAGGCATTTGTGGTTAGTAATAGCTATTTTGTTCAAAAATTGATTGATTTTTTGAAAATTGGAGTTCATCTAAGATTTAAACATGTAATGATCATTCATACTAATGTATTTGGGCATATATTTTAACTAATTTAGGTAAATATCAATATCCTTTGTTGTTTTTATACATATTTGTGAAAATTTGGCTTAATGTGTGTCTGATCATTATTATTTATAAATATGAGGCTTACACATCATATTTCAAATAGGATTTGGAGTTGAAACTACCACAAGTAATATCCTCATCAAAATATGGCATGGTTAGGTGGATATTCTATCAATGTGCCTGGTTAGGTATATGACTTACCAAGAAATCCAAAAAGGTATTTACCTTCTTTCTATCATAATGGCATTGTCATTGATGAAGAACATGTTATGTCTTTCAAATCTACTTTAATACTCTTAGATGTTATCCATGAAGATGTAACATGTAGATTATTCCCATTTACTTTCAAATATGTTACATATGAGTCGTTTCTTAACCTTTCAAAGGATTATATTGTTAGTTAAGATGATTTTAAGAAGATCATTATTGATCAATTTGGTAAAATCATTAGTCCATGCATTATATATCTATAATTCACCACTATCATAAGAGACTCAAATGAGCGCATTAGAACTTTTAATTCTAGGTTCTAGAAGATGTTCAACAAAATTATAGACCCTTATAGACCTAAAGAGGACTTAGACTTAAAGATTTACAAAGATGCTTTAGATCCCATGAATTATATGTTCCTTAAAAGGTCTGTTAGAGTCATAAATACCTTGTCATTAGCTTATGTTGAAGTAGTAGTAATCAATGATCAAACACAGCCTCAAGGTCAACTTGCATATGTTATCCTAAATGTCAGCCTCAATTTCCTAGCACTGAATGTCATTCCAAATTACAATTAGAGTATGTGTACCTTTAATCAAACACCACCACTAAACCAATTGCCCTTAAGCCATACCTATCCTAACCAAAATTTGGGGTTCTTGAATAATGATAAAAATTGATTTCATTCACAAGGATAGATAGCTTTGGTGCCCATTAGTAATGATAGTCATGTTCATAACTCAAAATCACCAGAGAATGAGCATGAATACATACTTAATATGGTTCAAAATATGAGCACTAATTTTATTTAATTACAAAAGTAAGTGGGTAATTCTAGGGAATGCTCCAACATAGGATATGTTTCTCAAAGGTTTAATAGGTTTCATGATAACAACTACAATGAGTTATTTGAGGACATACATGAAATGAATCTTTATGACATTGGTCTAGCTAATCATTATAATGTCTTAGAATTGTGTCAAAGTGAGAAAGGGATACACATAAACCTTTTCTTAGTCAAGAATTTATTACAAGGATATCTATATTTGTAGGAACTTTTAAATCCTTCATGTAGGCTTTTGATATTACATTTGAAGAAGAAAGTGAATCAAAAGATGAAATTCAAGATGAAATGGAAGTTCAAGATGATAAGCCCCAAGAACAAGATTAGATACAAGCTAACTTCTCTTCAAAAGGTAGTTATGAAGGAAATTCATATGAGGTCATTACTAAATTATAGTCTGCCCATGAAGAAAAAGACTAGTGGCAACATTTATGCTAGGTTTTTTTGAAATAAATTGAAGTATTTCAAGATAATAATATCATTCTAGAGATCCAAAATAAAGATGATTTGGGTCTCGATTGGGTAGCTAAGATATCATTCTACGTGAAGGATGAAGTAGAATCAAGTAAAATGGATCAAGAATTTTCATATGACACCTTCAAAGGGGTAGAGGTATGTGATCAACTTGATTCAAATTTTAAGGTTTTAGATGAATTTCATACTATTTCAAATGATTAGGATGAAATATAATTTCAAAAAAACTTGGAAAGTTTTGGTATAAATATTAGTAGTCCATCTCCACCTCAATGTGAGCTTAATGAAGACATTAGGATGAGAATGCTAGTTGAGATGTCATCATTGAAAGAGGATGACATAAAACACTATCTATCTATGAGTAAAAGAGAATTATCACTCCTAATGTAAGATAAAAGTATTTGGTAAGAATATGATTGGGTCTTAGATTCCCATCTTCGATCCATGCATCTAAGAATGTTGATAGGAGACCAAGTTACATCACCTAGAAGATGCAAGAATACAAGTGATCCTAAAAACAAGAAGAAGCCATTAAATGAAAGTAATCATGCTTTAATGTTATATAGTAGACTAAAAAAATTTACATTTGATCCTGGAGGTAAGCATTTTATGTAGTTAGTGTAGGTCTTAGTTTAGTTTCTTTCTTGTTCTTTGTTTGTTGATTTTTTCTTTCTTGTCCCTTATTTGTATATAACGCTTCTATATATTTTTTTGTTTTCTCTTGATTTGTTCCTTAATTTTAAATAAGTCCTTTTGAAAATTCTCAGCTTAAGTTATATCTAGACTGCTCAAGAGCTTCATAGTTTAGTTGATCTTGGATTGTTGAAATGTGAGTTTGATGTTGTAGTTACGAGAACTAGAAAGGACTATGTTATTTATTCCTTGAGATTTTAAACCTTTTTCTGATCTATGCTTGGTTTTAATAAGGATTTCACATGTAGGATGAAATCTTAAATCATTTAAGACATAGTCATGCTTGCACTTAGAAAACATTAATTACCTAAGATAAATTTTATAACCAAAGTGATTGTTTGAAAATCAAACACTTGACTAAATCCCTAGACTTAGCTAACCTAGTTCCCAACCTTTGCAAGAAAGTCAAAGTGATATAAAAAGAAAAAAATAAGAGCTTATTGCAAAATCAAAAGCTTTCAAAGCAAAGGTAATTTTGGTAATCTCCATCGGGGCTATGGATGTTTGGCTGGTAGTGGAGTAAGGCCTTAAGTGGAGCCAAAGGCATCTCGATTAGGGTTATGGATGCCTAGCTTGAAGTAAATCAATTCCTAATCCTTCCTTGAGATAAATTATGGTTCTTAATTAATATTTAAACATGATAAAAGTTAGTGTTAATGATTAAAGGCATGAACCTGGAAGATGTTCTCTAAATCCTTTGTCAATCAGTAAGTGGAATCAAATCACACATATAACATGCTTGAGTTTTGATGTTTGATCGTAATTCTACATATGAAAGATTTTTTATAACCATTAATTGATATTAATAATGGTTCCTAATCAAATAGAGTAAGTAGCTTAATTATTAGTCTAAACCAAAGTCTTTGAATTCTAACATATTGTTATATTTCCCCTAAAATTCACTATTTGTTGAGGTCAACATACCCCCATTTCTAGAAAATGGGGACCCATGTATCAAATTATGCAAATTTATGCCTTGAAATTAAAAATCCACTTGGTTAGAATATCATTAGCATGATTTCACATTATTTTTATTTGAAGGTCATCCACACCATGGTCTGGCTGTCTTATTTGTTCATGGTTTTTCTTTAATCTTATCTGAAGTGCTAACATCAAATATTTGTGTTTCAGATTGTAGGTTTAATAAAGCCCATTTGGGGTTGAGCATGCTTAGGTTTTTTGTGCTTCAATGTTAAATTGATGTTTTATTAATCTTAATCTATAATTTATTAATTAAATTCATGTTTTTTGAAACCCCAAACTAATGTTTTACTTATACCTTTTAATTCAAATTTAAATTTGGTGAGAGCCTTTTATTTTGAGTTTAAGTGGGACCAATTTAATAATTTTATTGTATTAGTTTAATTTTTATCCTAAGGTTTGGTCATGTTTTTAACACAACCAAATCTTAGGCTAAAAATCCTATGCTTAGTCTATTTTATATCACATTGTCCCTTTTATCTTATCATGGTCCAACTAAAAATGTAGGGTCACCTTTATTACTTAGCCTAAGGCCTTATCCCAAAGTTCCATAATATTTATTTATACAATGAAACCTTAGGTTAAGACCTTAAGCTAAGTCATATTTTACAGGGTCCTTTCTTATGTTTAGCCTACCTTAAAAATCTTAGGTTAAAATCCTAAGCTTAGTCCCTTTTAAATGATCAAAGTCATTTTTATATGTTGAAAACTTATTTTAAACCTTCGACTAAAATATTTGGATTTATTAATATGAATAAATCTATGGTCTAAATTTATGTTGAATCCCTTTTAAATTCATGGGGTCTCATATAATTTATAAAGAGGTTATCTTAATTATTTTTATCCTAAGTCCTTTATACATGTTATTGAACCAAAATTAATCTTTTATAAAATATAGGGACCAATCACATTCAAATACTCAGATCCGAATCTATAGAACACATTTAAGTAGATGACCCAGATCAAATAGAGTGTGATCAATGATGAAAATTAATGGACCCTAGTTAAACTTGAAGCATCTTTTCCAGATTAATGATATATGTTATAGCATATAGATCCTAATTAATAGAGTGTATCAAGTCAAATATATTCAAACAAATCTCTATGCTAATGTAGGATCAACACATGTCATAACTATGGAGCCTAGTACAAAGAGCCCATAAGCAGCTAGTACTTGACACATAACACATGCAGAATGTAGAATGAATCAAAAGATGATAAGTGGCAGGCGTGGTAGACAATCCACACAACTATGTTAAAATAGATGGTCATGTGACCATAAAAATATGTTACCATAGAATTTAGATGATGGTTGTGTGTATATTAATTTTATATAGTAAATGGTCTCTAAGATGTGTTTAAAATTGATATTTATACAATATTAAACACATTCACGTAGACATCAAATGATGGTTGTGTGAATGCCAATTTTAACATAGTTAATTGGATCTAAATTCTAAAAATAAACAATCATTTTTTGATAGTGATGAACAAAATAACCAAGGATGTCATGAAAATACTATGTTAAAGCTCTATGAGTGTAATAGGCTAGATTAGAGACCCTGTGGACATGGTATTATAAAAGTTTGGGATATAAACTCATAATTTTTGAACTAACTACACCATTAGAGAACTATTTATATTTGAGTATCTAGAAGATGGAACCACACTTGTATGGGGAAACATACAATAACAATGAAGACCTTACAACAACTATAGAGCATATCATTAGCCAATGGGTCCTAAGTAGGTGATATAAGAATATTCTTTTTATAACCAACATTATATAATATTCTAAAAAAGGATATTATTTTTATATATACATGTGTAATTTGTAAGAGCATGTTGTCTATAAGTCATTCAATTAGAGAAAATAATTTGTCCTAGAATAGAACAAAAGGACACCTATCTTATACACTTGTACAAAATGTAATTAGATGAGTTTAACTGGCATGCTATCTTGTATCTTCTAAAAGAAGCATTATCAATTATCAAAAGGAGAGAGAGTTTTTGAGCTAAAAACTAGTGTAAACTTTGAGGAACTAATGCAATTTGAGAATTATAAAAATATTGTATCATTTTGTTTGTGTGAATTATTATATGGCTTCTCTCTCACGTGTCTTTTATAAATTCTTGATTTGAATAGTTCTTGTAGACTCTAGGTATGTACCTTTGAATGAAAAATTATTGACTTGTGCTTAGGCTAAGATAACTTAAGGTTCTCTAGTTTAATTCATTTTATTTGCTTTTAATTTGTAGATGTGCATCAACTATCTACTTGTAGGGGTAAATTTTTAAATTAAGTTTGGTTCTTATTTACATTGATTTTAACATTCTTTATAGTTTTATTGCTATGTGGTGAGATTCAATCTTAAGCTGTTTCATATCATACATTGGTTTTAAGTACATGCTTGGATAATATTTGAAATTTATTATGATGTCTAGAATGAATATTATTAGCAACATATTTTTTCTCTTCCTTACCCTTCCTTTTGCTTCTTTTTTAACCAATTTACTTTAGATTAAATCTTAATTATATATGTCCATCTTAGTTTATCTTTAGACTTAGGATTGAGCATAATTCACATTAATCAACATAGATAATCTTCTTATTTACAAAGATTTATAGGCCATGGTGGCTCCCAACCACCAACTAATATAAATATTGTGAAACAATCATTTGTTCTACCTCTATTCCATCATAAATAAAATGATTACCATAAACTATAACTCATGCTCTAAATTATTTGAATTCTAAAATGAGAATTATTTATTAAACACTCTAAGCACCTTATGACACATATTTATGAATCAACAGAACCTTGATCCCACCAATATAGATAGCCAAGGAGATTACTCAGGTTGTTAATAACAACTGCTTCAATCCCATACACTAGACCATGATGATTAAGGCAGGCTACAAGAGAGAGTAGGGCTGACAAGATAGTCTGAGTATATAAAAACATATGTAGAGGATGGAAAATGGATTTAGGAAAGTGTTATGGCAAAATGGAATCCATAGATACATCCATAGATGGTTTGAGGTTCTAACACAGATTCTAACCTTACAAGGCCTAAAGGCACATTTAGGTCTCAAGACCCCATATTCACTTTAAAGACAAACCCAAACCTCCAAGTAGACTAATTATAGTGTGGAGATGTATGAATATTTTTTAGACCATAAGGGAGAGGTTAGAAATAGGGGAGATTAATGAGATAGTCCATTATTTTTTTAGTCCTCTCTTGAGCTCCACTACTCTGAGCACTCATGTCAAGTTGCAATTTCAAACACTTGTATCTCTCACCACAAAATGACCTAAGACTAATGTTCTTTATGAAACTTGAGCACCCTTATGGACTAAAAATTCATAAATAAGTGAGTGGGGTTTAAGGAGCCTAACTTTATGAATGAGTGCTAATAAGGTGACCTACACAAACTACCTAGCAGAGAGCTTGAGGAACACCATCTTTTGCTCATATCTCCACACACACTTTGCATGAAACCTAAAGCTATTTAGGAGAGATGAAGGTGTTAGTAGGGTAGAATACCATGACAATAAGTTTGGGTTTAGAGGTACATATTATATGAACCATCATTAAGATGGTGGAACTCCAAAACCCTTCCTAAACCTTGGCTCATAATAGATGAAAGAAATACACCTGAAAAGCATTCAAATGAGGTGATTAGATTATGTCATAGTCCTAATGGTATCCATAGGTATCATAATAACTAAAATGACCTATTGGTTGGCATGTGTAAGGGATATATTATATGTATTAAGCTTGTGAAAACCATTTTAAGCCTATTAATAAGGAGTTGGGAAAGATTTTCACATACCATAGGCTTCTAAGGAGAGAGAGGGTCCCAAAGTTCTCAAATGGTCTCACAATATCCACCTTCAGGGACCTCCATGACTAATAACTCTTGGAAATAGGCCTAGGAGTCTAAGTAAATGACTATATACATGTAATAAGAGGTATATAGATTGATAAAGATAATATAGATGCTCTAAAGTCCCTTAGAGGTGATTTCCATGATAGCTAAAGTGGATATGTGCCTCACAACCATAGTCTAGGGTAAAAACTCAAAACCCCTACACTAATGCCTATTGATCTATAAACTTAATTAATATAGTGCCACTTAGAGGATAGAGCATAGGGTAAAAGGATATCATAATATATCTCAAACCTTCATGGGAATGATCATCAAATTGTTTCATATGTGTGAGTCATTTTGGTTTGTAGGGGAGATGCCAAAACTAGTTGTTCTGGCATGAAAACACCTAAAAACTACCCATAATGCATATTTCTCACTCAAGAGACAACAATACATAACTACTACATCTGAGTTGAGCACTTTAGGAGAGGTGGGGGGCTTTTTCTTCAATATAATAGTCTAGTTTGTTTAGACGTGAAGGCCCTAACCTTTATGAATCATTGTTAAGAGTCCAAGACCCTCTTAAAACTCCATAAAACCCTAATAAGGACCCAATTTGGAAAATTTTAGATAAAATTCATCCAAATTCATTGGAATCACTTGAAAAACACTTGGGTCATTTAGTACACTTAGAGAAGGCTTCTACTATGGTACTAGTCTATATGTACATTGTATGGAAATCTCTATAAACTAAAATTTTACAAGGTATTGAGTAGGATAAGAAGTAAAATACTTGGTCAAACATTGAAAATAATTTTAGGGGGTAGTATGAGACTTGTTTCATCCTTTAAAATCATAAAATTTCCAAAACTCTACCAAGAAATGCCTATGTAAATCCTTACCATACAACTAGTTTGTAGAAGCTAGTGAAGATGGTCTAGTCATCTAAGAAGGGTAAGATTGTAGGTGTGGGATATTTGGATGGCCCAAGTAATGATGTATCAGATTATTCTAGGTGTAAATAAATCCCACTCAGATAGCTTGAAGGTCTAGTTTAACCCTCATAACTCTCCAAATAGTGAATGAGCAAGAAACTAGGCTACTTATTCATAAGCCTAATTAGCCAATAAATGGAGAAGTTCATGGGTATAAAATGCAATAATGAAGTTAATTTTCCATAATATTACATCTATAAATAACACTTTAGGTGATCAAGCTCCATGTTCATGGTCATTATGAAATATTTTAGTAGTTTTTTTTACATGGGTAATATGAAGGAAAAAGTAGCTACTTAATGCCTCATGGAGAAGACCTAATTAGACCTATTAAATTTTTTTGTAAATTATTAAAGGAATTAAAATTGACTAATTATGGTGTGAATGTAGTTTTCATGAATCAAACCTTGCTAAAACTAGAGCCTAGTACTCTAAGATGCTCATTCAAGGCATTAGTCAACCTAATAATGTATGGTGGAGTGTGAAGGGATATTGTAACTACTCAATGAGTTTATGTTGAAAATTATGGCCTCTTCATTCCACTTATACACCAATATTACCTTATCTCTATTTCTCACATTTATATATATTCAGGTCTTGATGCCTGTCTTCTCATCCCTTGACTAGGTGTAGCAAAACTCTGCCAAATTATATCTTGAACCTTGAGAATCAATAAGAAAATATTGGTTTCAAACTTCTTCCTTAACATTAGTATGTGTTATAATTTGTTGATTCATATAAGTGTGATGAGTGTTCTCCTTTTTAGGTCATATATTTCACCTAGTTTCTATGAGGTCACCCTATACAGGTCATGTGATGTGTTAGAATGTGGTAGTTATATTGAAGAGTGAGTTGATTAATAATGTCTCAAGTAGGCCTTCCTTATATTAATTCATTTTTTAGACCTTCCACACAACCTTCACATGAAACACTTATGTTTAGGAATTCATTAAGAGGTCTATTTAGTCATTAGACTTTCACTTGGTTCTCAAAGTGTTGTTGAATATCAGTTAAGAGAGGATAAATTAATATTGGTAGATCACCATCTTAGAATATATATCTTTTCATGTTTTAATTCTATATATTTTCATCCAAAAATTATTATTTTTTATGAATATATATTAACTTTATGTACAAGGGGAGTTATCCCTATAAACTAAAGGTTTGGTCTTCTTATAGGTCACCCACAACCTTTAAGCCAATCCCATGTTACCCCAATCTTGAAGAGAATTGAAATATCTCCTTCAAAGGGTGAATATTTGAGAGCTAATATTTCTAGCATGCATGGTGGGACCATCATTCAAGTTAATTAGAGCACACACTTATAGCCTTGGAAAAAATTAAATAATTTCAAGTACTTTAGTAATATACCTATAGTCAAATTACATGCAAAGTGTGGTCACAAGATCTTCCTCAAAAGGTAAGGACACTGAGTTTGTTGAGTTTTCATTAGAATTTGATATGATAAAGAGATATCCTAGGTTTAATCCCAATCATACACCCCCTAACTCTCCTAATTCTGTCAAATAAACACTACTGCAAATCCTATACCTCTAATGGCTAAGCCTAGAATGTAAGCCTTTGGGTTTTTTAATGGTGGCATCCCCTTAGACCTCAATTAATTTTATGATATACCTATTTATTACCTTATAATTATTCCCTATTTCATAGGAGAGAACTCAACTACCCCTATAGAACATATTGCAAACATAGCCAATTTGTGATCAATCCATAATGTGACACAAAAGAATGTGGCTATATGACTATTGACAACCTCCTTAAAGGGTAAGGCAATCCAATGGTATAGGGGCCTAACACTTAAATATATCAATACCTAGGATTAATTTGGGGACCATTTGTGTAAACACTTTGAGGATAAGAGTGAACATCTCTCTTTGGTGGAATAACTCACCACAATCAAAAGAGCCTCCCCAAGAATTTATGGTATATTTCAACTATAAATTTTTAAAAACCTAGGATATTATCCCCATAGTCATCAATACCACCCATAATTATGAATTTTTGTATGACTTAAGAGCTCTTAACTTTTATGTGGTAGTCATGATATAATCAATGGGGGGAAGCACTTTACAAAAAGCTTATGAGGTGGCCATAAAGGAATAAAATTGCCTAATACAAGTAGGTAATATCACCCCTAGATCCCTTATGCCTATATTTTAAAAAATTCAACCCCTTATGCCTACCATTATTATACTAATATCCCCACCAATCATGATCAGACAAATGGTAGTCAAGTAGATATGTTAAAAAAGATTGAAAGGCTACTCAAGGCCCAAAATAATAAGATAGTGACCTTAGAAAGGTACCGAATTACCCTCCATATACCTTATCAAAAAAATCACCAAGACCCCTATTATACCTATCAATATAATATACCTCCTTATCAACATAATCAATAATTTCAAAGGTAGATCACACAAGTAAAGCCTTATAATAGTTATAACCTCAATTTATGCTAGTAGTTCTAGATCCCTAGTCCCAACTTTAAATAATTATGCTCAATAGGGTCAATGGCCTACTCAATGGGGGAAATCACATGATGTGGAAATATATCCAAGTAGTGATGTGTGTCAAGCATATTTCATACAGTAGCATCTTGCTCTTTCATCACATGCGTATCAACCTCCCCCATAATATAAGGAAGGTCCTCCTATGTCGTATGGAGACACTCTTTTCATGACTCAAGTTGATATTCCAAATAAAGAAGGGGAAGTGTTAGTAATTTTTTTAACTTCTAAAATGGTGAACACTCTAATCAAGTGCCATCCAATCAAGTTTAGAATGCAACCAAGATAGATAATTTAGTTGCAACCAATACAAGGGCTAAGAGAAGGGAAGTTGGTGATAGTTTGGATCTTGAAAAGGCAACTTATCCACCTTCTCAAACACCTCAAGGGAAGAATAATAAAGATGTAAATAATAAGACACCATCAACTCATCAAATGGAAAATGAGAAAGGGTAAAATCCTAGAGGTCCTTTCCTACCTCAGTTCACACAAACTCCAAACAATGTTTGTCCCCTTAAGTTGTAATCCAAAGTAGCCAACCCTTACCTTATAATTTTATATCAGATTAATAAGGTCCATGTTACTATCCCTATGTGAAATACCTTCATTATTTTGGGGTAAATGGACCTTCTTTAAGAATAAGTTTCCAAACTCCATGTCTTGGATAAACAAGTAAAAAATGTAAGTGAAGTCCTCACTAATTCTAGTCAACTTCATGAGTCCTAGGCACCTAATATAGTCAAAACACCTCCATTATATATTTTATTCATCATAGGTGATTCCATAGTTCATAATTTTATGATAGATAATGGGGATAGCATTTTTGTCATGCCAATTTCTATAGTAGATAAATTGGGGCTAAAGTATGAACCAAATACAAAAGGAGTTTTACAATTATATGGGTCACCTACTAAGACTATATGTGTCTTTAAAGACCTTAAAATCATATTCTCTACTTGTCTTAATTGTATTATATCTCAATATGTGATAGTATTTGACCTCCCTCCCTATTTTGCCTTATGCTTGTCTAAGGATTTCACTACCAAAATAGGGGGTTATCTATCTTTTAATTGGTACTATATGGTTTTTAGGACTAGGTATGGGATAAAGGATACCATAAGGTTTTAACATATCTATAGATTCCAACTATAATTCTACATTCCAAACTTATCAAATGTTAATTTCACTATCTTGGATGAGGGTGAGCACACCAATGATCAAGAGCCCATTAAACCATTAGAAGGCATATCGAATTTTCTCCTTGATGAATGGGAAATATAAAATCATGGATATTATCCTTAAAAAATTATTGAATAAGTAGATTTTTGTTTGTATTTGATGCATGAATAATGATGTACCATACACAGTCTCACTAACATAGGCCAAAAACATGAAGGGTTATGGAACTTATTCTTTGATGGTTCTATATCTAAGAATGGAAGTGGGGTAAGTGTTATGCATGTATTAAATTAAATAAAACTACTATTATGACCTAAGGTTTCAATTTAGTTTCACATCCAATACAATAAAATATGAATCCCTCATCCATGGTCTGTAATGGGCAAGAAAGAGGCATCAAAATTTTGCAAGCTATGGGACATAGCGAATTAGTGGTGCAAAAAGTAAGAGGTTAAAGTGAAGTTAAGAATACACTCATAAATTATTACAAGCATAGGGTTTGGGACCTCTTGGATGAATTTAAATCCTTTGACATTCACTCCATTCCTAAAGAGGCCAATCAACATGCAAACCCGTTAGCTACCATTAAAGCATAGTATGATATACCAAGTGGGGTCAAGGATGTCAAAGTAAAATTAAAATTAAAGGTGATATTAAATACATAAATCAATAATAATGAGGTAAACTTGAAATTATTTGAAAGTGATAAAAAAATTGCTCATTTCTTGCAACATAAAGAATAATTCTACTCAAAGAATTAAGGAAGATTGTAACATCAATATGGGAACTAGTTTGTCCAAATGAGGAAAAATAATCTACCTAAGGGTTTAGTAACATTAAAGAGAATATCAAATTAATATTATTAGATAAGGAAGCATTAGCTAATAATTTCTAGTAAGGACGATTCATCCCTAGATTTTCAAAATTGGTGAGGCTACTAACTCACATGCTCAAGAAACATAAGGATTTCTCATGGACTAGAGAAGGTAAGAGAAGTTTTGAGGCCATTAATTAGGCCATTTATAAAAATAAAACCCTCCTAATCCCTGATTTTACAAAATATTTCTTCATGTATGCCTTCTCTACAAGTGATATTATTTGTGTTATGCTCATGCAACAAAATACTAAAGGCATAGAACAACCCATAGCCTTTTTCAGTAAAGAATTGGAGGGGTATGGATAGAGATATAAATTTGTTTAAAAACATATCATTTATATAATTATATGCCTAAATAAGTTTATACACATGGTTTCTAACAATAATATCTTTGTAATGGTGGTTGACCCTAGTATCAAAGATTTCATCCTCAATAGAGACTTGAGTGAGAAGAGGGCTAGTTAGGTGACCAATTAAATGGATTATTACATAGAAGTGAAGGTTACTAAGTTGATTATAGGTATAGGAATTTTTTAACAACTTGAAATAGATGATAAGAGGATAAATAAGTGGTTTTGATAGTCCAAGATGATCAAAAGTAGCTGTAACTATGTCTCCTTCCAGCTATACCCAAGACATGGTGAAGTTCCTCCAAATGGGAGAATGTCCTATAGGTTTAGATAGGAAAATAAGTAGATAATTAAAAAAAATACATAACTTACATCTTTTTTTATGCGTTAATATTCAAGAAGGACCTTGATGGCATGCTTCTAAGATGTGTAGAGACTAGTTAATTTGGAAAACATTTAGAGTAGTTTCATGATGGGTCTATATGAAGGAACTGTAAATCTAAGAACACAAAATAGAATATCATAATATTAGGTTATTTTTTTCCAATTTTATTCAAGGACTCCCATGCTTTGGTTAGTAGGTATCCCAAATGTGCTATGTTCATTGACAATCAAAGACTAGTTGTCTTGCCTCTAAAACCCATTCAAATTGAGTATCCCTTCATGCATTGGGCCATAGAATTTATAGGTATGATTCATCCCCCATATAGTGTTACAAATAATTTATTTTTAACATCTAATAATTACTTTAATATTTAGGTGGATGCATCTACACTCAAAGAGGAAAATGATAACTTAGTTTTGGAGTTCTATGACAAGTTAGTGACTAGATTTAGGGTCCCCTCCACCATTATATCAGACAATACATTAGCCTTCAATAGTTATTTTTTTTTGAATATGACCTTAATCATGTTATATACCTCAAGTATTCATACAAATAATATTCATAGATAAATATACTAGTAGAGTCCACCAATAAGAACTTGATTAGGATCTTAAAAAGGATAATAGAGGATAACCAAATGGAGTGGCACATCGATTTAAGGAGTTACTTATGGGTAGATATGATTAATCCTAATAAGTCTATTGGTCACTAAACTTATCTAATTATTTATGGAAAATAATAAAGACTACCCATTTCACTTTAGCTACCAACCTTGGAACTTAAACACTAGCTTGAACTCATGGAGGGTGATGTGATGGAAGTGAGTATGAATGAGTTGAGGGAGATGGAGGAGACAAGAGATAGTTCCATGCATGATATGTGATCCAACCAATACCAAGTAAAAATACTACTAATTATATTTTGAACCTTAAAAATCAATAATAAAAGATTGGTTACAGACTTCTCCCTTAGCATTAGTGTGTTATGGTTTGTTAACTTGCATAAGTGTGATGTTTGTTCTCATTTTTAGGTCCTCTCTTTCACCTAGTTACTATGATTTCATCCTATGTAGGTCATGTGATGTGCTATAATGTGGTTATTTTACCTAAGAGTGAGTTCATTAATAGTGTCACATGTAGCCCTTCCTTCCATTACCTACAAGTTATAGACCTTCCACATAAACTTCACATGAAACACTTATGTTTAAAAATTCAAGATGTGTATTTATTCATTATCATTTCACTTAGTTATCAAAGAGTTTTTTAAGATCAATCAAGATAAGATAAATGAATGTTGTTGCATTACCATATTAGAATAGGTCTTTTTCCATGTTTTCACTCCATTTATTTTAATCCCAACATTAGTAGGTTTTAGGAAGAGAGCTTACTTTAATGTTCCAAGGGATATATCACTATAAAGTAGAGGTTTGGTCTTCTTATAGGTCACCCACATCGTTTATACTAGTCTCCTATTACCTAAATATTAAAGAGAATTGAATTATATCCTTCAAAGGGTTCAACTTAGAGAGCTCATAGTGATCTTATGATGCCCACTCTTATTCTACATTACATCACACCAAATAAATTCAACATCAATAAACCTTTTGGGACGCATAGGCTTGTATCTCACATGCTCATCCTTGATATAGGCAATAGCATAAATATTTCCCTTATTATCATGATTTCTATATGTTATATTTAAAACACATTTTTATGGATAATTAGATGGGTCTCACCCTCTAATATAGTATCTCTTTTCACAAAACCTAGTTCTTTATTTTGGTCTCCTAGTTTCTTTGTTCTCATGAGTTGCATTGTAAAACTATTGGGAGAATAAAACTAGATAAGAAAAGCTAAACAAGATATTATTTTAATATGCATGCATTATATATGAAATTATAAGCTATATGTATTTTGTCGTATCATCTCAGATTTTAAAAGTATAGAAGATGAATAGTCTCTTCATTTTGGTACCAATGTATGAAGAATAATATGAATAGCTAAGAACTATAGTGACTATAAATATATATGCTTGTATGAAGAAGTTGATGACCTTTTCTGAGATCAATATAGACTTTCTGGCTTATGGTTACCTATTGTATTTCATATGTTATTCTTTGTATATGTTATCATGTTTAATGTTTATTTTAATCTATCTTAAAGTAATTTTAATTCTCTATAACCTTAAATAAAAATCTAGTTAATCTTAATTCCTTTCAATCACACAATACCTCATCTTTGGCATGCTTATGATAAATATGAATTCCCTATACTATCCTAAGAAGACTAATAAAAATTAGTTATCCTCATCCTTAGCATGTCCTATTAAACCAAAAAAATCTTATAAAAATGGTGTAATGAGCATGGATACACTCCTTCTAAATGAAGATATGCTAAGATGGTTACCCAGACAATGAGATATTGAAACCTAGTTAGACCAGAAAATATGGCACTTCACAAAAGAAGAATCCAAAAAGATGGGACTCACCATAAGTGAAATCCTTAAATAATATATATACAATGAAATATATTAACTTTTCTATTTAAAACTACCTAAATTACTAATAAATTGGTTGACAAGATTAGAATACTATTGATTTCGTCCCAAAGTGGAAGAAACCATTACCTAGATTAAAGAAAAGATAGACCAGTTAGTGAAAATAGAAACTAATTGGATAAGAGCAATAGACTATTGGGTTACCACCATTATAGATGGATACACTACTAAGTTCATAATAAAATTCTATATAGAATTTTAATCTATATAAGACCACTTCATCTAAGGAATTAGATTATTTTTTTATAATGACTACCTCTCATTGAAGATGTTGGTGGTAGAAAGGGCCATGGTGCCTACTCCATCAAGTATAGAGTAGTTACTTCAAGCATATGGTAATGTGTGTGCATGATGGTGAGTGATGGATAGATGAGTGACTATATCTTTATATTGAATCCAAAATGGAGATGTGAGGGAAGAAGAGTCAGAAGACAACTCTAGATTTAGAAAAGGAATTGTGACAACAAAACTAATGGAATAAATAGATGAATACCCAAGTAGTTGCAAATATAAGTAATAATCATAATAGAGTAGATTATAAATGAGTACACAAAAGTGATGAGAGAGATGATGTGTAAATTTTGAAGAAAGATAATAATGCTGGATGCTAATAGAAATATTGAGAAGATGAAGAACAAGTAGAAGAAGAGACATGTAAAGAGGAAGATAAGAGTAGTTTAGGAGTAGATAAAATAAAAGATAAAAGTAGTGAAAAACTATAGGAAAGGATATTGATAGAAGAATAAAAATTACAAAGAGAAACAAAACTTAGTCATAGGTTATTCATAGTCTTAGGCATAGTAGATAAAGAAGTCACTGGAAATAATTATTCACTAGAAGTGTACACATCCCTACAACCCAATCTTATATATCCTAGTAGAAGTTTTCATCCTACCAAGCAGGAGGAGAAGAGTTGGGAAAAACCATTTATAGAGAATGTGAACCTATATGGAATAAATATTCAAAAAAATATATTAGGAAGGCTTTGAAGTATATAAGATTAGTTGAAGTTGAATAACAACAAGAAGGAAGTGTAGACAAGCAGAGTGTGCACAAAAATTCCTTTGATGCACAAAATGTAGACATGAGCACGTAGGACACAATCACCTCAAATAATATCTATGTATAATACTCCATCTATACCAATTATTATGATGAATCAGTCAGGAGGATTCTTAAATTTGGCCATCTATGATGGGTATACAGACCCTGAATAGTACCTACTAACTTTTAAAATGAAATAGCAAGTTAAGGGTGTCAATGGTGAAAATTTACAAAAGTGAGAATTAATAGGGGATATATCTAGGATAACATTGGATTTCATATAAAAAAATATCTAAAATAGGAAAGTCTTAAATACATGCAAGATTATCTCATCATAAATTTAAGATTAAGAAATGTACTAGATAAATAATATAAGACCTAAAAGAGATAAAGTAGAAGTCTATAAAGTTGGTATACAACAATGATCATAGAGTTTTTGATATAATGAAAAAATTAGAATTTACTGTGATAGATAAAGAGAAGGCAACATGGTTTGTTAATGGACTATGAGGTAGGAGTTGGTTTACCACTACACAATCACAATATGAGACAAAAGCAAATGCCAGAGTTGTTTCACTGCATTAAAATAGATTGAAGATTATGGAAAAGATCCTATTTATAAATCCAAAATTGAAAACACATTACAACCTTTCATGAAAATAAATGATCAGTATCACAAAATATAAAAACCTAACTTGAACCTATGGTTTATAGAGTATGAAAAATAAGGGCACCACCAAAATAATTATCCTAAAGTAAAGTTGGAATTATACAAAATTTATCAAGTAGTAGAGCATGCCATAACATAATTCCATCTTCTGTAGCAATTTATCAAAAATCCTTAGAATATGTATTGTAATTTTTTCAAATCAACTAACCATGATGAGAATAATTGTAGAGTTTTGTGGGAAATTAAAGAGGGTATCTCTAAAAATGTGTTTGCTATTTCATCACAAAAAATCTCCTTAATGAAGAAAATAATCCTAAGCCCAGAGGTTGATAAGAATTCTACAACCCAAATGGGTCCATAGTGGATTGTGAGTTCACCGTAGTACCAGCCTCATGGTCTGGTTAGATGGACCCCTTATTCACTAAGTTGGATACCCCCATCTCCTTAATACTAGTATACAACACCTTGGAGTTCATCAATAATGTAGCCACACCAATTGAATTGGACTCCTCCATCTATGCAAAAAAAATTTAGTATGGGAGATAATAATCAACATTACCAGCATTGTAATTTTATGTATCCAAAAGGAAGATACTAAGGGGGAATATAAATCTAATAGAGGAGGATACCAAGGTGTTTGAGGAAACAACTATCAGTATCCTCCCTTATAATTTTACCTATGTGAAGAGTGCAATCATGTCTAAATAAATTTCCCAATAAATCCACATAGACAATCATATTGTGCATACTATAGGGTCTTTGATCATCATGATATAGAAGATTTCCCTATTATATAAAAGTAGAGAAAGGAAAAAATTATCCAACATGTAAACATGGTACATGTGAAACCTAAATAAAATCTATTTTTAAATGTTGTGACATGGTAACAAAATGTAGAAAAAGGACTACCTCCACTTGAGATGGCTCAAGATTAGGGCATCAAAAAGGTTAGACAAGACAAATACCTAGATCTTGCTATAGAAAAGAGTCTTATGAATGAAGCTACATAGTTGCTAAAAAACATTAAACAACAAGAAACTATTGAAAATGATGTTACAACAATCAATGTGTAAATGTATGTCTAAATTTTGCTTATCATATGATAAGATAGAGTTGTCACTTCACTCATGGATCTACTAAAACTTTTGATTACTATATGTAATGAAGACATATCATAGAACATCATGAATTTATTACATAATATTTTATAATGTGCATCATGTGGCCAACAAATGATAGAAAAATTAGTCTGGTATGTCAATAAGAAAAATCCATGAGATGTCGATGCATGAATTGATATTTAATTTGCTAGATACGAGATCCCAAATGTTGTCTTTACTTTTAACAACACAATAAATATGATTTTGAGATCAACATGGGAAGCGATTGGATGATCAGCTCTTAACTATAGCCTAGTAACTCTGAGTTTGGATGATTACAAAAAAGTTGAGCCTATTTGTAGATTGGAAGAGACTAAGATCAAAGTCATAGACTTAACTCTGCAAGGAGATCTTGAGGTTATATACATGAAAAATATAGCAATGCACTACCCTGTATTGATTAAAAAAAAGGGTGTATGATGGTCAAAGACTATCAATACAGTAACAACTAGCTTGAGGTGCATCAAGGTGATAAGTTTTTGGTCCTTCCTCTTAATAGAGTGCACAAACCATACATATTTCTTTCTAAACCAGACTCTCCACATGTTCCATAAGAAACTAGTTAGATGAAGATCAATACTAAGGGGAATCCAAATGCTCTATGCACAACACAATGCAACTTCCTATACTAATAGGCCAAACATCAATTACAATCACTACTCACCTAGAAATTGAACACATCAAAATAATGGAGACCAAAATTAGTAGCTACATATCCAATTGTAAATTAGTTTTTTATTGAAGACTATGCCTTCATGTCTAAAAAATCTCCCACTCACTCAAAAGTTGATTTCCTATATCAAGTTAATGATCACATGTAGAATTACATAGAACTAACAAGGGAAGGAACTTTTCCTTAGGAAGAAAATTCATCTATCAGTGGTGATTTAGATACTCATCTCCTCAACTAGGCCCATAGTGACTATATACTCTACCATGAGGATGGTATTTTCATATGAATGTTAACTACATATATACTACATAATGGAGGACATCAGTTATTTTATTATGCACTTTTAAGTCCATATTTCAATTATCAATCAGTGGGTTAGTGCACTAAACTATGCCTTAAATGGAGTTGCTACAACCTGGTGGGTAACTCATTGAGATAATCACCTTGAGTGGGATGATGCTTATGAATTCATGATTAATAAAATATAGTTACCACAAGTCATCCACACTGACTGGAAATTTTTTCAAGAAGGTGATTTCCCTAAGATTCATGTGTATAAATATTTTAAAGTTCAGAATGAGAAACATGTGGCACCCAAGTATTGGGTTCACATTTTCCACTATACACTTGCTCTACTACTCGTAACATGGTATATACACTAGGAGCGCAAGAGAGAAACCAACCACTGGGCACAAGTACACTTTTGTCTTTGAATATGAAAATCCTCTAGTTCATAATGCACTATAGAAAATTAATTAATTTTTATGCTAGGTGCATGGAATATTTGAGCACCATAATAGGATCAACTATGTAGAAAAATGTAGCCTCCAATCTTAATTCAAAACTTTAAAGGTATAAAGATACTAAGACTGAAGAACAAGATTTGAGATAACCTTGTCACCAAATCTAGGATGAGGTAGAAGATTAAATATTTTGATTTTGATTTATATTTTAATGATTTATTTGGACTTGAGTGACCTATATAACCACTCAAGGACATTAACACAACACTAACTGAATAAAATATGCTATGAAGCATCAAAATTACAAAATAGGATTGGCAAAGGAAGATCTAAGAATCTATGTATGAAGGAAAATGCAATATTTATTAGCGAACTCTTAAGAAGCATGTTGCTAACATCAAAATAGAGGAGGTTCCAGAACTGGCAAGCATAGGTGACTATTAGACATAGACTAAAATTTTGGAAGCCATATAACTTTTGAGGGATTACCAATATGTCTTTCCTACCAAATTCTTAGAGGTTCAAGGAGTTAACCCATCTCCTAGTGATATGTACATTGAATTCAAGATGTAGGCATGTCTAATCAGGAAGTGGCCATATAAACTCAATCCCAGTATGAATCTAAAAGTAAAGGTAGAATTGGATAGAATTCAAGATGCAAGAATAATCTATCTAGTATAAAAAGCTTATTAGGTAAGCCCAATGGTAGTTTCACCCAAAAAATAGGAAAAATCTAGGTGTATGAGGACTATCACTTTTTGAATGATGCTTGTGTAAATGATCCATTCCCCATACCATTTACAAAAAAAAGTTGAGTTCATCATAGGACACAAATTATATTCTTTTATGGATGGGTTCATGGATACCATCAGATTCTGATCATAAAGGATGATCAAGCCAAAATAAAAAATTTAATAGAATGGGGTTATTTTGCATATAAATTCATGCCATTTGGCCTGAAGAATGCACCTATAATGTTCTTACACATAGTAGCTACAATATTCAAAGATTTTATCCATGATTTCTTAGAAGCTTACCTAGATTATTGGGTAATCTTCTCCTTATTCAAAGAGCATTTATCCAAGTTTTGTTTGATGTTATAATTATGTTGATATTTATGCATCATTTTAAATTTGAATAAATGTTTATTATTTACACATTTTGGTGTTTTACTTGGACATGTTGTTTGTAGTGATGGCATCTTGGTGGATCAAGCTAAAATCATAGTAATCTTGAGTATGCCACTACCTGTTAGTTTTACTGAAGTGCACTCCCTTCTTGGGCACATAGGTTACTACCAAATATTTATCAAAGGATATGTAGTGATTTAATATCCATTGGAATCCTTATTTCACAAGAATTTTAAGTTTGTATGGACATCTAAATGCTAAGAATCTTTCATTGAGCTGAAACAGTGACTGGTCACTATGCCCATACTTGTTTTCCTAGACTAGAGTAAGCCATTTCATTTACATGTAGATGATTCATGCATCATAGTTGGTGATCTAATTGTACCACTTAGAGATGGTGGCTTGATCATCCTATCCACTTTGGTAGCCAAAAATTGTCAGATGTAGAAAAAAATCCTACAACTATGAAACATGAAGCATTAGCCATTGTATTCACACTTCAAATATTTTATCACTATCTTTTGAAAACACCATTTGAAGTTTTCATTGATCATCAAGCCCTAGGGTATTTTTCCAACAAACCAATGTTAGGAGGACAAATATCTCATTGGTTGATGTTGTTTCAATAATTTCAATTTCATATAAATATAAAACTAGGTACAAAAAATGTGGGACCTAACCACCTCAGTCATATTCTAAATGGTGAAGAGATAGAAGAACTAAAAGAATATTTTCCTAATGCACACCTCTTTCATGTCTCTATGATTCCTAAAAAAATTTAAGCCATTGAAAAATTCCATGAGTAAATAATCTTCCCTACAGATTTTTAGGAATGGGATAAAAATTAGTCTGTGACTAGAGCACTGCCATACACTATCATCAATAGACTATTATATCACTTTGAAAAGGATGAAGTTCTATGTAGGGTTGTCCTCGAACATGAATGTCCTCAAATCATGAAGGAAGCTCATCAAGGAGTCACAAGAGGATATTTTTTAAGAGAGGATACAACTAGAAATATTTTACAAAGTAGACTATGGTGGTCAAATTTATTCCAAGATATACATAGAGTTGCATAACATTGTGATGTCTACCAACCTATGAGAATACTAGTCTAGAAAGATGAGATGTCATTATAACCCCTATTAGTAGAAAAACCATTTGAATATTGGGTGATTTTTAGGACCAACCAACCCACCAACCAAGTGAAACAAATCTAGATACATCATTACTATGATAGATTATTTTACTAAGTGGGTTGAAGCTATTGCTACACCTAGCTATGATGCGAAGGATGTAGTGAAGTTTCTATATGAAAATATCATTACTAGGTTTGGATGTCTAATAAAATTAGTTATAAATATAGGAAATACTTCCTCAAAAATACCATCAAGGCCTTGATTGAAGGTTTTATGATCACTCATCCTAAAATCACTACATATCACTGGTAGGTGAATGGCCAGGCTAAATCTTCAAATAAGGTACTTGGGAAAAGGCTCATAAAAATATATGATATCAAGTGGGATGACTAAGAAGATCATATTCCTATGATCTTATGGGAATATAACACAAATTATAAAAGGGCTATAAGATTTACACCATTTTAGTTGGTGTATGGTCAAGAAGCAGTCATGTCAATGGAGTATCTAGTACCTAGCCAATGCATCACTATGGTCATGTGTTTAGGATATTAGTAATATATTAATAATTAGTGTCTATAAATAAATAATAAGGATGCATTTATATAAAGATAATCATGGACACATGAAGTACATAAGAAAAGTCATAAAGCATTGCATGATAGGAACCTACAACACAAAGAATTCCATAAAGATCGGCTAGTTTTGTTGTATGATAGCTAGTTTAGAGCATTCCTAAGCAAACTAAAAATAATATGGAAAGTAAATTTAATTATACATGACTTAATATAGCAAGTAATGATAGTTTTAAGGGATATTTAGGTAATTATATTGCCAAGGTGAGTAAATGGTTATAGGCTTAAGCCCTAACACAAATAGTCTATTGATCTCATTTCACAAGCTAAGTGGGTCTTGAGTAGCACCATGTAGATTAGGATTTATCTATTTTACAAGTTTTTTGTGTGTGTTTTTTTTATATTTGTTTGTATATAGATGATCTTAACATTAACATTGTTAAATTAAAAATACCAAGCATCATGTGTGCTAGACATGCAAAAGAAGATCCATATGTACTATTGGAAAATTCAAAGAGGAATGATAAAAAATATTAAGTTTAGGGAAGATGCCAAAATGTCACATCAACAAGATATCCATCAGATAATAGTCATCCACTATAAGTAAATGCAAGATCTAAGAGTTGATGGATGTGATCTTCAATAAATTGGTAGCTAGTCAACATCAATAGCTTGTACCCCTCATATAGACACTTAAGGGAATAAAAACATAACTCCACACATGCACCAAAGAATAATTACTTTAATGGACAAATCAAAAATGGATTCACCACATCAACTATTGTATTCAATATGCCTACATATCTAGGCATGTCCTAGACATGAAAACCAAGAAGCATGAAATTTATAGAATCTAAGTTTGAACTCCATGTTTGAATTTCATCCTTAGAATATTTTTGAAGAGATATAAATATAAAGAGCCAAACCATTTCCATTACATAGAACATTCAAAATCAATCAAAGTTCTTCTCATTCCACCATGGATACCATGCCACTAATTTGACCCCTTTGAAGCTCAAAAATAAGCCATGGGTATTGACATAGTACTTTGACAAACCAAACATAGTGATCTAGAGCCATTTCAATATCTAGATGAAGTTGAATAGAAGATCTTCTACCTTGATCCTATTGATGTTGTGTAACCACTCACTGTTGTAGCTCCCTAGAGATTTTAGAACATAGACATTGAGCATCTACTATGAATGCTAACATTTAGAGACATGGGAGTTTTTTTTCAAGTATTTCTTGGATGATATAATGATGGTTTTATCTATTTGGGACCATATGAGATGGTGGTCATCAATACACAAACTATGGCCTACACATTGGGTATGCCTACACATGGAGACTCGCTACTACTCTATAAGACTAAAATGCCTCCTATCTTATAATAAGTTTGGGACCTATATGTGTGTCAAAACTAAAAGATCTTGGTTGATGAAATTCTAGATGAACCTATGTGTATTATCATCTAATGCATCACCAGATGTTTTTGGTAGACAACTAAGTCTACCAAACAAATTCCTAAGGACATTATAAACACCACTTATAGGATGATCCACTAAGGTGAAAAGTTCAATTGACCTAAATACTTTGTAAAATAATTTCTCACAAACATCAACAAGTGTCATACCACTCCAAGGTAGACCTTCCAATATCATTTCCTGATCCTTCTCCTTTATTTCACATAATGGAAATCACTTGAGGGGGAAGTGCACCTAAATACGAACTATAGGCTAGCATAGTAGTTCTAAAACATCATATAGATGTAATATTATGGCTCCTTTGCACATGAGGTGAATTTAATATCTTAGTGGGAGGAATGTTTAGATCTCATTGCCACACACCCTAAAGTCCCACCAGGCATCCTCTAGTGTTTAGGATAATATGCCACAGTCACATTGTTACCTAAGGGAGTTTTCATCATAATTCATAAGCTACCACACTCACCTTTCAAACCAATTACATTCTTCATCATGATGGATATGGTGTAGGCTAAGGTGGCCAAACAAAAATAACATGCATCTAAGTGAGCAACACCATTACAATTGATACCACCAGGCATAGACATTCCTGCTATGAAACCATTAGAGCTAGCATCTAGTTCACAAGAACATAAGGGGAAGTGTAAAACAAACCATCATTCAATGTCGCTCCTCCAAAGCACACAACACATAACATGAAAACATAGAAGGATGACCCAAAGGCACTGTATATAGCTAGATTCTATGATATCATGGAGATGGGAACTAATGCATAGGAAGTCTACCAAGTCATGTTGGTAGATATGGATAGATATCATTATGAGGAGGAAGCAAAAAAATTATTTTTATAGAAGGTGGTGTATATAGTAAAAATCTACAAGTAGGTTACACCTAAGCCATGGGTAGAAATCCCATCCTGTCTACCTTCCATTATTATTGATATAATCAAAAAAGAGGAGTAAATTCAGTTTAGAATGGACTTCTTCTAGCTATAGAATGATCCATCATTTATATTTGACATTGTCTTTTCACCCTTTCTAAAAAATCCACTACAACTTATGCATAAGATATGAACAAGATGGGAGAATAAAATATCCCCTACCCTATAGGAATACACATTTAGTAGGCTAGTTTTTATGTAGGAAGCACAATTGGCTCCTAAATCTTTTACACCACCACCATGGTGTAGACTAGTCACCATTGGTAGAAAAAAATAGGTTCTAAGTTCAAAAGTGTAACTAGAGGACTCTCTACCATCACCATAGGATAAGATGTTGACTAAATTTCACTAGAGTAGATCACATCTGAATAACAATAGGCTATAAGAGAAGAATCCATTCATGCAGCTAAATGTAGGTGCAAGAATGAACAAAAGAAGAGAAAGAAAGAAGAAGCATAACACTAATAGGAAATGCAACAATCCAAAGAAGTGAAATCATCCAAAAAGGTCAAGGATGTATAGGTAGACATAGAAAAGGCTCAAGAGATGGCCCATCAAGCCTAAAAATCACCCACCACACAACATCAAGTATAGGAGGAGAAAGAGAAGGGAAAATAACAAGAAAAAAAATGGTAACAAGATGCAGTAGACCAGACATAGAAACAAGTAGAGGAAGTTTCCAAGAAAATGAGGAACATGATGAATCCCTATGACAACAACAAGTGTAGTCATAAACACAAGCCCAAGTGTAGGCCCAAGCTGCATAGGAACAAGAACAAAAGAAGAAAGAAAAAGAGAAATAGAGGAAGAATAAGAAAAGAAGTAGAAAAAAGAATATGAGAGAAAGAATAAATAGATAGATGAAGCTAAAGAGAAACAGAAGAAATAAGAGGAAGGAAGACCAAGAAAGAGGAAGAGGACAATAGAAGATATAAAGAAAAAAATAAGAAGAAGAAAGAAGAAGAGGAGGAGAAAAGAAAGAGGGAGGAAGAAGATAATAAGGAAGAATAAGAGGAAGAGGCCAAACAAAAAATGGCTCAAGATGTTGCATAGCAAGCTAAGATGATAGTAGAGGCCACAATGTAGCAATAAGTATCATCCATAATTTAGGCACAATTTTAGTCACCATAGCTTCCACTAGGTGTATGGATTTGGGATGTTCCCTCAATCACTTCCCGGTGTACCACATTTTCCCTCCCTCTAGACACCATGTCATGTTAGGATCCTATATAAATGACAAACAAACTAGCCACTCTTCTAGTCAAGTAGGAGGCCTATTTGGATGTCTCTCAACTACCTTTAAATAAATAATTAGAATGTGCTATGGCATTCCAAGAGTTTATCACACAAAAGGTGCCTCCCTATATCAAGTGTAGGATTAATCAAAGGTAGATAACATAGAACTCATGGCTCATATGTGCAAAGTAGAGAATATAATTGAAGAAACTTGCCTAGCCTTGGCCTTTTAAGTGATAGGGGAACAAATCATGTCAGACCATAGCTGGCTTAACACCTTAGTCATAGAGCTCATAAAAGATTGGTGCATAACATAACAACTCCATGAAATCAAAAAATTAGGATACAACTTGAATACTAACACCATTACTTTGATTACTCTATTGGACTATCAAAGTATTCTTGACATCATAACCCTCTAATCCCATCAGATCACATGTAGTTTTCTAGATTAGAATTAGTAGCTTGATAATTCCTTAGGTGGCTCTAGTGCAGACTTCACCATAGATTTTACAACCCACACAACAATGCACACCCCAACTACATCAATTAATGACACCAAACTTGATATCCATCTATCCTTCAATGCTAGGGATAATGTGCATGATAGACTTCTCAACTAGTAATAGGACATTTGTTACAATGCATTTATGAGAGAATAGGCAGAAAAATACATTAAAAAGTTAGAGTATCTAAGCGTAGAGATTTAATTAAAGGTTAATAATACAAGGGTAGACCTAAGTACCACTCATAATGTGGACCTAAAGGAACTCATCAGGTGTTATGCACCAATGTGTGTCCTGATTTGCATGGTCTAGGAAGTGATGTTTGACTAGGATGCATTGAAGACTGACTTGGCTCTGTTCTATAGTGAGGTGACCCCAATGCTAAAAGTTCCTTTATATAAGCCATTATCAAAACTCTAGAAAGATATTATGTAGTGCATGAATACTTAGATAGAGACCAATAATCCTTTTGGTTAGCCTTCTTCCTTAGAAACACCACCTCCTTCTAGTTGAGTACTTCATAATGTGCAAATTTTAGAAATTTTTGTAAGATTTTGAATATTTTTTTGTATTAGGATGACTAGTGAGACAAGTGGGGCCAAGATGGTTTAAAACCTATAAAAGGAAGCCACCTAGTTAAAAGGGTGGTAGGTTGGTACATTTCTTAGTTAAAAAATCAAAATGGTGTCTAAGTAGTGCATAAGAGATGAAAACTAAAAATGGTGCCTTGAGCGATTATTGTGACTCTTAGTAGTCTACTCAAATTTTCAAATTTTACCCTCAATGCATAGTTAGATGAACCTATGATGTTGTCTCAAGATGAGATAAAACTTTAAGTCTAGGAAAGTGTTTGGAGAATAAAATTAGATAAGAAAATTTGTGCAGGATATTATTTGAGTATTCATGTGTTATATATGAAAGTGTCAACTATATGTATTTTGTTCTATCCTCTCAACTTGTGAAAGGATATAAGATGAATAGTATCCTCATTTTGGTGCCAAGGTATGAAAAATAATATTAATATTTAGGAACTGTAGTGATTATAAATATGTATTCTTGTATGAAGAAGTTGATGATATTTTTTGAGATCAATATCGACTTTCTAGTTTATGGTTACCTGTCATATTTATTATATTATTCCTTGTATGTGTTATCATGTTTAATATTTGGTTTAATGTATCTTAAAGTAATTTTAATGCTCTATAACCCTAAAGAAAACTATGGTTAATCTTGTTTCCTTTCAATCACACAATACCTTATCTTTTTCATGCTTCTGGTAAATATGAATTCCCTATACTATCCTACATAGACTATTAAAACTTAGCTATCCTCATCGTTAACATGTTTTATTAAACTAATTAACTCTATTAACAAAAACTATGGATAGGACCTGATATTCCTCATGGTTTCCCTTTTATTCTCATATTTTACTTACTCTCTAATGATTTTTATACCAACTAGGTTTTTATTTTGTGATTTTTATAGTAATATCATGGATAGGACCAGACCTTCCTCTTAAATACTAGTTTTTTCATATATTTATCACCTACTTTAGGCACCCCTTGGGATTTTTTTTTAAATTTTATGAGTTATAGTGTAAGGCCATAGATAGTACTATGCCTTCCTCATAAAATCACCATCTTTAAATTCAATGTTACTTTTACAAAATGTTTAGAAATGGTTGCAAGTGTTTGATCCTTTGTTCTCAGCTTTAGCTTTTGCTTCTTTTATAGATGAAATTCTCACAACAATAAGGTGTTAACATGTTATCCTACACTTCCCTCATTATTATGATAAGAAATCACACTTCAGTATAGTTATTTTTTAAATTAAAACTACTAATAAAAGTGGGGTGTGAATCAGTTCCTTTAAAATGATCATTCAATTTCACTTATCATCATTCATTCACATACATACATTAACAAATAGATAAATAAGCATCTATAAAAGAATACAATATAAGAACACAAGATATATGTGGAACAAAATAATGGGGGATAAAAACTATTGAAACATATCTTTTAATATATTATTATAAGTAATTAATCAATATATAGTGAGGTGCCAACCCCACAAGGAGCACTAACCCCTCACTAGTCAAACACCAACTCAACTAGTCCTTTAACAAGTACCAACTTGAAAGGAAGAACCAATACCCTAGGTAAATAGGAAACAACTTAGATACCTATAAATTATAATCACCTTTGAACACCTATTTCTTACCCAATTGATGATTATTACCTCCTTTTTCTCTTCACACTCTTTTATCTCTCTCAAGTAGCCTATTAGGGCTCTTCTCTCAACTAGCCCTCTTATGGACAAATTTAGGTCAAATGACATTCATAATCATATATTTAATAAATTTTGTATATTTATGAAATATTAAAAAAACTTATCTTATGGTATTAAATCCCTCTACTCGGTTTTCAAACTTCTATATCATTCATTCCCACCCTTAATATTGTAACTAGTTAAATTAGGCATGTTCTTATACTTGACTCTTTCTTTCACACACCTTGGTCGAAAAAAAACATCACAATAATTTTATCACACTTTTAATAGATAAAAAAACATGTTTAAAAAGTGAAAAACCATTACATAGGTTAGTCACCACCCTTGAGGACCAAAACCACCATTAGGCCTAATAGAGACCTAATGCAATTAAGCCTTCTAAAAGCATAGATTTCACCTTGACAACATTGGAACATCTTGAGTCTAAAAAAATGGATTAAAAACTTAAAAAAACTTCAATTATACCATTTATGAGCTCAATTTATGTCCCCAACACTATTTATCTCATTTCACTCCTTGAACCACACCATTAGGCCTACTCACAATTAGCCCTTCTCACTACCAAAAAGTCTAATTTGAATATATAAAGTATACACTCAAATTTGACATATAAATAAAGAAATAACATTTATAAAACCTAAATGAAATTATAGTCATCAACATGTCCATTATAATACACCAAATAGTGTAAAAGACCTCAAATGGACTTATTTTATATGTTCACTTAGAACTACAAATAGGCTTCAAAACACAATCAAGAACCTCTAAATTTTCACTCCTTCATAGGAGTTCATAATGAATAAAAACAAATTAAAAATTAACTAATATCCATATATAAAAAATTAATATACATTATATTCTTCAAGTTTGTGCATAATGACTCAAGAACATAAATCTCACTAACACACATAAAACTACCTAAATGTTCCAAAACATAGTCATGAAAAAAAAGACTTAAACACATATAGAAACATTTTAATGAAATTAAAAAGGGTTTATATGATCCTTAAAAATTATTAAAACATATTTAAAAATATACATTACAAGTTTCAATAACAATATTGGTCTTATATACCAATCTCATGGCTTCACTTTACACAGACCTCATTGTGATACACATGTCATTTTGAGATCAAATTTATACCATACACAAGCTTATTAAAAACTTATCTCCATTACGGATATGTTTTATATATATTTAATAACAACCCCATGCATTTTTATCCATGACTAATCATTAACAATACATCCCTAATCTCATTCTCATTTTTGCTTGATTTTTTCACTATCTTACTCATTAGGCCTTTTTAGCAATAGTCCAACTTCCATGATCAGTTTAGAATATTTAAATTATGTAACATGATCATAAAATTATATTAACATAAAATAAAAGTCTCACACATAATCCTCCTATAATTTTCATGCTTTGACCTGGTCAACCCTAGTTGATACATTAAAAATTTGGGAAACAAGGGGTTTCCTATAGATTCCACTCTCTAATGATAGATCAATGCCACTTAGATGTACCTAGGATATTTTAATAGAGCCTAAAATCATCACACTATTTAAAAAAATCATTCTTTGTACTTTTGAATCATATATTCCATATCGGGTCACTATTAAGGTTTTAGAGAGGGTTTAAGCTATCTTCTATTCTTAAAAATCATTCATAAAGCTTAGGTACTTAACCCAAAAAATAACTCAAAGAAATTTGAGATATGACACTTCCCCAAATACCATGAAATTATTGGATCCTCATGAAAATGTTTCACATGTCAATGATCATAAGCAAATCATTCTTGGGTCTACAATATCTCATTTTATGCACATATAAAACCTTAAAACCACATTTCATGCTTTCTCCTTAATAATTTAACCTCAAAATTGGTAAAAAAACTTGAAATAAAATATCACAACTCCAAAAATTCTCTTATGAGATCTTGATACCTTGTAAAATTAATTTGACCCCTCATTAGGCCACACTAGGTCTCTTTGCACATTAGGACTTGAACTACCAGTCACACTTAGACCTTGAACATACCTTCAAACCTATTGTAGTAATATTAATACCTTATATTCATTTCATAAAACCCAAAACCATTATCACAAACTACTAATCTTCTTCTCATAATCCTTATACTTCTCACCTCAACATGCTACCAAGTTTATGCATTCTCACTAGGCCTCTTCATGTAAATGAATAAGCTATGAACTAGACTTTAATCCTCATATGAAAGCTTATGTATCTTATAAACATGGTAAAAAAATGTAAAATATATTCTCACATGCTCTACCACTAATTTTCATCATTCATAATACCTCAAGACTCCTCATTAGTTCAGGTAGAGTCTAGGACTAGTCTAGTTGCATGCTTAGGCTTAAGACCATACCCCTAAAGGTTTACCTTGAAACTTTTCTAAGTTTTTCAAAACTTAATATTAAATATTTGGCATCCTTAAAAATCTAGTCATACTTGCATGTACCCATCCTACCAGATCACCATCTTCACACACATGATTATGATATGACAATGTTCTTTAAGACTAGTGCTCAAAAGTATGCTTACCTTGTATTTTGATCTTGAATTTGACATGTCGTCAACCTCAAAATAATTACCAAATTGAATTCAAATTTTCTCTCAAAAAAGAGATAATAGGTTTCCTTCAAATTTTATGTTATCATAATACTTCTTTGTCATATACCACTTCACCATACATGGCCTCAACTTTAACCTTGACATTAATGGCATCCATCTTGACCTTGACATCAATGAAAACATCAATGTCAAAAAACCAACAATAATAACATGCCTTAACAATATCCCCCTTTGTCATTGATGGAAAACACTCAAAAAAGGTTGATCATTCACATCTCCCTAGGATGGATCTTCTTCAAACTACCTTTCTCTCAAATTGGAACTTTTTCCCCCTTTGACATTAATGACAAAGGGTCATCTCTTGACAACTATATGATCATTAGGCCTAGAATAACACACCTTTTCTCTCTAAATAAGATCATTATATCTCTTGGACAAAAACACAACACATATCAGGCTCACACACCTACTCTTGGATCATGATTGGCTCCCCTTATTTCCATGAGATATTTAGACACTATCATGAATGTGATTTGGTTTGATCAAGTCATCATATAAATTATTTGTAACCCATATCTTATAATCACACTTCTAATAGATTATTTATTGAACCTTGGATCTAAATAACAATAAAGAACATAAAGTTCCCCTAAGACCAAGCATATTTCATGCTTTTACTCATTATCTAAGTGCCTCTATGAAGCCTAATGGAGTCACCTCTTTTATAAGGTACTAAAACAACATAAAATCAAGATATCCCATATATATGTGTCCTTCCTAGACTAATATTTCTTCATGATTCTCTTAGTATTGAATAGACTCTCTGGATTAACCTCTTCAATCTCCATTTAAATGATATTCTAACTTGGTCTATTTGTCTTGACTCATTCATCCATAATTTATGTTGATAGGGAGAATTATTGACACTCCTTTGCATTTGAAATATGATCCACTATGGAAACTAGTCTATTTAGACTCATAGACTGGTCATCATTCACCTTAGATACCTTTGGTTTCCACTTATTGTCTTATCTTCCTTTTTACACTCTAGGGGCCCCAACTTTCTTGTTTTGACTTGAGAATCCATGCTTACAATTTTTTTTAATATGACCAACATTTTGACAATTAAAACACACTATTCCTCTTGATGGAAACACACCATTACCCATACCTCTTGACCGATGATTCTCCTCATATTTCCATGCATATTCATTCTTGGAGGGTCTTCTATAATTCCTTGCCTTATGAACAAATTGGTTACATGAATAACAATAATCATTTAAAGATTAACATACCATATAGAATTAAGATTCTTGATAGGATTAGTCTTTATTCTAATATCAACATGATTCCTTGATTGACCATTTAACTTTAAGGTCTAATTCTCCTTGATCACATTATAATTCTTCTTTTGGTCTCTATTGAAACCAAGGCCTATTTTGTCGTCAGTAGTCTTTTGACTACTCAAAATGTTATCTAGATCATTGGTACTCTTTTCAAAATTCATAAATGACTTTAACTTACTTGATTCATAATCCAAATCATCTCTTAAGGAATCTAATTCAATTACATACCTTTTAAATTATTCTTCTTTAGCCTTTAGGGTTGCAGTCACAATCTCAATTTGAGTTTCCACTTGTTTAACTATTTATTCTTATTCTTTGGAGTTATTGCTCAATATATATTCAAATAAATTGGTTTCCTCATTATATAATTTGATAATATACCTCATCGCCATATTTATTTATTATAGATCATTCATAAACTCAACCTCAAAGTCCACCTCATCTTCTTCTTCATTTGAATCACCAAAAGTACCTCCAATCCATATGGAATTTTCTTCATTTTAACATCTTGATTCATCAACCATGAAGAGAACTTCATCAATATCATGATAAACATTCATGGTCACTCTTATAATAAATTATTTTACTCTCATTAGATGAGTTACAGTCTTCCTTGGTATAAAATCTTCTTTTGTTCTTGAAAAACTTCTTTTTACCATCATACTTTCTGAATCTTTTCTTACTCTTATCAGACCTATAAGAATTCTTGTCATCATCATGAAATTAATAATTCTCTTAATCATCCTTTGTATTATTATTATAGTGGAACTTTTTATCAAAATTTCCAATTTCTCCATATTTAAAACACTTGAAGGATAACTTAACCTTGTACTTACTTGAACTAGTTTTCAACTTTCTTAAAAACATAGCTATCTACTCATCATCATCAATATTAGAATCATAATTGTATTTAAATTTATTACCTTGTGTCTTCTTCTCCTTTGACTTATTTTTTTCCTTGAATTTAACTTCCTTATTTATAAGTTTTCCTTCACTTGTCCTCATCTCATAGGCTATTAGAGTGTCATGAAGTCCATCTATCTCTAGATTGTCTAGATTTTGAATCTCTTCAATATTAAATAATTTAGAATAAAATATAGGAGTTAAATTTATCAATAAATTTTAAAAAATATTAAACTCTCTTAATTCTTCACCTAGGCTTCTTATGATGTTGACCACTTCATCAACCCTCAATAGGTAGGCTACAATGGTGTCATCTTCATTCATCCTTAGGCTTTCAAACTATCTTCTATGGGTTTGAAATTTAGCCAAATTAAACTTGGAGTCTCCTTCATGGATAGTATTAATTTTTTCCCACATTTATTTGGAAGGAATATAGTGCATCACCTTCAAAATTTCTACCTCTGATAGGCAACAAAGAATACCATTTATTACTTTTGAATTGTTATCACTAGCCTTCTTACCTACTATATCTATAGGGGGAATAGGGGATGAAGTATATCCATTAAAGATTTATTTAAAAAAATAATGACCTTGAGACATCAAATATGTTCTCATCCTGACACTCAAAAAATCTTAATTAGATCTATTTAACAATGGAGCCTTACTTGTAGAGAAACCACCTTGTGTTTGACTAGCCATCTTCACTTAATTAGGATCTCCTTTAGGGTATTAGGCCTCCTTAAAAGGACATAATCTGATACTAAATATTATAAGTATAGATACTAAGAGTTTTATTAATTAGTTCTTTTAAAAAAACCATTCAATTTCACTTATCATCCATGAAGCATTCATTCACATACACACATTAACCAATGCATAAATAAGCATCTACAAAAGCATACAACATAAGAAAATAAGAGATACATGGGAAAACATAATGGGGGATAAAACCCAATAAAAAACATCTTGGAATAAATTCATATAATCAATTAATAAATATTTAGTGAGGCACTAACCCCTAACTAGTCAAGTACCAACTCAACTAGTCCTTTAGCTAGTACCAACTTATAAGGAGGTACCAACCCCCTAGGTAACTAAGAAACAAATAAAATAAATATAAACTATAATAAAATTTTAACACCTATTTTTTACCCAACTTATGATTATTTCCATTTTTCTTTTCACACTCTTTTATCTCTCTCAAACAACCTATTAGGCCTCTTTGCTCAACTAGACCTCTTATTGACAGATTTAGGTCAAATGACCTTGCTCATCATCTATAAAATAAATGTTATAAATTCATGAAATTTTAAACACATTTATATAATTTTATTAAATCCATATATATATTTTCTAAACCTTTATATCATTTGTTCATACCCTCAATATTCTAACTTGTCAAATTAGGCCTATTAAACCTTCTTATACTTGAATATTGCTTTCACACACCTTGGTCACCCAAAAGCATCACCATATATATATCAAAAATTTTATATATCAAAAAACATGTTTAAAAATTTAAAAAAACATTATATATGTATTTCACCACCCTTAAGGACCAAAACCACCATTAGGCCTAATAGATCCCTAATGCAATTAGGCCTTTTCAAAGCACACGTTTCACCTTGACCACCTTGGAACATCCAAAGTCTATAAAAATGGATAAAAAAATTAACACACTTAAATTATACCCATAATAATCTAAATTTATGTCTCTAACACCAATTATCTTTCACTCCTTGAACCACACCATTAGACCTACTCATAATTAGCCATTCTCACTACCAGAAAGTATGTTTTGAATATTTGAAGTATACACTCAAATTTTAAACATAAATAAAAAAAATTTATAAATTTTTTTTTCACTTATATTAATCACCATGTCAATTATGATACACCAAATAGGGAAAAAGACCTCAAACATACCACTTTTATATGCTCACTCAGAACTGCAAACAGGCTTCAAAATCCAATCAAGAACATTTGAATTTTCACTCCTTCATAGGAGTTTATCATGAATAAAAATAAATTATAAATAAAATTTTATACCTATAAAAAAAATTCAATATTAATTATATTCTTTGAATATGTGCATAATGACTCAGTAACATCAATCTCACTAACACACATAAAACTGCCTGAATGCTCCAAAACACAGTCATAAAAATAAAGACTTAAAACAACTATAAAAATATTATAATGAACTTAAAAAGGGTTTATATGATACTTAATAATTATTATAACATATTAAAATAAAAATATTACACTTTTTAATATAAATATTGGTCTTATAAATGAATCTCATGGTTTCACTCTATACAAACCTCACTATGTTAGATAAGTAACTTTGAGATCAAATTTATGCCATACACAGGCTTATTAAAAATTATATACATTATTTATATGTTTTATATGTATTTAATAACAAACCCATACATTTGGATCCATTCCTACTCATTGATAACCCATCCTTGATCTCATTCTCACTTCTTCCCAGTCTTCTCACTAGGCCTGCCTTTTTAGGGATAGGCCAACTTAAATGAATAGTTTAGCATATTTGAAGTCTATAACCTGATAAAAAAAATTATATTAATATAACATAATTTTTTCACACATCTTATTCCAATAATTTTCATGCTTTTACCTAGTTAGCCTAGCCTACTACATCAAAATTTTAAGAAATAAGGGGTTTCCTATAGCTTTTACTCACTCTTCTAATAGAACAATGCCACTTGAAGGTACCATGGAGAGTTAAATACAACTTAAAATCATTAAAATATGTCAAACAAACCATTATAATTAATTTTGAATCATATCTTCTATATCAGGTCACTATTAGGGTTTTAGAGAGGATTTAGATTGCCTTCCATCCTTAACAATCATTTATAAAGCTTAGGTCCTCAACCTAGAAATTAATGCTAGGAAATTTGATCTCAGACCCTTCCCCAATTACTATGAACTACTTACATCATCATTCAAAGGTTTCACATATCAATGAGAATAATAAAATCATTCTTGTGTCTACAATACCACATTTTATGCACATAAAAAACCTCAAAACCACATTTATTGCTTTATCCTTTATAATTTAACCTAATACTTGGTAAAAAAAAATTAAACAACCTCTCACACCTCTAAAAATTCTCTAATGATATATTGGTACCTTTGAAACTTAACTTAACCCCTCATTAGGCCACACTAGGTCTTTTTGCACATTAGACCTTGAACTGTTAGTCATACTTAGGCCCTGAACATACCTTGAAATTTTTTAAAATAATTTAAATACCTCATATTCATCTCATTAAACCTCATACCATTCTTTCACACTAACAATATTCTTATCAAAATCCTTAGACTACTCACCTCAACATGCTACCAAGACTATGCCTTCTCACTAGGTCTCTTCATGCAAATAAATAAGTTATGAAATGGCCTTTAATCCTCATATGAAAACTTATCTATCTTATAAACATTTTTAAATAGTGTAAAATATATTATCACATTCTATAACACTAATTTGTATCCTTCATAACACCTCAAGACTCATTATTTCAGATAAAGTTTATGACTTATCTAGTTTCATGCTTAGACTTAAGACCATACCCCTAAAGGTTTACCTTGAAAATTTATTGAGTGCTTCCATAATTCATATTAATTTTTGGGCATCCTTAAACATTGACTCATACTTTTCAGTAACCATCCAACCATACCACCATATTCACATAGATGCTCATGATATAATAATTCTCCTTAAGACTAGTGCTAAAAAATAGGCTTACCTTATTTCTTGATCTTGACCTTGACATGTCATCAACCTTAGAATAATTATCAAGTTGCCTTAAAATTATCTCTCGATAGAGAGATAATAAGTTGCCTTTAAATTTTCTCTTCTCATAAGATTTAAGTATCAAATACCACTTCAACATACATGTCCTTAACTTTGACCTTGACAATAATGACATCCATCTTGACCTTGACATCAATGACAACATCAATACCATAACACCAACAATAATAACATACCTCAACATTTATATCCCCTTTTTAACTTTGTCACATTTTTTAATAATTTGAAGTAATTCAAATTGTTTCATGTTTCTTTCCTCTTGATTTACTTCCCTTTAATTCCACTTTGGATAAACCAAGGTCAAATTCAAGATAAATTTTTTATTTTACCTAAATTATCAAGACTCTTAGACACCATAATCTCTAATTTCTCTTTCTTATAAACCAAGTTCAAAGTCTTCAAAAGATAGTCATATTTATCACCCATGTTTGGTATTTTGAATTCGTATGGAGGAGGAATAGAAAAATCCATCAATAAAGTTAAAATATAAATTAATTAAAACAAAATGAAATGATACAAAAGTTAGCATGAAAATTTTAAAAGTTAAAATCACACCAAAAGACATTATTACAAGCACATATCCTATTTCTAATCAAATCTCAAAATCCATAGTTGGCCTCATTATAGAGTCAAGGTCCATTGGGGTGTGGTAGGTGTTGAGGTTAACATACCCCCATTTTTTTAAATTAGGACCCTTGAGATACTTTAAACCTTAAACATTGAAAACTTAATATGATTAGATTATTGTTATAATTTGAATATCATCTACTTTGATGAAGTTGGATTACTAGTTTAAGGTCTTGATTTAGACTTACCTAATATTCCTAATAATTGATCTTCATGTCTTATAATTGTAGGTTCATGGAGCCCTTTCTGAAGAGATCATGCTTAGAATTTACATATTGACTCTATTCAAGTTTTCACTAGACTTTTATTTTTGAAATTTCAAATCTGAATTCATGTTCTAAAAGCTATCCTCCAAAAACCTTGGCTTAAACCCTTAATTCAAATTATAATTTTGGTGGGAGTATTTGGAGAGAATATTTTTAAATTATTTTGGAATTAATCCCAATTTTTTATGCTAAGTATTGGTTATTTTTATTATCACAACCAAACCTTAGCCTAAAAATTATGATTAGACCCTTTTATTTTCCCATTTTGTTTCCTATATTTCTAACCAAGTCTAATGTCTGATTTGGCAGGGTCCTTTTTATTTTATAGTTTGGTCCCCTTTATTAATATCTATGTATCCTAAAGATTTAATTATAAGGTCCCATTTATGTTTATTAACATGAATGATACCTTAGACTTAATTCTTTATCCTAAGTTTTAATTTCCACCCTGAACCCTAACTTAAATACCTTGCTTCTTATAGGATCCAACAGTCCACACTTCATCATAGATTTTAATCAATTGACAAAAAGGAAACACAATAGAAATAAGCACATAGTATTTTTGACTAATCATGTTTGATCATTTGAATCAAGATTAATGTCTCACACATTATTGTGCACCAAAGATTAGACAGAGTGAAGACAACATTGAAAAGTCAAAGGTGTAGGAAGTTCTGTGGAGCCACCATATGACACTCCCACATTAAAATTTTAAAAGTAAAGGGTATCACATATTAAAATTAAATAATAGTGTGAAACTTCTTATATCATGATCAGATGGATCTCACTTCATCACAACTTTTGATTAGATAGAGTGAATTGAATCTAATATCCTAAGAAGATCTACTAAGTCACCACACATCATTCCCACATTCAAAGTTTGAAAGAAAAGGGTCTCACATATTAAAGGAAACTAATGGTGTGAAATTTCTTAGATCATAATTTGTCATGGTTTTTTATTGATGGAGTGAAATGAATCTGAGATCCCAAAAATCCTAGTGGAGTTACCACACAACACTCCCATATTGGAACATAGGAACTTGATGAGCTTAAATTTAACATTCATACAACAATCACTTGATGTCTATGAGGCCATAATTAATGTCCATGTAACCATAAACTTTAAGCCCACCAAAATTAAGAACTTCATGAGATTAAATTTTATGTCTTCACAAACATCATGTGAATGCCTATAAGGTTGACATTGATGTCTATGAGGCCATCAAAATTAAGGTCATATAGAATTTTTACTTAGGTAAAAAGGGCATGTTTTATATCATTCAAGAGGTCATTTATGCTTTAAAACATATCATAAAATGCTTTAACCTAAGTCTTTTTATGTTTATTAATATGAAATAGACTTCAGTAAATGCATTTTAATCTAAGTCCTTTGTATAGCTATGCATTGATTAAAACTCATGCATCTTATAGGATCCAACAGATCATGCTTCATCATGAAAGATGATCCAATGGTACAAAATTGCCAATGAATTTTCAATGAAGCTTCAAGAGCCCATATAATCAACATGTGGAATATGCATATTTAATATGTGATTGACAAAGGTGTTAGAGCTTAAAAATCCTATAGAGGTGCCAAGTAACACAACCACAAGGATAAGTACCAAAAGGAATCAATAACATACAAAGACATGGATCATAATCAATGGTTTGCACTAATCCTTAGATCATAATATAATATCATGAATCCAAAGGGTAGATTTCAAAAAAAAATGGCTATTGTTTAAAGACATTTATGAAAAATGCCATGAAAAGTGCCAGATAGATGCCAAATAAGTGCCACACAAGAACAAGGTGACAAAATAAAAGATCTTGTGTGCTCAAAATGCAAATGTATAAAAGTGCAGGTCAAAATCAAATCTAAGGCATGTATAAGCCTATGTATAAATAAGCTACCACCATTAAATATTTAAGTCCCTAAAACTTACATAAAAGACCTTAAGTGAACTCAGATTGATTACAATAAATCTAAGAGAAGTTCAATTATTATTTGAGCATGAAATAACTAACCCTGAGACCATTTTCAATATGATTGAGAGTAATTTTCAAGTGTGGAAGCCATGGTAGCTTAGAGGAAACAATTGAGGGATGAGATAGAATTATATCTACCATTAGATAGTGAGGGAAGGGTTTTCAAAGATAATGACTTAGACACTACAACCTTGAACATAGGCAACAAGAATTGGTCTAAGCTCTTCTAGACCATTGAGGAGATGCAATCCATCACCAAAGAAGAACAAAGGATTGCCACAATCAATAAGAGGTATTAAGACCTATTTTTAGTTCAAATGGCTAGTCTCCATCATGCTACTAATAATCCAAAGGTATTTCATTGCATTGACATCCTTGCTTCCATTTTCATAGTTTATAGAATTAAAAATGACTAGATCATTCATGAGGGGATCTCTAGGAGAGTTGCATACATTTCCCCACTATATTTTAAGAGGTATTATAAACTTTCAAAACCCCATTTTAAACTTCCCACCGTTAAGGAGTGGACTAGCAAGAATGATCTTGATATCATCTTTAGGCCATGATTGCTCTAAGGGATCCATGTGATCTGAGAACCTACTTGAAACATCCCAATTAACTAATTTAGAGAGGTAATTAGGGTGATTATGATGATATTAAATATAATATTTGGGGCCCCTTTAACCATATTTTTCAATAAGAGTGAGGTATCCTATGTCTACTTTATGGTATAAAAAGGGCCCACTCCCGAAATTAGAGATATGATCAACATTCACCTAGGGAGATAATTTACAACCATCAATAAGAGGACTAGTAACCAATTGTTTATGATTTTTCATCTATTGGATGCTTTGCTAGCCTTTACCAAGATCCCTCACATCAAAAATTGGTCACTTAAGGGCAGATTAACAATCTCCCACCATTATTCAAAGCTACATATCTTCAAATATAGACACCACATGCAGCTCATTTGTGATTATTTCTATCATGCTTTAGTAGAAGCCATCATAGGGATCCCAATGCCTAGGCTAATCCCTCTAATCAAGAAGTATGTAGAAATAATGGGAGACATATGGTTGTATCTAGATTTTACTATAATTAGATTTGAAGGGTTTATGAATCAAACTTACAAGTTGTCTATCTATATTCCCAATAAACTAGTAGAGCAAGAAATTGTATGTCAACTTATTCATGGTGTTGATGGAGTGTGTAAGGATAAAAATAAAGGCATCATTCATCCCTTCCCTTTAATAATTGGTATAACTATTTTGTAAGATTAGAAACATGTGGACACCATTTCCAAGCATAGAAATTCTTTTAGATTTCAACTGGATGATCTGAGGTATTGGGATCCTTATGAAAGGGTAGGGAAGCATTTGAAGAGAAAACAACTACCTAAGATAGTTTATGTTTATCAATCTAGTCCTTAAAATACTCTACACATCAGGGCCAATAATTTTAAATAAGTACTAGCTAGGTTCAAGAAACATAATGCTTGACTTGAACATAGATTGATTGTTAATTAAACTAAGGGACATATGGCAAATGGGACCTCTTAAATACAATTTTCTACTTGGATTTTCTAGGCCACCTTAGGAGTAACTATAAATGAAAGTGCCATATCCATAAGCACAAATTACATAAGGCTCTAAGAAGGAGAAGTTCGAAGAGAGGCCTAGTGAAGGACCCTCATCCTTAGCCCTACCTCAAATACCACATCTCCTATTAAGTGCCTAGACATGATTACCTTAGAACCAAATGAAATACTAGAATATTCCCTCAAGGTCCTTACTAAAGCATATGGAACTGATGAAGAAGAAGAGCAAGTTAAATAATCCTAGGCTCAATTAGAGGAGGGTGAGAAAGATAAAAGAAAAGAAGTTGCCCTGGACCTAGTCCTAGTGTTACCATTAAAGAAAAGAAAAGCAAAATTAGCCTTGGTCCCAGTTAGATCAAAGAGGTCAAAGTTGACTTTCACTCACCCTACAAGTGAAATCAACTTATTCAATGAAGAATACCCTATTCATGAACCAGTCATCCCTAATTAGTTCATCTATGGAAAAATGCATAAGATTCCCATTTTGTCTCATTCTTAGGCCTTGACCCAAACTATTAACATTGATCTGCATGATAATATCAAGCCATGGATAAGGGATTTGATGAAGGAGGAAGAAGAGAGAAGAATAGTGACCACTACAAGGTTAGATAGTAGGTAGGTATATGCCCCAGGAGCATCAAGTAGTTTAAGGATAGAGGTCTCAGAACCTCTTAAGGTTATAAAGTCATCCACTACTATGTAATTCAATCCAAAGACAACTAGATTAGAGAGGGTGAAAACTAAAAAGGCCATGGTGGGGATTGAAGAGCTCCCATTCTAAGAGGTTGGGCCATATTTAGGCTTAACTCTAGCTGGGGGATAATATCCTAGTGAATTGCCCATCCTTGAAGAGCACACAAAAAGCTATTCGAGGCCCATTCAACTCAAATCAGATCAGGGATCAAAAGCATGAAGCAAAAGATACATAACTTGGAGAGGGAAAAGGATCTTGAGGCCATAATAAAAAATTTTAAATCATTTTTTTTTGACATGTTTGACTCCTTAAAGTCAATAAAGCTAATATGTGATGCATTGAGCCAGTAGAGTGAGGTGGCCAAAGTATTGATGATAAAGTTGCAAGATGTAGAGGATAAAATAAGGGATCTCATTAGTACACTAATTAGGAATATAATTCCTAAATTTAAAACCATTAGCCTATCCCACTTAAATTCTATATTAGGGATAGTGGTGGATAAGATCTAGAGTTTAAGTGTTTGGTCAACAAGTTTGGATAGACTCATAAGGGATGATGAAGAGATGATGAGTAGAATTAAGTAACTCCTTGGCACTATGTTGGATAATCCCATAAATTATATAGTCCTAGGCATTATTGATGATGAATAATATAAGCATATAGTCATGTTAGTGATGTAGGAGGTGAGAAGCAAAAGCTAGGGTCAATCTGGTAGTGACAACAAAAAAATTATGGGCATGATCTTCATTACTAAAGAAAAAATTGTAGAAGCCAAAAGCATCAAGGAATATATAGTAAGGGATGATAGAGACTTTGATGACTTAGTTGATCAAGAGGATGTCTATTTTCTAAAGCCAGTTATAGATTTAGAGCTTGTCAAAGAGCAACATCAAAAGGCTATGAAGCTTTTATAAGAGCAATAAGGGAACCCTTTAGCAATGGGCCCACTAATTAATTAATATTTCTCTTTGTAAAAACATTGTAATATTTGAAAGAGGAATATTCATTTGTAAAGGCATATGCTATGTTTGTTAGCATATTTGCCTCCCAGTTAGTGTAGTTTAGAAAATCAAGTTATTCTAGAACTTTTTGAATAAGGATAATTATCCTTCTTATACATTTATATCTTGTAAATTGACTAGTATACTACCTTGTCCTCCTCTAAAAGGTATTACTACCATATTGTAAAGGGAGGGAGTTTTGAGAAAAAATTGTATAATTTGAGTAGTTAATACAATCAAGGAATTTTGAAAGGATTGTCCAAATTTATTTTTGTCAAATTTTACATGTTTTTCTCTCAATTTCTACTCTTAAGTCTTAAATTTGAATAGTTTATATGAATTATGAGTTACACCTTTGATTATAGGGTTGATAATTTGTGTTTATGCTAGATTAGTTGAAGAATCTTGAATTTGATTCATTTCATTTATTTGTATTGAGATGTGCTAATTCTATTTGAGTGTGGTAGCAAATCTTTAAAGCAAATTTAGTTCTTACTTGTAATTATTTACATCATCCTTTCAGGTTTACCTGGTGTGTACTCAGATTTGAGATTATGCTATTTTACATTATATATTGGTTAAATGCATACTTAGTTATAATTGAAACTTTGTCATAATGTTTGGGGCTAAGATCAGTAAACACTTATTCTCTTTCTACCTTACCTTAATATTTAGCTTATTTTTTAACTATATCACTTTATTTTAGACTTCAATGTAAATATCCATTTAGATTAGTCTGTAGTTTAAGCTTTGACCATAACTCACTAGTATTAGCATAGATACTTACACTTTTTAAAGATTTAGTCCATAATGGCTTCCAACCATCGATTAATATAAATTTTGTGGAATAATTATCATTGCTCTATCACCATTTCACAATAAGTAACATAATTTGCCTAAAATTGCTACTCATGCTTTGAATTACCAAAATTCTAAAATGAGAAGTGTTCTTTGAAAACTAAGGACATTTTTGGTACACATAAAGGTATAAATAGTAGAATAGTAGATTAGAATAGGATAATTTAACAAATTCTATGGTGCTACCTACTTTCTCACATAAGTACCCAATCTTCATAGTAGATCAATGGATCTGTAAGGGGTCCCAAAGATTGGGGAACACATTATGGGAAGGTAAGTCCCTTTTAATTTTCATGTATATAGCCTTCATAGGATAATATACACACTTCATTTATTGACCCATGATCTATGTGTTTAGGAAAATTTATTCAGAGTCCTTAATGTCAAAAGTGCTCTTGTGTTGGCAACCTTAATTTGAGTGTCTTGACTTTGATAAAGAGTTTCTCTACCTTGGTCTTTCCTTCATTTTCCCTTCCACCCATTTCATTTCCCCCTTAGTAGGAAATTATGATTCTAAATATATTTTCCCATTTCTTCTATATCTTCTCTTTTTCACATCTTAAAGACATGCTAGCACCAATTTATCTTAGTTTTATCTATCCTTAGAATAAAACAATATACTTGAGTGACTATGGATTATTTTATGTATACCATGGATTTACATTTCTAAACGTCACTTTAATTTATTTTACCATTATTCATTATTGCACTACCCTTTTTATACATACATGAGTCCATTTCTACTTTTATGTTCTTTTTCCATTGATGAGTGAATTTGGCTTGTTACTTCTCACTCACCAATGTTGTATTCCATTTTATGTATTTTTTCCATTGATGACTAAGTAAGGATTGTTACTACTCACTTATCAATATTGTTTTATGCTTTTAATTTCCCATATTTGTTCAAGAATTATTACTAATTTCACATCAATATTTGATTACCATTTTTTTTGACATGTATCCTTGGTTTGACTTGATTAGTTTGCCTTTCTTACATAAGGTTTAATTGTTTGAGTTTTTTAATCATTTATTAGCCTTGGATTTTTGGTTACCTAATTTACTCTAAATTTTGACTTGGCTATTTGGTCCTAACCTATCATTTATTACCCCAACTATCCAAATTTACAAGTACATCCCATCCACAAAGCATAATTTATCATATCTTTCCTATATTTATTTATTTTTCTCTTTAGTTTTGTATCCTTGGATGTGTTTTAAGTAATCTCTACACTCCCCATGATAAAAAATACAAACACAATAGATAACAATCCAATGATAAAGGTAAATCAAGACTCACATAATTTATTTTTATTTTTAGTTATTTCCCTTTTTGTCATTTAATTTCAATTTTTTTCTTTAAAATACTATAATTTTCTTAGCTTCAATGTTATGTGTTGTTATGTTCTTTCTCAAAGCACCATCCCTTATTTCCCTTGAGTGACATGTGATGAGCTTCAAATTGGGAATATGTATGCACATAATATTTTAAAACTTTATCAATTACTAATGATTTTTATCTTATAGGAAGTTATTGAGCCTCAATCTCTCTAAGTGCACACTTTAAAGTGTGCACTAGAAAAGGGGTGGGTAGACCATTAGTGCTTCACAAGATTATTGTCCCTTGACTACCACTTTTTATCAATCTAACTTTATCTAAAAACATTCCCCTAAGATTTGCTTCTTCTTTTTCACCCTCTTCCAATAATTTTCCACTTTAGCCCTTCCCTAGCTTAAAATATTTTTGTATGGTTTACAATACAATGTTGGCCCCATCAACCTTGTACTCTAATTAAAAAAAATCATTTAGGGTCTAGGTCAAACCCTGTACAACCTAGAATAATACCTAATTTATTTATTTCAATAATGATACATGATCGATTGGGCCAACCCTGTTAGCTAAACTTTCATAAAGGTTTAAGGTTAGATTCAACTATATAAACACATTCATTTTACCATTTTAGAGAGATAAAAAAAGTTAGTTAATCATTTATGCATCTTTACAATATTATTTTCTATCATTCTACTTGAGGAGTCTTATCTAAGGGTTTCTAATTAGATAATAATATTGTCTTGTGGAAAAGTCTTGGATACTTTGGACTTTCTTAATGATCCTTACAAACCACAAAAACCTCTTGCAAATCACCTTTGGGAAAGGGAAAGATTGAGTCTCAATGGGTTCATCTTCAAGGTAAGTATCTCTAACTTTGCTCATTTTTTTAGTAGATAAAAGTAGTATAAGTAATGGATTTTGAATATATTTCTCTCTCCATGCATTAGGGTTTTACCTATACCTAGTTTAATTAGTGGTCTCTTATGCATGTTTACTAACCCATCACTTGTGCCATAAGATTTTTCTTAACTAAAGGCTTTTGAACTCTCTCTAGTGATATTATTATGGTAATAGATCCCTTAAATAGGTCTAGTGTATCCATCTTAGTCATGACCCCAAATATCTAATGTATCAACAATCAGAAGTGTTTGTAGGATTTGTTTTCTTTGAAATAGGACGATTTATAGATCAATTGCATTCACCTTTGCATACACATTATATCAATCTAAATGTTATATTTATTCTATAAATCACATGGTTTTTTTTTCAAGCTCATTAGAAAATCTAGGGCTCTTTGGATGCTTAAGGGCTCAAAATCATAAATATTAATTGATGGAATAATGGTAGAGTGACTAACCTTTGATATAGATTTCACATATATTGCCTAAAATTATGAGTCTTGAATGCATTCATGTGTCATCAATGTAAATTAAAAAATGGTTTTTTTATTTATTTATTTATAAATTTTCATTTGAATGCACCAGTCAACATTGGTAAATTTACTGTTTCCTGGTTAAACTGGTTTTGCTTAAGCGGTTTCCTGGTTTTCTGGAATGCTTAAGGTTTTATCTATCTTCTGATGTATAGGGTTTCGGGGCCCCTTCAAAACCTCTTTTTACCTTAATCTAAAACATTGGTAAATTTACTTATTTTCCAAATGGCAACTATTTGTTAACTTTATGTGTTTAGTCAACATGTTCTAAATAGTTGTCAAATTATTACTTACCCACTTTTTTAAGTTTACTTTGAGCTTGAATCTCTTATATTATGACACTTGTCCAATTGTATTTCACTTAGGCCTTTAGATATGCATATTCACTTTATATACCTTGGGTCCATGAGTTAATGTAACTGTGCCATGTGGTGTAACCTCAGGCTTGTGAAGGATTAGAGGCATGGAAACATGGTTACTTGAGACTTTTTAACTATTTATATCTATGTAACTATTTTTTGTAATGGAACATCAATATGTGGCATGATCTCAGGGCCTTAAAGGCACAAGATCATTAAATAATAAATTTTGATTTAATCCCTTCATGGTTTTAGGTAAATGGAATTTTTTTAAGTGTCAAACACTCAAAAATCAAAAGCTTAGAACCATTAGACTACAAGAACTCAAAACTATTATATTATGGGAATATGTTTGTGCTCTAGATTGATGATAATATGGCAAGTGTTGAATGATTATAACTTAGAAGCTTAGAACCATTAGACCATAGGAGCTTAGAACCATTGAATGATTAACTTTTCATTTCAAGGCTTAAGCAGTTATGGATTCATAAAAATGGGATGCATGGCCTATTTTTAGAGACTTGGAGACTAAGAACACTTGGAATTTTCTCATGAAAGCTAAAAATTCCATGCAATGTATGAAAGCCACCTATCAAACAGCTAGAGCTTAGGGGACTCAAAGACTTAGAAACTTTTGTAAAGGGATATAGGATCCATATGATGTGGAGAAAACACCTATCCTAACTTTGTGTAATAAAGGGTGGAGCTTGATTATGAGTGATTAATAAGTCCTTACTGACCATCCTATGGTCATTTTAAAGAAAAAATAAGAACACTAGGATAAAAACATTAGTTCCATTAATACGTAAATCAAAGCATTTGATTTTCAAAGGGAACTATGAAAACCTAAGGTAAATGACAACTCAAAATATTTTTTCAAGTTTTTATTCTCAAGGGACTCAAAGACTTAAAAACTTTTGCAATGGGATATAGGATCTAGATAATGTGGTGACAACACCTATCCTAATTTTTTCTAGTAAAGGGTGGGGCCTAATCATGAATGATTAAGAAGTCCTCACTAACCATCCTATGGTCAGTTTAAAGAAAAAATAAGAACACTAGGGTGAAAACATCAGTTCCATTAATACATAAATCAAAGAATCAAATTTTCAAAGGGAAATATGAAAACCTAAGGTTAATGATAACTCAAAATATATGTTCAAGTTTTGATTTTCATAGTTTAAACTCTTTTAATTTTAGACTTATGGAGATAATTTTATAATTGTGCATGAATAAGTTCATATCATGGATTCCTACAATTTATAGGACCTTCAATGTTACATCGTGATTCCTCACCAAATAGACTTGCTAGATTATCCATGGATATCTATAGTTGGAAACTTTAGATTTGGTTTATATTTCTGACTAAGCTAGAGATTTATGCTATTATGGGATAGTAGAATGTTTCTTATTTATATGATGATAGATGATTGATTAATAAGAGTTGGTTAATATATGTGGTTAAATTTTAAGCATACTAATGTATTATTTTAGTTATATTATTGTCTTATGTTTATCATATGATATGATCTAATTAATTTTGTGATGTGAGATGGACTCAAGAGAATTCATCCCTTGAGCATACCAGAGGGATAACATTATCAAAAAGGGTGATGTAGATGGAGACATTGAAGGTCTGTGAAAACCTTCAAACATACATAGTAGTTAGTACATGGTAGAAATGCATTAAAAATAATTAATTATTATGTGTTTATTTCTTACTCAAGATATTTCTTTGTGTGGTTTGCTAGTATAGGTAAATGTTGTAATGAATTATCTTGTGAATGTGACACATCTTGTCATTAATTATAGAAAGAACTATTTGGCAAGGGTAAAATTTAAAATATGGGTTATTAATAAATTTTGAAATTACCATTTAAAATTATCACAATATATTTGGGTGCTAATTTAATTTAGTGAAATTTGAGAGTTTAGCATTCCAAATTTAAAATATATTAAAAATAAAGAACTTGAGAAGTTCATATTAAAATAAAAAGGGGAATTATCTTTAAAATATAAAATTAATATATATATATATATATATATATATATATATATATATATATTATATATTTTAAAGATAATTCCCCTTTTTATTTCTTTAAAATATAAAATTAATATATATATATATATATATATATATATATATATATATATATATATATATATATTTATATTAAAAAGATAAAAACAAAAAAAATATGAAATAGTAGAGAAAGCTAAATAGAGACATGCTATAGAGAATAAAAGACTAGTAAAGGAGGCAAAGGATGTAGATGGAAAAGATTGTTCAGAGAATCTACAATACATTGGATAAGTAGGTGGTGTCTTCAATTTCTTATTTCAATGATTTTTGTGGCAAAACATTATATTTATGTTATATATGTTGTGAATTTTTTTGCTTAGTCTAAAAATTAAACTAATCTTGACCCTACAAAATGTTTGGTTGAGTAAATCATTACGTAAGTGTTGTTTGACCCTTACCATTCTTTTGGGTTGCCATATAGTTTTCATTAAAGACACTTTACTAAGTTTCTTCTAGCCTTACAAAAAGTTTAAAAGTATAGCATTTATGTATTCTAAAAGTGCCTAGTTTTCCTAAGTCATTACCTCTATGGAGAATTAAACAAAGTTTAATTATATTCTTCTATGGATAAATTGAGACCATATGCAACAAACGTATGTTTCAATGTAATAGTTGTATGAATATATTTATATAAAAAATAGTGATTTAATTATGGATGGGTAGTGGCCCACTTTTGTAGATAATCAGTTTATTCCAATTACTTAAACTATTAAAGAAGGGATTTAGTAAATAGTGTAGTGCTTTTAATTCAAAGCAATGACTTATGTAGTAAATAAAAAATATATGTTATTAAAATCACTAAGTTTGTATTTTAATACAATTACTGAGTTTGAATATTAATACAACCATTGAGTTTACATTTAATACAATCACTAAATTTTAACATGGTTAGAATCATTAAATTTTAACATGGTTATAATCATTGATTTGAACATGGTTATAATCACTAAGTTAAACATGATTAATTTATTTATTATAAGTTTGAAAATACATCATCATTTAATTAAAAAAATAGAGTCCTTTAAATAAAATAAACTATGTTTCCTCTTTATTGCAAAACCAAATAATTGGTGGAACTTTAGTTATGCCTCATATTTACATAATATAGTTTTGAATTAGGCACATTGCCAACCTTATTATGATACCCATTTGAATAGCATTGCAAAACCAAGCCATAGTTGTGAGTTGAATTTATTTTCATGTAAATGAGCATTATTATCATGGGATCCTTATAAGAATTGTTGAACTATTTTTCCTCAATCATAAATCAATGTTGGAAAGATATGTATACTAAGTTTAGAGTGATAGAGTAATATTTAAATATTATTTAGATAATATAAAAAAATTAAATATTTCATGTTAAGTTTGGCATCACTAAATGTTAAGTAAGGCATCATTGATTTTAAAACATTGAGTTAATAATTTTAAACTGATGGGATTTAAATAATAAAAATGCTAAATTAATAATTCATACTATAGAATAATGTAATTTAAAAAATCATTAAATCAAAATAATATTAACTAAATACAGATACAAGTAATTATATAAAATACTTCTATACTAAATTATTACTTCAGACAGTTTTCCATTTTTAATTATGAGGAAACATAGAAATATGATATTTGATGATGTATATTATCTAGACCTGTAATCAATTAGTTGATGTATTCATGATTATATCCAAGATAATTTTAAGATATGATAGTGTTTTGCTAATAAATTATCTTATAATTAATTGGCTCATATTAGGTATGCTATGTTACTAGTTCATACCTAACTAATCTTCAATGCATAAAGCAAAATAGTCTACATCACTTAGACAAGTTTTGGTGGCATTTTATTGTATTATGATAATTCTTATGTTTTGGGATCAATTATGGATAACTAAGTATATGTATACACCCTAAATTGGTCAATCAACCACAAATATCATGTATTTTCATAGTCCTTTCATAAGAGACTCCATTTAAAGAATATGATCTTTGTTTACATTTAGCCATGTCTTTCATTTTAGTCATCTCGGCCTTGTTACAAGTTCTAAATAGATTTTTACCTATTCCTAGTCATTCGAAGCCTTTCAAATGATCATTCAACGTCAACTAGGATAGGTTTTTTGTCTTCTTTCCATCCCCCCAGGTCCCAAGATTGTAGGATAGGAGCATTGGGGTTAGACAAAAATGTTGATGCCACTAGTGTCCATTTCCAATGCTCTTGTCCAAAGCCATGTTTGCCTTTAATGGTCAGTTTCTTTCACTTAGTAGGTCCCAAACCCTTTCTTAGCTTCATCCTTAAGTTTCTGAATGTTGAACAAATATGAATAAAGCTCCTAAATTTGAAATAAAGAGTCTCCTATATAAATTAATATGCAAGGCATTTTATATATATATCACTTACTATATTGTCACATTATATATAACAAAAAATCATTTATTAGTATAGCTCAACATTATACATCACACATAGATTTGCATGCTTAATCAAGGAAGGGCCTAGGTGAAAGTCATTCTAGCATCTATCATGCATGTTTATTATGCATGTTCCATAAGGGAGAATTAAATTTCATCTGAGACCCTAGTTTGAGGGTTAATTTAGGTAGTGATCATGATATTAGGGGTTTTAGATCATGTTCCATTCTTCCCCTAACCTAGTTTTTCCCCCTTTTGATTTTGATGCATTTGATGTTTTCATGTGTGTAGATAAATATAGGGTTTGAATATTGAAATGGACCTGAAATGAGCTCTATTGAATTTCAACCTCCATATTTTGGTACATAGGCTCACACTGACCCAATGAATGAAACCTAGAAAGCTTAGATCCTTAGGACAATAATAGTATAGGTAGACAACAACACTAGTGCCACTCTGGTCTAGTTCTAGCATTTCTATCCAATCAAAAAATTAAGTTTAGATCCATATTCTAGTAGTGTCCCAATCTAGCATCTTATTTTCTAACCCTTGAATCACCCATTACAACCCATTTTAAGATAAGTTTATTTCTTCTCCTCATGTAATTTATTTGATAAAAATTATATTTTACCTTATTAAACTAGATTTCTCCCTTACTTAAAACCCCTTATTATTTAGGAACTAAACACTAGTTTCCCAAAAATAATGAAACATTTGGTGAACCCAACTTACTTTGAATAAAAATCTAAAACCCTAGGTACCCTTAGGATTTTTCCTTCAAATTTTTTGTGCAAAAATTCAATTTTAATTTTATGATTTTTGTATTAATTTTTGTGCATTTATTCTATTCAAAATTATTTTTAAAATTTAAATTATTGACATAATTTTCAAAAATTCTAAAACCCCAACTCAAAATCGTAGATTTCCATATTAGGTCATCAAACCCTAATCTTCCTTCCTTGAAAATTTTAGAAAAAACATTTTGGAATTTTTATTAATTGTTTACTTTGTCAAAAATAATTTCAAAAATTTAATATTAGTAGTTTTCTTGTGCAGAAATTTAAATTTCAAAATTTTTATTTTTTTATAAATTTTGTGCATTTATTCTATTCAAAACTATTTTTATAATTTAAAATTATTTCATAATTTTTAAAAAATCTAAAACTCTAGCTAGAAACCCTAGATTTTCAAACTAGGTCCTCAAACCCCAAGTTTTCCTCCCTTACAATTTTTAGAAAAATACTTTGTAATTTTTTACAAATTATTTGGATAGTCAAAAGTACTTTCAAAATCTCTATGTTCATAGTCATTTTTACATTTATTTGCTTAATAGTACTTTTCAATATTCTCTTTGGTGAAAGAAATAAAATGGGAACTAAGGCACTTCTTCCCTCTCATCTCATAGATCAATTTCTAAATTTTTCTCATAATTATGATAATGAATGGACAAATTTTCAAAATTGCACATTAGCTAAAAATGTGGAAAATGATTTCATTTGCAATGAAGATAATTACAATTGTTTTAATGAGGAATATGATGATATAAGTGATAGTGATAGTGAAGTAAAAATACATGCATCTTCTTCTCTAAAGCCTATCTCTTTTATTTCTTCTTCTAAAGAAAATAATTTTGATAAATGGGAAAGATACTTCTCACCTCATTATCCTATGCACAATGCACCAAATGAATAAATTAATCATGCACTTCCAAGTGAACCTAATCTCTCTCTCTTTTTCTACTTCAATGTTCAAATTACAAAAATATAAATGCAATAGAATAAAATTGCCAATGCATAGTTAAAATGATACATATCATGTTCCTAACTATATTTTTCAAAAGAATATCTAAATGAAAAATCTTATTCTCTTATATCTCATATTGAACCTAAAAATCATGCATATAATCCATCCATGGATAACATCATAGATGCACATGATATTCCAATTTCAAATGATACTTTATTCCATATTAGAAAGAATTACATTCTTCTCTTACACGTCTCCCTAGTTGCACTAAAAGTGATAATGAGTATGATAGTGAACATGCAAATTAATATGAAAATGAGAGTGATTATGAAGAATATTCCAATAATGACAATGTATGGAATAATAATGATTATTATGCACATAGTTAAGAATAATACGCATCTCATGCTTCTAAATCTTCTCTTACTCTTCCTCTCAAACATAATGCACTTTGAAATGTTGTTTCTACTTATATGAATGATTATATTTCAAATAATTCACATGTTAATGATATCACATATTTTAGTCAATCAGAATGTGATTCACTCAAACATAAAGATACCAATGTTTCCTCTAAGCCACCCCTCACTATAGTAGAACCTAGTTCTCTCTCTTTACCTAAAGAGAATGGTAGCACACATCCATATAGTAAGGTCCAAGTTACCATTACTCCAAAAGTTCAAGTGAGCACACCCCCTCTTTATGATCCAATTTCTAAATGTATCATTCCCATGGTTAAAATTAACAATCAAATTCAATGATTAAAAGAACCACTTCTAGATGTTAATGTACCATCCTATGAGATTATCTCTTTGATGCATGTATTTGGTACATTACAAAACCAAGTACATCTCTTTACCTTGGAAAATAAGGATTATAAGTCTTAGATGGATGTAAATGATCTACATGGTAACCTAATTCTGAAGACATTCATAAAAGCTTCATTACCTAAGCATTTCTAGATACCATCATTGCCTCACTTTAATGGAACAAGAGATCCATTTATATACCTTCAAGCCTTTTGAAAGGATTTTCCATCTCATGCGAGTTCTTTGATTCTACTCAAGTTATTCTAATAGACATTAGTAGGGGAAGCATGGAATTGGTTGTTTCATCTACTCCTTATCGTATCCTTGCACATATGTGATGACTTAGAGGAGGAATTTTTTAGACATTACATAGTAAACATGGGCCCTCATGTCACATATGAGAAACTTACAACTTTACATTAGAATACTTCAAATACAGTTAGTGATTATATATTATGATTCAAGAATAACATGCTAAGATTGATATACAAACTAGTAGATCTAAAGATTTAACATATCTTTATTAAGGGGCTTCATCAACCTCTCCTCAAGCATCTACTATATCAGATAGAGTCTTTTTTAGGAACTTATGCTATATAGTTCTATCTTTGAAAAATAAATTGGGATTGATGGAAGCATATTTAGTTGATTGGATTAATCTAGATTTCATAGAAGTATCTACAACTCCTAGCATACAACATCCACCATGTCCTAAACAAGATAGGAGACCACAATTAGAAAAGTAACTAATTAAGAATAAAGAACCAATCTCTAGAGTACAACGCACCATTATAGTTTGATTCAGAGTAGGATGTCCCATATATCATATTATCAACACTTATAGATAAGAGGTTAATCACATTACCTTCTACACATTTATGAGATCCACATCTCCTATAGAAATAACCACATCAGCCCTTTTACAACTATCATCATATCCATGGACATAGAGATAATGACTATTATAGACCCAAGGATTGCATTAATTGATGTGATGATAATGGCATCATAGAATTTACATAATGGGCATCAATATATCCTCCATCATGGAACCAAAGACCTCATTCTGCCATGACTGAGTCATTTTAGGACATTCATCTATAGGAATCATTGGTCACTCATCATGAGAGTAATATAGGTTCTAAGATAGAGCCTCACATGAGATATCTTATTCCACCTATTTAGAAGGTTTGGAAACTAGTACCATGAGAGTATCCTACATATAGTAGTGTAGTCTGAGGGGTACATAGTGTAGTTCCCTATACATATTGAGTAGAGTCATAGGTACCACAATAGAGTACTACTCATGAGAAATATTCATTATGGCCATATTTTTTAGGTCCTATCTCATGTAGCAATCCAATATGGCTAAGATTAAATGAAAACACATCAAAAAGTACTACTCATGAGAAATATACACTATGGTCAGATTTTTTGGGTCCTATCTCATGTAAAAATACACTATAGTTGAGATTAAATGATCCCACATCATAGGTTTCAATTCTAGATCAATCTATGGTTCAGTCATACACATCATAATAGAGACCATAGGGTATACGATTATGGACAAATGAGTCTTATTCATATCAAAAAATTATAGTTCCATGTCCAACTACAATTAGTACACAACAAACAGTATTAGATACATAACATATTCCTATATAACATGAGTAGTATGGACACTTGTTTAGTTGGCCAATAAGGTTTAGATAGTGATACAACATAGAGTTATATGATGCACATTTATACCAACATTAGTTCATAACTTCACTTAGTAGGGAAACAATGGAGCTAAAATTCTAGCTAGCCTTCATATTCTTAAGCCACTCTTACACAAGTAATATGCACAACATGTTATCTTACATCCCCACATACTAAAAACTAACATTCATAATTCCCAATAACTATCCATATCCAAAACTAGGCTATCAAAATCTAGATCTTACCAAAACTAATTTACCTATCTCAAACCAAATCAATTTATCCTAACAATTCACCAATTGCAAAATCAACAAATTTTGTTTGCTCACATATAATTACAAACCAAATAAAATTATTTACTTATCAAAATACAAACCTAGTATCACCTAAACTTATCAAAAAAATTCAAATCAAATATCCCAGGTACCATTTTGCCAAACATATGTAATCTCAACATCAATATAAGATCAACTACTTATAATCAATAAATTATAATACACATGCCAATATATTTCAAATCCCATAACACAATACGTTTGAGTCAAAAATAACCTAGTATCCATATATACATATATAAACAAGTTTTTAAATACATATAAATCATATCAAGATATGATTAATCATGAATGGGCATCATTCCCTCACTCTCAGTCTCACTCTCTCCTCTAGTACTAGTCCCATAGTCTAGCCTCATACGTGATGTCCCCATACCTCCTTGAGCTCTCAAATGCCTCTTACATCAACTATCTCACTTCATCAACTGACCATGATCCTCACGTAAGTCCATATACTACCTTTGTAAATCCATGTAATCATCTATAAATTTCATACTCACTAATCCATAATTAAGTGGAGTCATCATATGCCTATCTCATTTAGCCCTCAACTCATCTCTCTCTTATTGCCTTAACATACGTAGTTGTAGCTTATGTAGACCTATCAAACAAATGAGCATAAACACCAACTATAACTATCACTCACTCTATCAAACCCTCCTCCACAACATCATCAAGAACATTCCATGTGAACTTGAAAAGTTTAGACTTAATGATGGTCTCCTAAACCCCATCATCTCTACCTCCTACCCCAACCTGTGTTACATCTTGAGCACCTTCCACTCCACTTGCACTTAAAAGTAAAACACTACATTAGACATACATTTTTAAAACAAAATAAAACATGCAAAAATTTGAAAAATAGTTCAAATATAATTATTTCTTACATCCCATCATCTAGATCAGAGCAAAGTCATCATACTTGGGGGCATCCCCTCTACTAATAAGATATAATGGAGCCCATCGATGCCTCACCTACCATGTGGTATATGCCTATATGCATCCAACATCATCTACATTAATAATATCTATATCCACATCTCATGTATCTAGAATTAATAGTGCTAACTCAGCCTCAGTAAGCCTTCCATGAGCTTCTACCCTTGCTAGTGATCATACACTCCTCAACCACACCCATGATACTAGGGGCACATCTTATGGTACCCCAAACTATCTAGTCATGTGATCATACTAAAAGTAGTCATACACTCCAACCTAGTGGTCATGTAACCGATAATTGACCCTCATGTACTGTAACTGCACTCCATCCTTAGGTTACCCAAGGAATCCTCTATAGGGCCTCTATATAATATCACAAGCAACCAATCCATCTAAAAATCATCTATAGTGATCTATCCTAGGATACCAAATAACAAATGTACTCATCCACCATTTCCCATATGGCTTCATCAATCTTATTAGTCACACAACTATTATATGCTCATAAGCCTAATAATGTAATAAAGTAGCTGCACTCACACCACCACTAAATTCCTCCTAAGTAAACTTGTATAAGTCACTATACAAGTGGGAAATCATAGACTTACCCCATGAGAACACAATACCATACACCTCTATAATGTGCATGATCCTATGCATATTGTATGAAATCTACACCCCACTCTGATCTATAGCAACAAATGAATCCAAAAGCATGGCCAACCACTTCCATAGGTGCAAAACATTCAATTGCATAATAACTAAAAATATTACATCACTATCATTACCTCTCCTATGTATGATTGAAGGCATACCAACAAAATATAAGGATGCATGGTCAATAACATTCACACCCATGCCATCCTACACTATCACTCAACATTCACTGATTGGTAAGTGTAGAATATGGTACACATCCTCCAAAATAATCATAAATTCCTGAGTAGGAAGATAAAAACTACATGTATCTACATTCTACCTTTCATATAAGGTATAATCAAATACCTATCCCACTACATAGGGCCTAGGTCATACACATGACCCAACCCTACTCTATCTGTCATAGCTCTCTCATCAGTTGATAAAGGCAATAACCACAATGTCTCCATAACTTAGCCTCTACAAAACTCCCTCATTCATACCTTCCTACAAAACACTATAAAAATATCATATGTATCAGTCAAATCTACCAAAGTAAATACTAAAGATAAACAACAATACATAGCCAATCAAAATCTTAAAAAACTAGCCCCAGTGGATAATAACATTATAAAAGGACACTAGCATTAGACAATAATGCCAGAACCTATATAGTAGTGCTAAACACTAGATAGGAGCATTGACTCCTATACAAGAGTGATGGAACTAGTGGAAATTTCTTAAAATACTTCAAAAATAGCTTTAAAACATCAAAAATTCTCAAAAATATCAAAAATAGGCTTCCAAATAGGCAAAAATCATATGTTTTAGCTATTTACCAGGGTAATATCCCCACAAACCTTTACCAACTACTCAAATTAAGTCATGGCAAGTGTTCATCTCCTTAGAATAAATCCTACTTTAGAGCTCTAAAATCTCAACCTAGTCAACACACAAATGAATCGAGAATTAATCCAATTCTCCTATATCAAACAACTTTCTCATTCAAAGAAAAAACCATTTTTCCTAAAACTTCAACCCTGTAGCTTCATTTTACAAACCATTTTATTCTAAAAAATCATAACAATGATAACTTAGACATCACATGCGATTCACTCTCTTACTACATCATCTTCCTATTATGGCACACACATCTCTATACTAATTTTTACTTAGACATACAATTTGGTCCTAACCAATCAAAGACTCATTCAACTTTCAAAATAACTTAGTCTAATCAATCAAGAAACTTCTCAATCAATTCAAACTATACCAACCTCACTTTTATCATCATGCCACTAGTCATCACTTTTGGCTCAACCTCCTCTATCATAGATCTCATCCCTCTCCCCAAAATGGGGGCATCATTCCTACTATTCCTATTCCTACACTTATCTAGCATGCCTATACACTCTCATAGATGGATACATCATGATTTTTACACCTCTAGTATTTATATTATCTGATTTATCTCAAATTGGTTAAAATATATCATGATTCAGATTACATGGGTCATTCAACATTACTCAGGACATTCAGAGGGATATACCTTTAGTTTATAGATACAGTTGTTCAGATCATATGGATCCATAATGATTTTAGTTTATAGATACATAGATTGGTCAAAATATATAATGTTTCAAATTATATAGATTCACACTGACTTCAATATGGATTCAAACTATATACTAGATTTAGGGGCATGTACATTACTACCAATCTCATACATACAACTTCATACAACATGACCAAATAGCAGATTATAGGCATACTATAGAGCACAGTGTTTTGATCTCTGGTTTTGCACATGGGGCATGACATAATAGGTCATATCACATGTGGTTATATATATTACCAAACTATACATATGCATCACTCACATAATAGATTTGGGGGCATGGCACACATTTTTATGTTCTTAATCATCCAAGATTATACATATTGAAATGGAAAAGATATGTCATTCTCTTCTTACACATTTATCAAAATCTAGATATAGGGGGCATCATGTACAACATGATGGCTCTCACTTCTATTTTTATATAGGGCAATTGATATAGCTTCTAGATCAAAATCCATGTTTTAGACACCAGTGATTGGGGGCAATGTGCATGACACATTTATTTTCTTTCTTTTTGAGTTTAGCATTACCCATGCATTCTCATCAGTTTCATGCCTTACTCCATATACAAGTGGTTTGAATCATTTTGAGTTGGCTTTCATGCAATCCTAACCTCCCACATTCCTGAGTTTTGAATTAGCTTTCATATAAGCTTAGTGTACCTATTTTGGAGTGGCCAAGAGTGGCCTAGTTTCTAACATACATTTGGCTATCCATGCCAAATTATTAGATCATAGTAAATTCATGGGATTCAAGATCCATCTCATATGACACACATCCCATAATACATGATTTTATCTGGGATAAAGGGTAGACATTAATTTTAGACCTCTGAGCATTTTTCATTATAGTTAGATTTAGCATAGGGGGCAAGCATTGTCCTCCTTATCCATGTTATACAAATTCTAATTCTAGGTTTAGTATAGGGGGAATCCATTTTAGGGATTCCTTCCTTCTCTAGGCATTATTTAGCTCTCCATCCACTTCTTTGGCTAGGAAGTGAGTTGGATTCTTTTTCATCACACTTATCCCCATGTAGGTAGGTTCAAGTATGCATTTCATTTTCTTTCTTTTACTCTAGTACTTCATTTCATCACATCACTAGATTAAAAGTGGGGGAAATGTATACACACTAAATTGGTCAAGCAACCACACATATCATGTCTTTTCATATTCCTTTCATAAGAGACTCCAACTTAAGAATATGAACTTTGTTCACATTTAGCCATGTCTTTCATTTTAGTCATCTTGACCTTGTTACATTCTTTAGACACATTTTTTTCCTATTCCCAGTCATCCTAAGCCTTTCAAATGGTCATTCCACCTCATCTAGGTTAGTTTTTCTATCTTCTTTCCATCCCCCTAGGTCTTGGGACAGTAGGATAGGAGTGTTGGGGTTGGAAAATAGTATCGGTGCCACTAGTGTCCATTTATAATGCTCTTGTCCAAAGTTATTTTTGACTTTAATGGTTAGTTTACTTTTCTCAATAAGTCATATCCCCTTTCTTATATTAATCCTTAAGTTTCCCAATATTGGCCAAATATGAACAAAGATCCTAAATTTGAAAGAAAGAGTCTCCTATATAAATGAATACACAAGGCATTTTATATCTAGCACTTTCTTCTTTGGCATATTAGATATAATAAAAAAATTAGTCAATATTATAGCTCAACATTTTGCATCACACATAGATTTGCATGTTTGATCAAGGAAGGGCCTAGGCAAAAGTCATTCTAGCATCTATCATGCACATTCCCTAAGGGAGAACTACATTTGATCTTAGACCCTATATTGATGGTTAATGTAGGCAACAATTAGGATAATAGGGGTTTTAGATCATGTGATCATTATTTTTCTAACCCATTTTTTCCCCTTTTTTATTTTGATGCATTTTTTATTTCCATGTGTGTAGATAAATACAAGGTTTGGAGATTGAAATAGACCTATAGTGAGCTTTATTGACTTCTAGCCTTCAAAATTTGGTACATAGGCTCACATTGACCTGATAAACAACACCTAGAAAGTTTAGATCCTCAAGACAATAGAGACATAGGTGGAAAATAATGATTGTACCACTCTTTTCCAATTTTGTTGCTCTTATCCAATAAAAAAATGAAGTCTAGATCTAGATTCCAGATAGTTTCCCAGCCCTACATCTTAGTTTCTAACCCTTGAGTCACCCTTTATAGCCCATTTTTAGATAAATTTATTTCTTCTCCTCATGTAATTTATTTGACAAAAATCTATGTTTTACCTTATTAAATTATATTTCTCCCTTACTCCAAACCCCTTATTATTTAAGAACTAAACTCTAGATTCCCAAACATAATAAAACAATATATTATGGATATAACACTAATATAAATACATAACTTCAATGGGTTTATGTGGGGATCATATACCATAGCTTATGATTAATAGGGATGATTTATGCTTATGAGGATACAATATATATGTTTATTATAAGATTTATTATTTAGGTAATAAGTATCTAGGGTAAATATAACAAACCCAGTATCATAACATAAACATCAAGAAATGTTTAAATCACTTGCTTATGGAAACCTTCATATATAAATTTATGCTAAAATTAGTTATGTACTATAAATATTGATAGAATGTTTCAAACTGAAAATAAGGGTAACACAAGCCTAATAACATATTTATGAACTTGGAGTATATTCTTGTTGCTATAATCCTCGGGTGGAATACCAACTGAAAGAGAAATAATTACTTAAAGATGACTTAGTGAATGATTACTTAAAAACCCCTAAATATAAATTGATTGTTGAACTAGATTACTTATGTATTTGCAAAATGAGCTTCTAGATGTTAAATACAAATGTATGTTTCTATGTATTTATGATTACTTCATTAGCTTGATTTTGAGACTTAGTAGTTTTGATTAAAAAAATTAAACCATGGTTTAGTAATTGCATAGTATTAGAGTACCTACATGTGGTGCATATTATGACACACAAGTGATCATATATAAGAATTATACCTATGGCTCAATAGATGAATTTAGTAGGTCACTAAGTTTTTTAGGAATCAAAAAATATAATATTTTAGAACAGTCTCCTAGAAACAAAATTAAATTATTGGAATGAAAGGTCATAATGGATTTAAGAATTATTTTTTTCTATCTAAATGATTGATTGGCTGTGAGTTTGTATGTATTCCATATTGAATACTTGTGTGTGGCATATATTATGTAGATGTTAATTTATTTTAATGGTTGTTTATTTTATCAAGTAATAAGTGCATCATGATGTGTGCTTATATGTTACATTTCTATGAATAGTAGTATGCAATTTAGACTTAGGCTATATCTGGGTGGTATAGCTTTTTACTTTCTTAATTTCTATTATGTATGTGTGTCACTTGATTCTTGAAATCATAAATTTGGATTATGTGTTAATATGTAGTTATGAACCTATGATAGTATGGCATATCATAGATAACTATAATATAAAAATTCTATTGTACTCAGATAGTACATACTATAAATGTTATGCCTAGACTTACATCTACATTTGATTGATTTATTGTATACATACTAATTATTGTTGTGAATAGTGTATTTTATAACAGTTGGTAAGAATTTTTGTATGTATGCATATAAGATTTGTGAGTTTAATAAATATTATATCTATATATTATTATGTTATGTGGGAACTATGACTTGTTTCCTTATATATAGTTATTTATATAGTTGTTTATGTTTTCATGATTTTAAGACTACTTTATATGATTATTTTTGAGAAAACATGTGGTTATGTCTTATAATATTGGACTATGATAATATGGGTTATCAATGGTGTAGTATGGTTGGAAATAAATTGTGGTTGTCATAATCTAGAGTTATGAATATTTTACTTGGGTCGTATAGACTATAGTCATTAATTCTAGTATGGTATAGAAATTAATGTAAGATTTATTCATGATTTTGAAAGAATAAATGCATGCTTTGGTTACTACTATGTATAACATATTATATGATGTATTTCATAAGTAGGATATAAGTTAAATGAATCTTGTGGTTGAATTATATTTTACTAATTTGCATTGCTGATATGGGGTAAGGAGTGAGATGGACTTCACTTCCTTGCTAGTCTCATAATGATAGATGAAGGTAGTATGATCAAGTGGTGTGTATAAATTTGATTGATATGGATCATTATTATTTATTATTTGTAAAAAATTGATCCAAAGTATGTTTAGTGAGACATTATAATTTCATGAGTGTGATTCACATGTTTGTGTTATATCTTGCAATAGAATGGTTTTCTATGATACACTGCATGTTTAACTTAGAATCATACAACACATAGGTACTTGCTTGTATCTCTGGATTTATATGATACACTACATGTTTAGGTCAAAAAGTAGAGTTGTGTCTATTTATACATAAGAAACTTGGAGAAAGTTAAAAAGAGACATGCTCTAGAGAAGAAAAGACTAGTAAAGGAGGTAAGAGACTCAACAAGAAAAGATTATTCAGAGAATCTACAATAGATTGGATAAGTAGGTGTTGTCTTCAATTAATTATTTCAATTATTTTTATGGTAGATCATTATATTGATATTATATATGTGCAATATTATACTTGTTTAATAATGTTGTGAATTTTTATGTTTAGTCTAAAAAATAAATCTATTATTGACCCTATGAAATGTTTGGTTGAGTAAATCACTGTGTAGGTGTTGTCTATCTCTTACCATTCTTTTGGGTTGCCATATAGTTTTCATTAAAGACACTTTACTGAGTTTCTTCTAGCCTTACAAAAAATTTAAAATTATAGCATTTATGTATTTTAAAAGTGCCTAGTTTTCCTAATTCATTGCCTCTATGGAAAATTAAACAAAGTTTAATTATATTCTTTTATGGTAAAACAAAGACCACATGCAGTGAACTTGTGTTTCAATGTAATATTTGTATGAATATATTTATATAAAAAAATAATGATTTAATTATGGATGGGCAATGACCCATTTCTATAAATACTCAGTTTATTCCAATTACTTAAACTATTAAAGGGATTTAGTAAATAATGTAGTGCCTTGTATTTAGAGAAGTTACTTATGTAGTAAATAAAAAAAAATGTTATTAAAATCATTGAGTTTTTATTTTAATATAATTAATAAGTTTGAATATTAATACAACCACTGAGTTTGTATTTAAATACAATCACTAAATTTTAACATGGTTAGAATTGTTGAATATTAACATGGTTAGAATCACTGAATTTAACATGGTTAGAATCATTGAGTTAGACATGGTTAGAATCATTGAGTTGAACATGATTAATTTTTTGAGTATAAGTTTGAAATCACATCATCATTTACTTAAAAAAATGGAGTCCTTAAATAAAATAAAACTATGTTTCCTCTTTAGTGCAAGACTAAATGATCGGTAAAACTATATTTATGCCTCAAATTTCTATAATACAATTTTGAATCAGGTACACTACCAACCTTATTATGCTACCATTTCAAACTATGTTTCCAACCCAAGCCATAGTGCTGAGTTGAATTTATTTTCAATTAAATGAGCATGATAATCATGGGATCCTTATAAGAATTGTTGCACTATTTTTCCTCAATCATAAATCAATGTTGGAAAGATTTGTATACTTGATTCAGAGTGATAGAGTAATATTTAAATATTATTCAGCTAATATACATAAATTAAATGCTTCATGTTGAGTTTAGTGTCACTACATGTTAAGTAAGGCATCACTAATTTCAAAACATTGAGTTAATCATTATATACCGCTAGGCTTTAAATAATAAAAATGATGAATTAATAATTCACATTATATTAATTGAGTAATTTGAATAAGCATGAACTCAAAAACACATTACGTAAATATAGCTATAAGTAATTGTATAAAATACTTATATACTAAATTATTACTTCAAGTATTTTTCCATTTTTAATTATGAGGTAGCATAGAAATATCATATTTGATGATGTATATTATCAGGCCCTGTAATTAGTTACCTAATGTATACATGATCATATCCAAGATAAGTTTAAGATATGATAATGTTTTAGTGTTAAATTATCTTATAATTAATTGCCTTATATTAGGTATGATATGTTACTACTTCATACCTAACTTATCTTCAATGCATAATGCAAATTAGTCTACATCACTTGGACAAGTTTTGGTGGCATTTTATTGTATTATGATAAGTCTTATGTTTTGGGATCAATTAAGGATAACTAAATATATTATGGATATAACACTAATAGAAATATGAAATATAAATACATAAATTCAATGGGTTTGTATGGGGATCATATACCAAATCTTATAATTAATAGGTATGATTTATGCTTATGAGGATACAATATACATGGTTTTAATTAACTTTCTTATTTAGGTGATAAGTAGCTAGGGTAAATATATCAAAACCGGTATTGCAAGATAAACTTCAAGAAATGTTTAAATCACTTATTTATGGAAACCCTCATATGAAAACTGATGTTAAAACTAGTTATGTACTATAATTATTAATAGAATGTTTTGAACTAAAAATAAGGGTAACACAAGCCTAATAACTTATTTAGGAACTTGGAGTATATTATTGTTGCTATAATCCTTGGGTGGAACACCAACTGAAAGAGAAATAATTACTTAAATATGACTTAGCGAATGATTGCTTAAAACCCCCTAATTATAAATTTATTGTTAAACTAGATTACTTGTGTTCTGGGAAAACAAAGTTTTAGATGTTCTAGATGTTAAATACAAATGTATGTTTCTATGTATTTACGATTACTTCATTAGCTTGATTTTGAGGCTCAATAGTTTTGCTTAAAAACACTTAACCATGGTTTAGTAATTGAATAATATTAGAGTACCTACATGTGGTGCATATTATGATGCATAAGTGCTCATATATATTAATTATACCTATGGCTCAATAGATGAATTTTTTAGGTAACTAAGTTTTTTAGGAATCAAAAACTATAATATTTTAGAATAGTCTCCTAAAAAAAAAATTAATTTTTTGGAATGAAAGGTCATAATAGATTTATGAATTCTCTATTTCTCTGTAAATGATTGATTAGCTGTGAGTTTATATGTATTTCGTATTGAATACTTGTGTGTGGCACATATTATGTAGATGTTAATATATTATAATGGTTAGTCATTTTATCAAGTAATAAGTGTATCATGATGTGAGATTATATGTTATATTTCCATGAATTCTAGTATACAATTGAGACTTAGGATATACTTGGGTGGTATAGCTTCATACTTGCTTAGTTGCTATTATGTATATGTGTCGCTTGATTCTTGAAATTATAAATTTGGATTATGTGTTAATATGTAGTTGGAAACCTATGATAGTATGTTATATCATAGAGAACTCTAGTATATTGTACTTATATGGTACATAATGTAAATGTTATGCTTAGACATACATCTACATTTGACTGATTTGATGTATACATGCTGATTATTATTTTGAATAATGTGTTTTATAATAGTTGGTAATAATTTGTGTATGTGTGCATGCAAGATTTATGAGTTTGATGAATGTTATATTGGTATGCTATTATGTTCTATGGGAACTATGACTTGTTTCCTTATATATAGTTATTTATGTTTCCATGATTTTAAGACTACTTTATATGATTATTTTTGGGAAAACATGCGGTTGTCTTATAATATTGGATTATGGTAATATAGGTTATCAATGGTATATTATGGTTGAAAATAAATTATTGTAGTCAAAATATATAGTTATGAATATTTTACCTTGGTGGTATAGATTGTAGTAATTAATTATAGTATGGGATATAAATTAATGTAAGATTCATTCATGCTTTTGATGGAATAAATGCATTCTTTGGTTACTCTTATGTATAGAATATTATATGATGTATTTCATAAGTAGGATATAAGTTTAATGAATATTTTGGTTGAATTATATTTGAACAATATATATTTCTAATATGGGGTAAAGAGTGAGATGGACTTCACTGGCTTGCTAGTCGCACAATGATAGATGAAGGTTGTCTGATCAAGTAGTGTGTATGAATTTGATTGATCTAGATCATTATTATTTATTATTTGTAAAACTTTGGGTAAAAGTATGTTTAGTGAGACATTATAATTTTATGAGTGTGATTTACATTTTTGTGTGATATCTTTCAATAGAATGGATTTCTATGATACACTACATATTTAGCTTAGAGTCATACATTACACAGGTACTTATTTGTCTCCCTAGATTCTCGCACCATCACTATCTTCTCATCCATAAAGGGAGGGACATTCCTTGGTGGGATTAGTATGAGGTATTATTCATTTATTATTGGTGTGTAAAATCACTTGAATGATGCTCTCCCTCCCAATAATATTACTACTTTTGAGATGACACTTGAGATTTCCATAGATACTAGAGAGTCTAAGGAACTCATGCTCCAATGAGTTAGGTTTATAAATTATGTACATTGTATTAGATTTTATATTATTATTGAATTTTTTCATTAAGAATTATAATGGCTTATTATTGTTTATTAAAAATAATGATTATAGAGTTTTATCAGCCATGGTTGAGATGTATTACTTTCTATATTCATTTTATGTAGCATTCTCATGACATTAGAGATTCATGATATAAGATGTAATGTATATTTACTATTATCACTTGATTATATATATGATCTCTATTTATATTCTCATGATGTAATCTATATATTTTATATGTTTAATTAAAAAAATTATATCTAACCAATGAGGTTGTTACATGTGGTACCAGAGTTATTGCTCAAACTCTAGGACCTAATGAGTCCATTAGCATTTTCATGTATTTTTGTTAACTAGTGAAAACCTTTTGACATGAAGTATTGTACTATTATTTTAGATTTGTGGTGCCATAATGTGGAACCATGTACATCATGATTGGAGTTTTTAGACTTGTTAAATCATCTTGTATAGATTTGTGACTTTTGTAAGTATGTGACATTCATGAAATGGGTGTGGTATAGTGAATGTGCATCCTTAAGATCTCTATTACCCTCATAAAATTCTATAGGGTTTAATTTTTGAATTTCTAAATGGTGATGGTTGTATATGAGGCTAGGGTAGATGAGTATATAACATAGTTCATGAGTTATGAACAAAATATTTCTACCATAGCTGACCACTTAGATCGAACACCTTGAGTGTGATTACATCCTTCTTGGTAATCAAGTCACCTTTACCATTTGTATTTTTATGTTGTGAGTGTTTATAAGTATGGGATACTTCTCACTTATATATTTTCTTTAATTTTTGTGTAATGTTTTCTAGTACTAAGTAATGAAAATCTTATAAGACTATTTTTTGGTACCACCTAGTGTGGTGGGAATTTTATTGTAGTAGAGTGTTGTTATCTTGGTCAAGAATTCCTTTGTGTTAGGAGTTTGTTTTAGTTTGGCACCCTTATGTTTATGTGGATTTGTAAGAGGTGTCACATTTCTTAGAAGGCATAGAGGTGAGTTGTCACTCCCTATTTTTTCTTTGACATCATTTTAATTCCTTAAGCAGATTCTTATTTTCTTGATGTTATTTTAACCTTATTTTCCTTAAGATCATGGGATCAATGTCTTGTACTTCTTAATGATAGATAATTTGTAAAATTGGATGGAATTGATATATATTTGGTGTTACTATATTCATTTCCTTGATTATGGAAATATATTGAGATACTATACCTACATAATTAGTAAGTAGATAGTAGTTTGGCAACCTTGAGTTGTGGTGTTTTCTTTTTACCTTGTGAGGGTATGGAGGAGTTTTTGAGATGACAGTTCTCTACTTGATCTAAATATGATTTTAGACCACATGGAGTGGCAAACCTTGAATTTATATTGGTTCTAAATTAAGGTGATTATAATAATTATGATATTATTTACCCTTGATTAAATTGATATTATTCTCTTTTACATAGAGAATGTTATTTTGAAGATCTATTTTTATACATTTTACCCAAAGAGAGTAAGGTATAAGAGGTACAAAACATCTTGTTAATCTAGGGGTTAAGATAAAATTTTAACTTACTTACTAAATTTTAATCTAGGGGAGAAAGAATTATTTATTCCCTTATAAGGTTGAAAGGACAGTGTGATCCTTGACCTATGTATGATATGTTAATTTTAATATTATTTTCTCTTAACCATGAACATAACACTATACATTAAGCTACAAAATATGATACTAGATATGTTGGCTAGTGGTAACTTAATACAATTATGGATTGATTGTATGATATTTATCTTGCATGTATGATGATACATATAGAATTATTTAGCTCATATTATTTTTTTCTATGATTTGTTATCATAGAATTGGGATTAATTGAACATTGTGCACTTTTTGGATATCACTAGGTCATGGAGACCTAAGGGAAGAGTGGTGAATTAGGAAAGTGAGTTCTAATTGATAGGATAGTATCCTACTTAGACTCATATTAACTCAATTATTATTGAGTTTGGATATGATAGATGAAATTATTGAATCCATGATTTGACAAACAAACTTTTCAAATTTAGTCATATGGCCATATGCATGTATACTATGGATGGGTCTTCCATGATTTTATATACATTGAAAATGTAGTATTTGAAGTTCCTATTCATCATCAAAATTGTTAGGGGCTCTATGGAGTAGTGAAAATATTGAAATGTTATACTTATTAGGAGCTTCATGGAGTAACAATAGTAGTAAACACATTAATCTTGCCAAGTGCCCAAATTACTTTTCTCTAGAATGAGAAAAACACTCTCTAAGATAGAGAGATGTGTAGAGGGATGGAATATTTTGTGTAACTCTCCCTCATCATTTATTTTGGCTTGTGTGATGATTTTATGTGCTTTTAGAAAGTCAGTGCAACTTTCACTGAGTTATGTATATGGGCCACTCTTGTTTGATAATTTTGGACCCTAGGGTGGTCATGTCAAAAACGTTCAGAGTAAGTAATGCTTGCAAACCTTGTCTATATAAAATGAATTATCATTGAGTAGGGTCTTTTGGGACTAATACTCTAGTAATAGTGTAACTTGAAGGAACTATGGTGAGTTATACAAGTAATTTCCCATTTATTGCTTAAATTGATATTGTATATCATGTTTTTGATTTGCTAAATAGTGTTTTAAATTTAGAACTTATGGATGAATAAGAGTCATTAGGGATGATGACTAGATTTAAGGGAGAAGGATGTTACATCTTGATTTCACACTAGGCAGATTTGTTAGATTATCCATGGATATCTATAGTTGGCAACTTCAAATTTGGTTTATATTTATGACTAGGCTTGAAATTCATGATATTATGGGATAGTAAAATGTTTATTAGTTGGATGATGATACATGATTACTTGATATGAGTTGGTTAATGTATGTGGTTACATTTTAAGCATATTAATGTATTATTTTATTTATATTATTGACTTATGTTTATCATACGATATGATCCAATTACATATGTGTTATGAGGTGGATGTAGGAGAATTAATCCCTTAAGTGTGCCAGAGGGAGAGCATCATCAAAGACGGTGATGTAGATGGAGACATAAAAGGTCTATAGAGAGATGGAAAAACTCTACACATATATAGTAGTTAGCACATGGTAGAAATGCATTAAAAATAATTAATTATCATGTGTTTATTTCTTGTTTGGGATATTGCTTTGTGTGGTTTGCTAGTATAGGTAAATGTTGTGATGAATCTTCTTGTGAATGTGACACATCTTGTCATTAATTTGGAAGGAACTATTTGGTAAGGGTAAAATTTAAAATATGGACTATTTATATTTTTTAAAATTTCCATTTAAATTATTACAATATATTTGGGTGCTAATTTAATTTAGTAAAATTTTAGAGTTTAGAATTCCAAATTTAAAACATATTAACATATATTAAAAATAAGTAATTTGAGCAGTTCATATTAAATAGGGGGGAATTATCTTAAAAATCTAAAATCTAAAAAAAGTTAAAATATATATTAAAAGGAAAAAAAAACAAAAAGATAAAAATAATAAAAAATAATCTAAAAAAATAGAGTTGTGTCTATTTATACATAATAAACCTAGAGAAAGTTACAAAGAGACATGTTCTAGAGAAGAAAAGACCAGTGAAAGAGGCAAGATGTAGCAGGAAAAGATTGTTAAGAGAATCTGTAATAGATTAGACAAGTAGGTGGTTTCTTCAATTACTTATTTCAATGATTTTTATGATAGAACATTATATTGATATTGTATATGTCCTATGAATTATTTTGTTTAGTCTAAAAAATAAATCTATTCTTGACCCTACGAAATGTTTGGTTGAGTAAATTATTGTGTAAGTGTTGTTTGGACCTTACCATTCTTTTTGGTCATCATATAGTTTTCATTGAAGATGTTTTATTGAGTTTATTCCAACCTTACAATAAGTTTAAAATTAGAGAATTTATGTATTCTAAAATCACCTAGTTTTCTTAAGTCATTACCTCTATGGATAATTAAACAAAGTGTACTTATATTCTTTTATGGTAGAACTGGGACCACATGTAGTGAACTTGTATTTCAATACAACAACTATATGAATATATTTATATAAAAAAATAGTGATTTAAGTATGGATGGCTAGCGACCCACTTCCATAGATACTCAATTTATTCCAATTACTTAAACTATTAAAGAATGGATTTAGTAAATAGTGCAATGCTTTATACTCAGAGTAGTGACATATGCAATAAATAAAAACAAAATGTGTTATTAAAATCATTGAGTTTGTATTTTAATATAATTATTGATTTTGAATATTAATACAACCACTGATTTTATATTTAAATATAATCTCTAAATTCTAACATCGATAGAATCATTGAATTTAACATGGTTAGAATCTCTAAATTTTAACATGGTTAGAATCACTCAGTTGAACATGGTTAGAATCACTGAGTTAAACATGCTTAATTTTAGGAGTATAAGTTTTAAACCATGGCATCATTTAATTAAAAAAATAGTCTTATAAATAAAAGAAAACTATGTTTCCTCTTTAGTGTAAGATCAGATGATTAGTGGAACTTTATTTATGCCTCAAAATTCCATAATATGGTTTTGAATCAGGCACACTACCAACTGTATTATGTTGCCAATTTGAACTATGTTTCCAAACGAAGCCACAGTTGTGAGTTGAATTACTTTTTAACTAAATGAGCATGGGATCCTTATAAGAATAATTGCACTATTTTGTCTTGATCAAAAATCAATGTTGGAAAGATTTGTATACTTAGTTCAGAGTGACAGAGTAATATTTAAATATTATTAATTTAATATACAAAAATTAAACACTGCATGTTAAGTAAAGCATCACTAATTGTAAAATGTTGAGTTAATAATTTTAGACCGCTAGGATTTAAACAATAAAAATGTTGAATTAATAATTCATACTATATTAATTAAGTAATTTGAATAAGCATGAACTCACAAGAATATTAAGTAAATATAGCTACAAGTAATTATGGAAATAATTCTATACTACATTATTACTTTGGGTAGTTTTCCATTTTTAATTATGAGGTAGCGTATAAATATGATATTTGATGATGTATATTATCTAGCCCCATAATCAGTAAGCTAATGTATTCATGATCATATCTAAGATATGATAGTGTTTTGATGATAAAGTATCTTATAATTAATTGGCCCATATTAGGTATGCTATGTTACTAGTTCATACCTAACTTATCTTCAATGCATAATGTAAATTAGTCTACGTCACTTGGACAAGTTTTGGTGGAATTTTATTTTATTATGATAACTCTTATGTTTTGGGATCAATTATGGATTAGTGAGTGTATTATGGATATAACACTAATAGAGATATGAAATATAAATACATAACTTCAATGGGTTTGTGTGGGGATCATATACCAAATCTTTTGATTAAAAGGGATGATTTATACTTATGAGGATACAATATACGTGTTTATTATAAGATTTTTTTCTCGAGTTATAAGTATCTAGGGTAAATATAGAAAACCTAGTATAGTAAGATAAACTTTGGGAAATGTTTAAATCACTTATGTAAATCGTCATATGGAAATTGACTCTAAAATTAGTTATGTACATATTTGTTGACATAATGTTTCAAATTGAAAATAGGGGTAAAACAAGCCTAATATTGTATCTAGGAATAGGGAGTATATTATTGTTATAATCTTTGAGTGGAACACCAACTAAAAGAGAAAGAATTACTTAAAGATAACTTATTGAATGATTTCTTAAAAACTTTTAAATATAAATTGGTTGTTAATCTAGATTACTTATGTTTTATGAAAACAAAGTTCTATATGTTCTAGATATTAAATACAAATGTATGTTTCTATGTATCTAAAACTAATTCATTATCTTGATTTTGAGGCTTAGTATTTTTTCTTAAAAACACTGAATTGTGGTTTAGTAATTTCATAGTATTAGAGTATCTACATGTGGTGCATATTATGATGAACAAGTGATTGTATATAAGAATTGTACCTAAGTTTCTTAGCAGTCATAAAGTTTCTTAGGAATCAAAAGCTATAATATTTTAGAATAAATGAATTTAGTAGGTCACTAAGTTTCTTAGGAATTAGAAACTATAATCTGTTAGAATAGTCTCTTAGAAACAAAATTAAATTGTTGGAATGAAAGGTCATAACAAATTTATGAATTTTTTTCTCTATAAATGATTGATTGGCTATGAGTTTATATGTATTTTGTATTGAATACTTATGTGTGGCACATATTATGTAGATACTAATATGTTTTAATGGTTGGATATTTTAGAAAGTAATAAGTGCATCATGATGTGTGCATATATATATATTATTTTAATGAATGCTAGTATGCAATTTAGAGTTAGGATATACTTGGGTGGTATAGTTTCATACTTTCTTAATTACTATTATACATGTGTGTCACATGATTACTAAAATTGTAAGTTTAAATTTTGTTCTAATATGTATCTGAGAATCTATGATAGTATGGAATATCATAGAAAACTATAATATAAAAGTATATTGTACTTGGATGGTACATATTGTCAATGTTATGCCTAGACTTACATCTACATTTGACTGATTTGTTGTATACATGTTGATTATTATTGTGAATAATGTGTTTTATAACATTTGATAAGAATTTGTGTATGCATGCATGCAAGCTTTGTGAGTTTAACAAATACTAGATTAGTATGTTATTATGTTCCATGAGAACTATGAATTGATTCATTATATATAATTATTTATATAGTTGTTTATGTTTCCATGATTTTAAAACTAATTTATATGACTATTTTTGGTAAAACAAGTGATTATGTATTAGAATATTAGACTATGGTAATATGGGTTATCAATGGTGTAGTATGGTTGGAAACAAATTGTGGTAGTCAAAATCTATAGTTATGAATATTTTACTTGTGTGGTATAAAATGTAGTCATTAATTTTATTGTGAGATAGAAATTAATGTAAGATTCATTCATGTGTTTGACATAATAAATGCATGCTTTGGTTACTACTATATTGAGCATATTATATGATGTATCTAGTAAGTAGGATGTAAGTTAAATTAATCTTGTGGTTGAATTATATTTGACTAGTCTCCATTATTGATCTGTGGGTAAGGAGTGAGATGGACTTTAGTGACTTGTTAGTCTCACAATGATAGATGAAGGTAGTCCAATCAAGTGGTGTGTATTAATTTAATTGATCTAGATCATTATTATTTGTAAAACTTTGGGCCAAAGATGTTTAGTGAGAAATTATCATTTCATGAGTGTGATTAACATGTTTTTTTGATATCTTATAATAGAATAGACTTCTATGATACACTACATATTTAGCTTAGAATCATACAACACATGGATGCTTTCTTGTCTCTCTAAATTCCCTTACCATCACTATCTTCTCATCTGTGAAGGGAGGGCCATTCCATGATGGGAATATGGTGGGGGATCATTGGTCTATGGTTGGTATGTAAAAGTGCTCAGATGATGCTCTCCCTCCTCATAGTAGTATTACTTTTGAGATGACACTTGAGATTGTCATAGATACTGCAAAGTCTAGGGAAATCATGCTCTAAGGAGCTAGATATCTAAATTATGTATATTTTATTAGATTATATATTATTATTGATTATTGTCATGAAGAATAATAATTACTTGTTATTGATTATTGATAGCAGTGATTAAAAATTTGTATCAGCTATGGTTGAGATGTTGTATTGCTTTCTATATTCATTTTATGTAGCATTCTCATGACATTAGAGATTTGTGATATAAGCTATAATGTATATTTATTATTATCACTTGAGTATATATATGATATATGTTTATATTTTCATGGTTTAATCTATTTATATTGTATATGTTTAATTAAAAAAACTATGTCTAACCTAGTGGGGTTGTTACATTCAAGTAAAAAAATTCAGCAATAATAGGTCCCCATTTGAAAATTTTTAAATGGGTTGTGTGTGCCAAGGCACAAACAAATGGCAACTCATATGGGAAAATACTCCTAAGTATTTTGAGAACCTAAAATCTAAGAAATTTATCATAACCAAACTTTAACCCTATAAATAAATGAGTAATAAAACTAGACCTTGAAATAAACTCCTACTTCCTCAAGTAACATACTAATCCTTTCCATTCCTCATATTTGAGTGTGTGATTTTTTGAATTCAATTTTATTTACTATGTAGAGTTTTGATGAAATCCTAGATGAATAGTGTAGGTTTCATTTTTATATCAAATTTTTAAACCAAATAGTAAAGAAATATAGGCTATTGCTCTAATTCCATCTAGGTAACCATAACCCCAATAAAGATACCTATGATTTCACTCAAAGCCTTACCCTATTTGCAACCATGTAACCATAGCTCTGATAGAGATTACTTGAATCACCTATCTTCTATTAGGTTATATGATGATTTTTTTTTAAACACAAATAGAAGAAAGGTTAGGAATCACCACTAGTTAGGTATATGCATAATAAAAATTATTTCAATCAATACATCCTTATCATTGTATATCTAGTTATATGTTTATTATCACTCATCCAAGTTTTAACATGTTATAGTGAAGTTAATCTTTAGAAATGGAAAGTATTTCTAAAATTTGCTTGATTCCATCAGAGTAAATCATAGAGGTCTAACAAACTTATCCAATTAAAATATAACCTAATTTAGTCATAACACATACTTTAACTTTGGAAGCTCTAGTAATATTAAAAAATTCCTTATGAGGGCTAAAGGTGCATGTTTTTGGTAGTTATTTTTGTAATCTCTATGTAGGAATTAGCTGGTATGTTCTAAAATTTTAGAAAACTAAAATATAATGCATAGAAAATATTTTATTGTAAGAAAAATTATGAATAAAGAAACACTAATCCTATAAAGTATACAACTTACTCTAGAAAGCAATAAATCTAACCTAGAAAGAAAGAAATATACTATAATCCTACATATAAAATCTCTACTTATCATCATTCTAAGGCATCTCTAGTTGGATCAACCATGAAATAGTGATTCAAAAATTATCCATTGACTGGAAAGGTGAAATCATTCCCTTGGAGGTCTTTCAACCAAAATGTATTCTTACCTAAGATCTTAGATATCTGATATAGTATAATCTATAAAGGAGTGAACTTATATTTTGGTCCTTTATTCTCATGTGATTTATCCCATAGAAGAAATAAGTCTAAGATATTGAAGGATTTAAAAATATTATATCTTTTTTCAAAACACATTTTGATAATATCATGATGTTTATTGAAGCTATGAAGTTATTAAGTTCTCACGTTCTCCATATGGACTATATTTAATAGTCTAGATTGTACTATTTTATCTTCTCCCATATACTCTTGCATGAATTAATAAGTTGGTATCTTAAGAGTAATAGGGAAGATGACTTGTCATCCCTAAACCAAAAGGAAAGGTGAATCCTTGAGGTCTTGCTTATGTCTAGTTCTATTTGCCCAAAGTGCATATTTTTATAAGAGACATCATTCTCTTGATTTATCTTATGCTGATTTATTAATGGCATCCATCATATTTTTATTGATAGACTCAATCACTCCATTCCCTTGTGGATAATAGTTTGAAGATAATTTGATTGTGATTTTATTATCATAGGCCCATTTCATAAATTCAAAAGATTGAAAAGCTATACCATTATCATAAACTAAGGAAATGGGAGTGCCAAACTTGGTCAATAAATTTTATTCTAGAAACTTGATGACATTAATTGCTCTAGCATTATTATTTATTTCTATATCTTTTGTCCACCTGGTACAATAGTCAGTAGATATTAAGACAAACTTGTGTCCTCTAAAGAGTTTGGGTTTATCACCCCAATAAAATTAAGCACCCATTAGTCAAAGGGATGTACTTAAATGGATGGATGAAAAGGCATAGTAGCATTCAATTCTCTCTTCCTAAATAATTGATAGTCATGACAAGTCCTAATATGGTTATGGGTGTCCTTGAATATTATAGGCTAATAGAATCCCATCCTCAAAATTTTATGATCTATTGCATTTCCTAAGGAATGCCCACCACCAATCTTCTAATGTAGGTTGTTCAAGATATCTACAACCTCTTCTTTTGAAATGCATCTTAGATAAATGCCTTTATATTTATTTATGTACAAGACTCCTTTATTTATTATGTAATGAACCAATTCAAGCTCAAATGCTCATCTTTTATCTTTATTTAGTTTAGGGGGACAAGTACCTGTGAGTAAGTAATGGATGATTTGAGTGTACCACTCACTAATAGTTACATAGGTCTCATTAATTAATTTATTAATAATTTATGGATCAATGTTAGTCATCACTTTGAATAATCACATGGCCTCTTACCATCTTTATTGGTTTTATCTCAAGGTCAAACTCTTGAAGTTTAGACATCCATTTGTCTTTTCTTTTATCTAGTTAATTTTGGCCAAGCATGAGATTGATGATAGTATCTATAACAATGGCATATGTCTTGTTTCACAAAATATAATACCTAAAATTTTGGATAGCTTTAATCAAGGCATAAATTTGCTTGTCTATCGTAGAGTATTTTAACTCAACATCCTTCAAATTGGTACTCATGAAGACAATGGGATGTTCATTATCTTATACCTTTTGTGTAAGCATAAAAACTAAAATATGTTCTAAATCAAATGATTAGAGATAAAAATCTTTAATGAAGTCTAGACTAATTAGAACTAGAGCTTGATAAATAGTAGTTTTGATGTCTTAGAAAGCTCTCTGTGATTTTGTTTTCCACTCGATCTTGGAATCATTTTTTAGAATAATGTTTAATGGTTTGAATATCTTTGTAAATACATAAATGAATTTTTGCAAAAAGTTAATTTTACCAAACAAGGACTTTAGTTCCTTCTTGCTACTAGGATGTGTCAACTTGTATATGACATAAATTCAATTTAGATCAATGGAGATCCCATTTTTGATGATGATATGTCCTAATAGCTTCCATTTAATAACTTTAAATATTTTTTTTTAATTAATTGACACTCCATACATTCTACATCTGTCAAACACATTTTAGAGGTGGTTTATGTGGTTAATTCTATATTTGGAGAAAACCATGAGGTCATCCATGTATATGATGATGCACTTACCAATTTACCCTTGGAAATAAAAATTTGTGGCTCTTTATAAAGTTAATCCTACATTAATTAGTCAAAATGACATCCTCTTATATGCAAAATTTCTCCAATTTATTGTTAATGTAGTATTCATATGATCCTCTACTTCTAATAGTACTTGATTGTAGTAGAGAATCAGTCTAAGGAAGACATCATTTGCAATCCACTTACCATTTGAATTACCTCATAAAATGAATTCAAAGGGTAATTATATTTCTATAATTCTCTATTCAGGTTATTAAAAGACACAAAGTTTGATTTCTTTACTCTTTTTCCTTACTGGTACCAAATTAGCTACACAATAAGAGTGCCTAATTAGGAAGATAATTTTAGCCTCTATAAAATTTTGTACCTATATTTGAATTTAGGTTATAGAATTGGGTTTACTAGCCTCTATATATACCTAAAATACATATGATATGGATTCAGTAATATAGTGTGAGTAATGACTCTATGGTCAAATACTTTTAGGTCTTTATATGTCAAGGATATCACATCTTTGTATTAAATTAATAGGTCTTTTAGATTTTATTTATCAATTTGAGTGCAACTCGGGCCTATATTCACCTATTGAGGGTGTTGGTTAATGACTAAATTTTATTTGGCAAAAGTTGATTCAATTATTCTTGGTGGTTTCTAATTTTGAGCTTGGTGGTCTAGATCAAAAGATCACTCTAAGGAGACCATGTCTATAAGGATAAAATTTTCCTTCAATTATAAAATGCAATATTCTCTTAAGTTCTCACCATTCATGGGTTCAACATCCTTCTTATCCATTTATGTCTATAAGCTTAAAAATATCCATAACTATTCATGAATTTTATGATCTATTGGTCATCCTTGAACACCTGGAAGTTGTCCACATTATTTGGGATGGAGGGACAAGGTATATCTCCACTAATAAATGATACATCTTGGACTATTGAAGTGATTCCATATTATTAGATGCAGCTTCTAGTGATTCAAATGTCTAGTTATACTCTTTATGTATGACCTTGATGTTGAATCCCTTAAAGGACTTAATCAATTACCAAGCTCCATGTTTTTAATTATGTAGATAAGAGAGATTACACTAATGCTTATTCTTGATATGGTTGATTACCAGTTTAGAATCACTAAATATCTATAATTTATTAACATTATGCTTGAGTGAAAACTACAAGCCAATAATCAAAGACTCATACTATGTTCTATCATTGGTATAGAGGAGACATAACCTATAAATAACAAGGTACTTCTTACTATATATATCTATCAAGAACATACCCACACCAAAACCTTGGTTTGATATATCTCTATCAAAGTGGAGAGTCCATAGCTAAGAAGGATATTAAAATTCTTATTCATGCATCTTTTGCTTTGTGGTGAATGTATAAAATCATGCATGTGAAGACATAAAGTCCCATTTATCATTAGTGTCATTATACATGGTAACCAAGTGTTTCATATTTAGTTCTTTGTCCACCTAAATCAAGTTTTCCACTCCCTTTCAGGGCATCCACATATGCAAAAAATAAGTGGCCATGTATCTATTTAGTATCTTAGACTAATCACATCTCAACAACATGCCTTAAGATTTTGGAATGTCAACAACCATGATGTCGATGGTCTATTGCACACATGGCTCATATACCAGTTGAATTCACATATTTTTTGATTCTTTGATACATGGGACCAAAAACTTATCCAATTATAATACCACCATCTTCAACTTATTTGAAGCTAAACCTAGCTTTTGTCATACAACTTTCAACATCACATTAGCCAAGGTGCTTCACTCAACCAAACAGTTATTCATATTCTTTCTAAATAGTTAGATAGTTAGTATAAATGATGACACTTTAGGTTTATATTTAAATACCATCACATTTGCATGCAAAAAATTAGATTTATCTAAGGTAGAGGATCTCTTGGTTATGTATTTGAGCAAAAATTCTCTTTATTTAGTGATTTAGGCTAATTCATGTAGGGTGATATTGGCCTTAATCTTCTTCATATCCTCAACAATGTTATAACTAACCCTAATTTATGTTTTTATGATATATAACTATTCATCTCTCCTAGGGGAGGTGGATTGTTGTTAGCTTTAGAATATAGAAGAGTAGTATCATTATTATCAAGGGTGTTGAAGTAGTAATTGGTTGCTTTCTCCTCAGATTGTAATTGTTCCTCTAGAACTATTGGAATGCATGGATCTCATCTATGTTATCATTTGGTTCATTATCATCCTCTTCAATAAATAGGATATCATAGGTCTCAAAGACCATTATTGTACTAGGATTTTTGAAATTAGTGGAGGAATAAGGCTCTATCTAATGTGTAGAACCTTCCTATCTATCCATATCCTTCTAAAAGATATCGAAGGCTATGTAGAACTATATGTAGTCTAGCTTACCATGTTATATAGTGTTATGAACTTATCACCAATTAATAAGGGCTACTTCCATATTATTGATATATGTCATCCTTTTAGAATGATTTGCTATTGTTGACTATTTTTAGACCTATTTAAAGGTCTGTTGTATCTCTAAAATCTAAAGATCTGATTGGTATTCTATTCTTCAATGTTATAAATGAAATTATGCAAGTTTATAAACTCATTTATTAATTTTTAGACCATCCTCTAGAATGATTATAATTATATATTTATGGAATCATAATTTTTACCCTATGTTTTAATAATATTAACTGGTATTTGTGATTGATTCAAGTTTTTTGGTGAGAAGCAAAATTATTCAATAAGTCAAGATGTTGATTGGGTAGAGATTGGGTTAAATGCAGATGATTAATACCTAGTTTTGGTTTAGGGTCAGAACATTCTAGTTTATGTTTGGAATTGGAGTAAAAGCTATAAAAATAGGGCCAAGACTGTGTGAGGCCAAAGATTGCATCTAAGGATTCAATTATTTATCTATGCTAATAGCTTTTATATAATCCAAAGGTAGGGTATCAGTATCAATATATCTATGTATACAAATAATAATCAGAGGGTTCAGGTCCTTTTTATAAATCTCTAGGGATAATGCCTCAATAGGTGTGTAATTAGTCTCTAATCTACTATACATATTATAAAATCAAGCATTAAAGGATTAGATTAGATTATTCAAATATCTTATCATGCTTATAAAATGTTGATAAAAAACACTTACATTAGTGACCTAGCCAAATTGTGCCAAAAATGTTTTTTTTAAAATTATTACAAAGAGGTAATGGAACCTTTTGGGACATTGAAAAACTAGTCATAGGCTGCATCTAGCAATGTGGATGGAAATATTATGCATGCCACATCCTCATGGGTTACATTCAAGATTCAAAATGTAGTTTTGAAGGCCCTGATATGTTCTTATATAGTCTTTCCTCTTAAGGGAGAAAATGAAGGGAAATATTTCTCAAGGTTTTTGGGTAGGTCATGGATAGCTCCTACAACATTTATAGAAGAACCAATCAACCAAGTTGGATCTTGAACTAGAGTTATGGGTTGAACATCATTTATAATGGAGATGGGGTTGTCTTCTTAGAGAGAATGATTGAGCCTAAGGTTATCTCTTAACTCCTTTATCATATCTAAATTTTATATGGATTTACAAAGGTGGAAATAGTAAGTTAGTGTCTGAGGTTGACCTTGTTAGTCTTTTGGGTGATTCCAGTGTAAATCAATTGATTCTTTTCAAATAAAATAGAGATCAAGAGACATGCCCTCTTTCTAGTGCCAAAAATAAACTATCTATTGATGTGGTTTTTACACACACCCTAGTAAACTTATGAGGTAACCTCTAAAATTTTAAGGTTGGTGAAAAGTATTCATTCCAAGGCATGAGTTGTAGGGTATTGAGTTTTATAAACAACCTATTGGTAGAATAGTAGTGAGTGAGGTAGATTGTTTACCATAGATGGGTCAACTATGGATGAATCTAAATCTACTTGAGATGGGTGAACTAATGATATTTGTAAACTAAGGTGGGTATGATGTAAAAATAAATTCAAAAATGAGGGAAAGGTAGGGTAGGAATGGAGGCTCTTAGACCACACTATATGAAACCTTTTAAGAGAAATATGTGTATTATAGGATGGATAATAAATCATAGACCAATGATTTTTTAGGATACTATAGCACACTAATAATCAAACATAGTTAGGATTCAAAGAGAACCAAAATACAACATAATTAAATACATGAAATCAAAGGTTGAGACATTTGTTAGATTGTAATATCACATCTTCAAGGGGGGATTATGATTTATATGAAAAAGGTATTTATAAAATTATGGATTAATATGAAAGAGTTTATATAAAATAGATAACTTATACACAAATAAAATACTAGGAAACCAAAATGATATAACCTTTTACATAATCCACAAGTTTGATAATAATCAATATTTTCACATTAAGACTAAAATTACAGAACTTCTCAGAATTTCCTATTAATATTTAACAACCAAAATTATCTTCCCTTTGGGACTAGGAGGTTACAAGTATATATTGTATTGAGATGGGGAAGGCCTCATATCTCAAGTAAAGTCTACAAATGCATTAAAAAATCTGACTTGTATCCAAGTATTAAGCAAATGATTCATGTAAAATAGTCATCCCAAAATAGAATTTCATAGCTAAAAATACAATATATCCATGCAACATAAATTTGAAACCAAAGTTTCAACTTAAAAAGAACATGAAAGTACATAGTTATATTTATATGGGTCTTGATGTGTCCCTAATAGCCAAAGAAGATGATGGAGTGACATCTTGAGGAACTAATGTAGCCACCATTATTCCTAGGGGAATCAAAAAGGACCCACCTAAAGTTTTCATGATTATAAGTCCTAAAAATTTGGAACCTTAAGATGATGGGACAATACTAACATTTGGCTACATGGTTGGAATTGACCTTAAATCTATTTATTTTACCTTTAGTTCTTTGAATAATTCATGTGTAACTTTGAACTCTTTATTAATGATCTCAAAATTTAGAAAGTAAGGTTTGAAGAATTTGATGGATTCAATCATCAACCTTGTCTATTCATCTTTCAAGCTCTTGAAATCTACTTCTAAAGCCTTAACTCTTGTCACCATATATTTATCAAAATTTTATCATTGGTTATATATATTATGCCTTTAACTTCCTCCTTGAAGTTATTTGTATATGCTTGGGGGAGGTTCTCAAAATTTATCTTGTTGACTAATTCACCTATAGGAGTGATCACATTAGTGACCCTCATGTCTTTCAAAATTTCCAAGGCCTCACTTTCATGATTTATAAAATGTCCCAATAGAGTTTTCATCTATGTGTCAATTAAGAGAAGCATCCATTTTTTTAATTACATAGTTGAGGCACCATGATGTATCCAAGCTAGACATAAAGTTTGATTAGTTGAATGCACTAGTTGTAGACTGCTTAACAAAAAAAATCAATATTTTATCTAGCTCTTTAAATTGGTGTCAAAGTTTGGTCACATTTATTTGATTTGATTGGATTACTACTATGTAAACTTGAATATTATAAAAAATGTTATATAACTTAGTAGCTACATTTTCACATCATCAATTATCTCCTCAGAAGAATGTATAATCTACCTATGCTACAATCTTTGATGTGTGATTTAAATTTTTATGATTTATGGAGTAAAATTTGTAGGTTGTTAAAGGGTTTGAGTAATATAAATTAGGGTTTAAATATTAAATAAATAGAACCATTAATTTATGCAATAATTGACCTAATCTAATATTTCTAAAAATAGTAATGAATGACATAAATAAGTAATTAGTTGTAAATTGATTGAGATGGATGATTCAAAGGTTGAAAACTTGTTTAGAAGATGATCTGAGTGTCACAAATAGGGTCTAAGTGTTGTAAAACCTCATAGATAGTAGCATTATACTTTAAAGGGATTGTAGCATATGGTGCTAGTGTCCTAATTTTAGTGTTATGTTATTTGTGTAAAAAGATGTTTTATATTATAGGTGAAGCTTTAACTAAGTTGACCTATCTATACCTATGTGGATGAGCCCTAATTTATTGTTTGTGCATTATTTTTGACTAATTTAGGAGTAAACTATATACTTCCATGTTTTTAGTCTATTTTAGTGGCACAAAAAACAAAAATGTGATGTTAGTTGGGTAGCCTAGACATCTTCAACACCCCACTATATTAGGAGTTGCCTACATACCAATACTCTGAGGAAGGATCAAGCCTAATGTAGTTCTCCCACCTAAGTGCTTGGTGAAAGTGTAAATGAATGCTAGTATTAGGGTCAATTTGAGTGCTTTGAATAAGGCTTGAGATTTAAAATATCTGTATTCTAGTGTTTGGATGGCTATATATGACTGCATGCAAAAGTAGGGAAAAATAAGGATCAATAATTTTGATTGTGCAAAAATTATTATAAGCTTATTTATGTATTTTACATCTGATTTCCATCTAGTAGATAAATAGATAAAAGACATGTATTTATACTAATCTAGTTCTTATATAGAGTTTGAAATAGGTCTAATCCAACCTTAGGTGTCTTATGAATTGAAAATAAATCCATTGGGGTTAAAATTTGACAAAGGACATTAGCATTAAAAGTGGGACACTAGTGCAGGGTGATAGTGTCCAAAGTATAATGCTAATGTCTAGGTGGTAGAACCTAAGGTATTAAGGGCCTAAATCCCTAGGATAATCTCTAGGACTAATTTTGATATTTTTATGAATGTGTAAATAACTAGATAAAAGATGGATAAGTGTTGAAAGAGGCCCTAAGATAATTTTAGGGCTAAGATAGGAATAGGTTGTCTCAAATGACACTCATTTCACTCAATTGACATTTTATTAGACTAAATTTCCCCCCTTTTATACTATAAATGAATAAAATTGAAATGATTAGAATAAATGAAAAATAAGCATACCTATACTTACTTGTGAGGTGAAACCTATGAATCTAGGTCTAAGTGTGTGAGGTGTGCTCCATTGCATATTCTACAAATGAAACATGGATGAATCAATCCATACTTAAGAGATATAAAAAACAAAGACAAAATTAAGTAAAGAGATAAGAGAGATAGAAGAAAGGAATGAATATAGCTCATTAGGTATGTGAACCAATGTAAAAACTTGGTGATATCCTATGTGTGTGCATGGAGATAGTAATCAAATTGGTAAATATCTTGGACTAAGATGGTGTCTTAATCAATCCCCATGTGTGGGTGGCTCAATAAACCAATTTAATTTTGACTCCATCATTTCTGACCCCTACTCAGTGGACCACACACTATGAACAACCTAGATTGTAATGGTGGTTTGTCTGACCCTCTTATGTAGGTGGCTTAAGAAATTAAGTTTGATATGAATCCATCATTGCCTATGCATTTGTATTAGATTCATATGTACATGAAACTATGCAATGTAACTGTAACTATGTAATATGGCCCTAGGGCCATTTAGAAACTTTGAAATGAAAAATGGCCAAGGGGCCTCTTAGGCACTCAAGAATGTAGCTTAGGGGCTATGCAGAAATGCCAACTTTAATAGATGAAATAAGGAATCAATATGGTGTGGTACTTAGTGAAAATGGTGTCTAAAGTATAAAACATAGATAATGACATTGAGTTTACCATTGCATATGAGATGAGTTGGTGCAAAAATAACCACATGGAAATAATGTACCATACACATGCCCCTAATTCTTGCATATGGATTCTAGACTAAATTGTCACAATATATGTAACTAAAATGGGAGTGATCATGCCATGCATGATGCCCCTAATCTAAGAAAACATGGTATGATTTTGTGTAAAAATGAGCATAAATTGATCAAATCTGATAATTATGATTGAAATTCTACAATTTTTGGCTTAAATACTATGTCATTCTATCAAATATAGATTTTCCTATTTCTAGGTTACTAGATAATAGCATTATACCTTGGATAGTAACACACCATGCTAGTGTCATACTTTTGGTGCTAATGTCCTTCAGTGTTTTTCTATGCAAATTGGAATTTATCAATGTTTGACTTTTTTTTATGTATTTCCCTATTTTTTTACTTTGTATTCTATGTTTATGTATCGAAAACTATATTTTGAGTGCACTCAATTGGCCTGATCTCTATGACAAACCACTGTGAATGCCCCCTATTTTAATGGGAGTTATTGTACCTATGTAATAACTATCCTCAAAATAAAATCTCTATATGATGTATTTTATATTGAGCATATATTATATTTACATAATAAACCAATATAGTGTGTATAAATGACATCAAAATGTAAAATAATTTGAGCATAATTTGGTAATTTATGATGTATGTTATCTTTAGCATTCACAAGGTTATCAAGATAGATATAATAATGTAAGCACATGTATCAACTATATAATCTAAGAAATAATATGTTTAAACTACCTAGGGGGATGGGGCATGATGTCCATCAAGGCACCCAAGGAGGAAGGGAAGATGCATGAGGGTAGTCATGGCATATAAAATTGGATGTAAGTTTAAAAATTAAGAGACAAATGTAATGGACATGATGCATACAATAAATCATACATATAACACACATGAGGCACACAAAGTAGGCCAATAGGAAATAATTCAAGGGACATGGGAACATGTCACTAAATCTAAGAAAGTAATAAATATAAGGACATGTTCAAATGTACACATACACAATCAAGAAGGAACACACAAGAACATGGGCACATGTCTAAAGTATACACATAATTAAAGGAATTGGCATATAGCCATAGAAAAATGGCATATTTAAATTCCATCAAATATATATATATAAACAAAGAGACATAGTCAAGTCTCAATTAGGAAAGCTAGAAATGAAAATTTTTAATGAACATGTGGCAAAAATATTTATAAGTGAAAATATGTACTAAACTAAGTCTATAATAGTAGTAGTTGGCAAAACTTTGAGTAGTATAAAATAATATAACTTGGTAAAGTGGAAGTTATGTATAAGATGCCCCAAATGGGTGAATGTATGAATGTTTATTCAATATATATGTGTAGGTTCCCCAAATGGGTAGATAGTAAAAAATACAGATCTATGTGATGAACTTGAGTCCTCTAAGAATCTATGAACTCTTAAAGAAAACAAGTGAAGCATGTATATATGATGAAAATCAATTATACTAAGATAGATAGCATATGAAGCATTTATGTATGATGAAAATCAATTATACTAAGATAGATAGCATATGTAGGACCTGGATAGTAAAGAATGTAAACATGGATAGTCTATTTTTTTAAATTTCTAAGCAATATTTGAATGTTTTTTATTTTGAACATATTATCTAATTTTTATGTTTTCTAAGTATATAAGATATGTACAAGAAATAATGAAAATGAAACTATATACAAGTGTAATGTGAGTTGTTTTTTTATATAATATTTGTAGATGCTTGATGTTCAATGGGTTACTAAAAACCTTTCCATTGAGTGAATTTATATGGTTTATCTATGGCATAAGCTTTTCAATTATTATGTATGGGCCAAACCAATTTGGTTTAAACTTTCATTTTTTTTATCTTCTTTAGCATTGACATTTCTGAGATTCTCCTTGAGGATGAGATCATTAACTTCAAATTCTCTATGGTGAACATGACTGTTGTAGTCCCGCTAGATTTGTTTACACTATGATCTAATATGTTCTATGGATTGGATGCATGTGCAAACAAACTATTATAATTCATGGATACATATTTATATGTATTAATCATATATAATAATCCATTTGAGGGATACATATAAGGATGGAATTTTTAATTCTAGTGAGATAACTGCTTCTGTGCCATATACTAGTGAATAAGTATTAACTCTGGTTAGTGTGTGAATACTAGTGTGGTAAGCCCATAGTGTACATATGATATTATTGTGCCAATCATATCCAAATTTGGTAACCATCTTATTGAGGATATCATTGATTGTCTTATTTTTAAATTTTTCTTGGTCATTACCCAGTGGGTAGTATGGAGTAGAGAATGTGTGTCAGATCTTGTATTTAGCACAAAATTTATTCACTATTTTTTCTTAAAAGAAGTTCCATTATCTATAATTATGGTTTATGGGAGGCTAAAATGAGAAAAAATGTTGGTCATGTGAAAATGACATATATTTTCTCCTTTTGTAGATTGTAATGAAATGGCCTCCACCCACTTGGTAAAGTATACTATAGTTGTAATAATGAATTTAAGACCTCCTATAGATTTTGGATTTATCTTACCAATTAGATTAAAAACCCATAACATTAATGAACATGGGGATGCAATAGGTTGTAATGAAGGGACATGGTGTATGTTTCCATGTCATTAACATTTGTCATATAACTTAGCATATTATTGACATTCTTATTCCATGGTTGGTCAATAATATCCCTATCAGAGTAAATTATGTGACATTACTTTACCACTAAAATGGCCATCACATTAAATTTTGTGTACTTGGTTAATAGAAAACATAGCCTCCTTAGTTTTCAAACATCAAAGTAAGTGTCCATAAAAATATCATTTGAATAAGTCCCTACCAATGATGACATAGCAGAGGGCATTACTCTATAATTTATGCCTATCATTCTTGGTGAAAGTATCTAGTGTAATATATTTATTTATACAATTATATATATTAGAAAACCATTTGGATGTTATTATACTACATGTGGTAGCTAAAATTGTTAGAGCTATGAGGTTGACATGGGATACTTATGGTGACTGTAATCATTTGATAGTGAAGATACATTGGTCATCATTGATGTCAATGGGGATCATTGATGCTACAAAATCCATTGCATCAACATGATGATTGGCTTTATGATTAATGTTTTACATAGATAAGTATTTTACTTGTAGACATTAAACAATATTTTTGTAGGGAATGAGACATTATTCTTTGGTTTGGTAGACATCTGTAACCTAATTGATAACCAATTATAAATCCTCATAAACCTTAATTAATTTTATTTGGAGATCTTGAGCTACTTAAAGGCTAAGAATAAGGGCCTCTTATTCTATAATGTTATTTGTACATGAAAAACTGAGTTGGTAAGCAATGGGTACTGTGTGCTCAAGTGGGATGATGAAAATAATTTCTACCTTAACATTGGATGCACATATTGAAATATCAAAGAACAATGTACATGTTTTGGAAGTGGTATTGTAAGCTATGAAGTCATCATGAAAATTAGCATTAATAAGATATGTGTCTAATCATAGTGTTACTGCCAATTGAGCTATGATCATCTAGACCTTTATTAATTTTTGTAACATAATATTTAGGTCAAATTCTATGAGTAACATGACCTATTTTGTGATATGACCTAAGAGATGTGGTTTTGACATAAGAAACTTTAAAGGATTTGATTTTGTAATAACTTATGTCTCATTATTAATCATATAGTTCTAAAGCTTTTCAGTAGTGAATACAAGTGCCAAACATAGTTTTTATATTTCTTGATAATTTCATTCAAAATCAACAAGTGTACAAATGATGTAGTAAATAGCTTTCTCTTTATGTTGATCATCATGTTGTGCCAAGGGTGCATTGAGTGCATGATCTATTGCTAAGATGTAAAGGAGAAGTGGCTTGTCAATTTTTGGTGGTACAAGTATAGGTGGGTTCAAAAAGTATTATTTGTGAGCATCAAAGATTTCTTGACATAAGATATCCCACTCAAATTTGTTATCCTTCTTAAATAATCTAGTGAATTATTGATTCTTATCTTCTAGTTATGCCATAAAGTATCATATTCCATGAATCTTACACTACATGGATCAAATTTTATTTAAGTTTATACGAGGAGGAATATCCATTATATATTTGTATCTTAGGAGTTTGAATAGCACACTAATGTTTATTAGTTCCTTGTTAGTCCAAATGATAAAAAATCAATCATAACAATACATTAGAACTAAACACTCTTTCCTAATAATTAGGGGGACCATAACATAGTAAAAAAGATTAAAAAAATAGAGATAAAAACAACACAAGTAATTTACTTCCTTTGTCAAAATTTATGCTTACTTTTTGGCATAATAATATTCCTTCTTAATCTATGACAATTATAGTCTTGTAGTAATGCTTCTCCATGGTGGTAGTACTTCTCTAATGGTCACTTATGGCTTGGTGGGAATCTTGGCATAAAATGGCTATTATAACACTACTCTCAATGGCTTCTTGAAGGTATTCTAATAGAATAAACTTACAAACTAAAACTTGTTGGCATATGGTATGGGAAATTATATTTATATCTATAAGAACTAATTCTAACCTTAAAGAGGTTCGATTAAATTCTAATTTTGGTTGAGTGTAAAATAACTTAGGTTGAGTTAGGCTAACCTTAGGTTGGGTCAAAAAACTCATGAAATATTGACACTTTAGTTTTAGATATTTGTGAGGCATGGAAACTCACTTTAGATATTTGTGAGGATATGACTCATAATTTTGAATTTTTAAAAAATAATAAATCACTTTATTGTCTCCTTTGACCTTTGAATTCATATTTGTCTAAAATTCCTTTTTTGATAAATGAAATTCACTAATTTGATTTAGAATTTTTACTTACAAAAGTTAATTAATATTTATAATGTAATTAATCTTACTTAGTGATTTTTGGATTTTGTAATTTTTTTACTATATTCAATTAATAGCTTGACAAGCCAAAAGTATCAAATTATTAGGTCATAATTTGACTAGGGTTGAAACTAAAATAGGTTATTGGTGCATAGAAGGTAATACACCAAATAAACTAGCCTCATTATGTTTCTAGGAAATTAAATCCCTTACATAGATAAATTTGGGCAATTTAGGTGATTTCTAGGATTATATTATGTTATTTGATAGACACTAAATTGAATCCTAATTTATGCATGAAAGTGGCCAAAACTAAGAGTATAAATTTTCCAATATTTAAGAAGGTGTTGAAAGACACAAGAATAGTAATGGATTTTCAAAGAATGCAGAAGTTGTTAATGTAAATGGTTCATGCCCCAAAGGGTGATTGATAAACCCATGATGCCCCCTCGAAGGAGTGGGTGGTAAAATAGAGTCATAAAAAATTCCCCCAAAATGAAGAAAAGATCATGATCTAGTGGAAATGGGGGTGTAATTATTGAGTTTACAAAAGGTGGATATAAATAGTAATGGTGATAGAGTCATTGATTTTCCCAAAGGTAGTTATAATTAGTAATAAAGGGTGTGATAGTGGTTTGACCGAAGGCCATTATAAGTAGTGGCATGGATATTTACCTTGATAGGGTGGTGGGACAAATAATAATTTTCTCAAAGGTCATTATAATTAGTAACAGAATGAAAAACACTGAATTGACCAAAGGAAATTATAATTAGTGACTCAGGTATTTTCCTTGATAGGATAGGTGGAGTGGGCAAAATTATGATTTTCCCAAAGGAAGTTATAATCATTAGCACATGATGAAAAATATGATTTATCCATAGGTAGCTATAAACATTAAATTGGTATAAAACCAATGATTTAACCAAAGGTGGTTATAATCATTCACATGATTTAAAATGAGTTTTCTCTAGAAAGGTAAAATAGAGTACTAATCAATCAAAAAATAAAATTTCCACAATAAGGCAAATTAGAAAGGGTAGTTTATTCAAAAACTCTATAAAACATATTTACAATGAGTTGGTAAAGTATAAAAACACATTTTTAGCCTAAATATGAGCTCAAATATGCATGTTTGAACAAACATGGGGTATAGGTAGAAAAATAACATTGTTAAATGGGTCTCAGGAGAGGCCCAAAAGTATGGCTTGATTATAGTATGGCCATAAAATATGGCACATAAGAATAAATGACATGTAAAATAGACCATAGATGTGAAAAATGTACTTCTTATAGTGCACAAAATGAACTAGAATCCTTGGGGAGGGGTAAAAATTCATTTTTTTGGCTATATGTTCACCCTTGGTGTGAAAAACAATTCATTTTCAACCTAGCCTATTAGATTTCTTAGCTCTAGTTTTATATGAACTGAGATGATAAAAATGGCTCACATAAGAACATATAACATGTTATTATATAAGTGTTTCTTAATTTGTAAGACAAGATCAAAAGTTCAAGGCTCTAGTGATAAAGAAAAAAAAACCATCAAAGATCTGGAAGAAGAAGCAAGAAGAATCCATGATCGTTCAAATAACATTCCATGCTAGAGATGAAGGACAACAATGGTTTATTGATAGTGTATTTCCAAGACACATGATTGGAGATAAAAGCAAATTCATCTTGTTAAAAAGGTTCAATGAAGGCACAGTGAAGTTTAGAGACAACACTACAGCCAGAATAATAGGAAAAGGTACACTTAGTCTCAATAATGGAAAAACCAAAATAGAAAATGTGTTATATGTGGAAGGGTTAAAGCAGAATATTCTAATTGTTAGCCAAATGTGTGATAAATAACACACACTCAAGTTCTTTTTTGAAGGTTAAAATATCAAAAAAAGAGACATAGGAGAACTAATTGTAGATGCTAATAAAACCACAAACAACCTATACATGCTTGGAGAAATGAGAGGAGAGAAATGTTGTCTAAGTCAAGTTGAAGAGAGTTGGGTATGGCATATAAGGTTAGGGCACATAAATTTTGATAATCTTGTGAAAATTAGTAAAAAATAGGCTATGCAAGATATGCCCAAGATAATGAAACCTTTAAGCACTCTATGCAAGCAATGACAACATGGGAAGCAAACTAGACCAAGGTTCAAAATGAAGGAATATTCGACCACCAAACCACTAGATTTTATTTATACATATCTTTGTGGTCCTACAAAAACTAAAAGCATGCAAGTTGAGAGCTACTTTATGTTACTTATTGATGATTATACTAGAATGATGTGGGTAGCCTTTCTAAAAGAAAAATCAAAAGCATTTGAAAAGTTTAAATCCTTCAAGGAATTAGTAGAAAATGAAAAAGAGTTGAAAATAAAATGCCTAATGTTAGATCAATGAGGTAAGTTTATTTTAAATGAATTCATTGAGTTTTGTGAAGATCATGGAATAAGAGACAATACTCAACTACAAGGACTCCACAGTAAAATGGAGTGGTGGAAAGGAAAAATCAAACCATTCAAGAGATGGATATAACTATGTTGAATGAATATAAGCTATCAAATATATTTTGGAGAGAAGTAGTTAATGTAATAGTATATATCTTGAATAGAGGGAAAATTAGAGTTAATAAAGATAAAACTCCTTATGAATTATGGAAAGGAAGACCAGCTTCGGTCAAACATTTCAAAGTGTTTGGAAGTAAATGTTTTATCAATAGGAATGAAGAAAAATTGGGAAATTTTGATTCAAGAGCTGATGAAGGAATTTTTCTTGGCTACTCCATCAAAAGATAAGCCTATAGGTGTTATAACAAAAGGCTATAAACTATCATAGAAAGTGCTAGTGTTAGAATAGATGAGATCATAAATCAAAGGCAAAAGAACCTTCATAAGAGTCTCTAGAAATACCCAATCTTGTAGAAGAAGGGGTGGAATAAAATGTAGAAAAAATGAGTGAATCTGAAAGGCAAGACACTAAAGCACAATCTCACTTTCTTTAGAAGAATCATGCTGAATGTCAGATCATTGGCAACATTAATGCTAGGGTGCAAACCAGAAGAAGAATTGTAAGTATACCCAAGAATGTAAATTTCTCTTTGTTATCCAAGGGAGAGCCTAAGAAATTTTATGAAGCTAGTCATGATAAACATTGGGTAAAAGTAATGGAAGAAGAGTTAGATCAATTTGAGAAGAATGAGACTTGGGAACTTGTGCCTAGGCTAATGGATCAGAATGTGATTCGCACTAAGTGGGTTTCTCAAAACAAATTGATTGAAAATGGCCAAGTCACTTGAAACAAAGCAAGGTTGGTATGTAAGGGGTATGCTCAAGTAGAAGGTGTATATTTTGAAGAGACTTTTGCTTCTATTGATAGATTAGAAGCAATTCAAATATTTCTTGCATTTTTAGTATTCAAAAATTTCAAATTTTATCAAATGGATGTTAAATCAGCATTTATAAATGGCAATCTAGAAGAGGAAGTTTACATAGAACAACCAGAAGGATTCCTCTTATTAGAAAATAAGGATTACGTGTGTAAGTTGAAAAAGGCTTTGTACAGATTGAAATAAGTTCCTAGAGCATGGTATGCTAGGCTTGATAAATACCTACAAGACCAAGAATTCAAGAGAGGATATGATGATAGTAATCTTTTCATAAAAACTAAAAGAGATCACTAGTTAATTATTGTGGTGTATGTAGATGATATAATAGTTGGAGGAGACAATGAGGAAATGTCTAAGAGATTTATCAAAGATATATAAAAGGAATTTGAGATGTCCATGTTAGGTGAGTTGTCATTTTTCATTGGTTTACAAATCTCTCAATCTAACAAAGGAATATTCATATCCCAAAGCAAGTGTGAAGGATATGTTGAAGAAATTCCATATGGAGGAGTGTTTCCCTGTTAGCACACTTATGGCTATAGGTATGAAGTTGAGTAAAGATGATAAATATCTGAATAATGATCAAACTCTTTATAGATAAATGATTTGGATTTTACTATATGTGATGGCATCTAGGCTAGATATCATGCAATCAGTAGGTATGGTTGCATGATTTCAAGCAGCTCCAAAAGAAACACATGTGCAAGCCATGAAATGTATATTTAGATATTTAAAGAGAACCTTGGATTATGGGTTAGGGTACCCAAGATGTAAAGAATTGATATTGGTAGCATACATGGATTTAGATTGGGTAGGTTGTGTAGATGATAGAAAAAATACAAGTGGAGGAGCATTCTTTCTTTGAGATAGCCTAGTATCATGGTTGAGTAAGAAGCATAATTTTGTATCTCTATCCATAGTAAAATTAGAGTATATAGCAGCAATTCTATGTTGTACATAAGTTTTATGGATGAAACAAGCCTTGAAAGATATCAAAGTAGAGTATGATCATCCAATCTCCATATTCTATGATAATGCTAGTGCGATAAGTATTTTGAAGAATCCAGTTATGCATTCTAGAACTAAACATATCCCTATATAGTATCATTTCTTGAGAGAACATGTGATATAAAAAGTTAAATTTTAATATGTTTTCAAATCCAAATAGATGGCAAATATCTTCACTAATCCACCTCTAAAGGAAACATTTGAGTACCTATGATAGATGTTGGGAGTAATATCCTTTGCTTCTACTCATTAAAAATCAAGAGAAGCATTGGTTAAGGGGGAGCTAAATTTCTTTTTTCAGCTCCTTGAATGACCCTTTGCCATTTATGTCAAAGGGGGAGAATGGAAGTATGGGGAGTTATAACAAGGGGGAGTTGCAAAAAAGAGGATCTTTTTGGAAGGTTACCATCAATGACAAAGGGGGAGATTGTTAGAATAATTATCATTGATGTTAAAGGAATTGTAACATATATGAATGGAAATGCCAAATAGAATCATTGCCAAAAGTGAACAAAATTATTGCTATAAGTGAATGGAAGTGTTACTGGAAGTGAATGGAATTGTTACCAGAAGTGAATGGAATTATTGCTAGAAGTGAAAGGAAATGTCAATGGAAGTGAATGGAATTATTGCCGAAAGTGAACGGAAATGTCAATAGAAGTGAATGAAATTGTTGACCATGGCCAACCTATTGGGAGGAGTTGTGACCATTCAAATGGACCTTTTCACTTGAAGAGGAATGATCTTAATTTGTGGCTTTTTGTGGTTTATAAATAAGAGCATAAAAAATGGAAAAAGTGTAGATTCAAATGTCAAAGATATAAAAGAAGAGCAAAATTTTTGAAGGCAAATTTTTGTGAGAATATTAAAAGGTAAAAAAAAACTATCAAGTATAAGGAAGAGTATACAGTGAAAACACTCAAGTGTAGATCAAATCAAAAAGAGATAAAGTAAGTGTTCTATCATCCATTGTTTTGACAAAAAAATTGAGATAGAAGAGTGATTTTTTTTGAGAAGGTTGGTGCCTTCATTTTGAAGAGATTGGTGTCTCTTACTGAGTTGGTGCTTGGTGCAAGGGGTTGGTGGTCCTATAGGTTGGTGCCTACAAAATTGTTTTTGGGGTAGGTACTCCAATAGGTTGGCACCTATGAATATTTATATTAAGATAATTTCTTCATGGTTTTCTCTTGAAAGGGTTTCCATGTAAATCTGTGTCTATTTTCATTTTATGGTTTTGCATTGTATTCTTTGATTTCTTTGAATATATTAATTGTGGAGTAATTTGAGGTTTTGGATTTAAGATTAATAGTCAAAAATGGAAAAAAAAATTATACTGATTCACCCCCACTATTAATATAAGCTTGTGATTAACATGTAAGACCTTGAATATCTTGATATTATTTATAAATATCCATACATTTCTACTAGAAATCCTCATCATTACCTTTTTGTTTATTTTCCTTAGCTAGGCTACACTCATCAATGGTCAATTATGCAAGTTATTAATAAGAATATTGATGTGTGATAGCTAATGTATGAACAAGAGGATATTGAAAAATGGCCTTCTATGACACATATAAAACTTATTCTTCATGTCTCTCATCTTATACTTGCACTTGTTCTTGTAACTCATCTTTTTTGACACTATATAAGAATGAATCATGTTTGTTCCTTCCAAGAGGTGTCCTAAGAACCATTTCCTCCTCAGTCTCATCCAAATCATCATCATAAACTACAAGTTCAATCTAAATTTGAATATTTACCTCTTCAACAATGGGTTCTCTCTCTATAAGTGGCATAGAATATCCTTGGAGTGACTCCAAGAAAGATTAAATATATACCTCATTTATTTTATCTAAATGCTTGTATTTAAAAATCACCACTTCCTCCCTTATATTCATTTCACTTTGGATGGATCTCCATGAAAGAAAGGACTTATATTATTTATGAGGGAAGGTTAGGATTAAGTAAATTTGGGTTTGCTTGACTGCATGATTTGATTCCAAAATAGAAATTTGGGCTCATGGTTTTTCTAAATAGTGTGCATTATGGATTGAGGAATGAAAGGAGGTATGTGCAGTTGAGCTGATGTTGTATTTTTAGCTACCAATGTCTAGTATAAATTTTTATCTACATATTCAATTTTCTTAGTAAGGGAGGATTTAAAATTAGACCTTGATTATTCATGATGGCTGGATCTTTCAACACAAACTTGCCTTTCCTTCTGGACTCTCCCTTGGATAGATTTCCATGAGGGGAAGTTTGAGAGGAGTTCGAGTGAACTATGATAACCTTCAAAATTATTTGGTGAGGGATTATGAGTGGTGATGGTAATATCAACATGAAGATGACAAGGGTTGAATGAGGAAAGGAAAGATGGGTAATGAGTTGTTTGATGTTCTTCATGGGTTGCTAGCTTCTCCTTAATCTTGGAGATGATTCCATCTATGTCAAGCATATCACTACTATTTTTATAATAACCTCTCCTAATGAAATACATAAAAAAATAATTTTTATATTGTTCTCACTTATATTTTCACCCTTTGAGGAGATGTCTCAACTCTCCTCATCTAAGTGTCATAATTGAAACACCTCTAGGCTATGGGTAGCCTAAGAATTAGGTGAATCTCTAGATAGGGATAGCTTCCTTGATGTACCACTTTTAGACCAATAATAAACCTATGTTTATGATGGAAAAGGGATAGATAAAACTAAAATTAAAATATCCTAAAGGATGTAATAGACCAAATTAGTTGATGACTATCAACCAATTTCATATTACACATGAGAACAAGGGACTAACTAAATATACACTTCTCTAATCTGCATCTTCTCACATCAATATTTAATTATGAGGTTATGGAAGAATTTTTAGGCTATGAAGACTAGACAAGAGGTATAGAATGACACTATTGAATAGGCTAACTCACTCAACCTTGATACTTCCTAGAACACTTCACATGACTTTCAAGAAGAAGCTTTCTAATTGTAAATAGGTAAGAGAATGAGACAACATGCTAAGAAACAAGAGTCACCACTAAGAAATATCAATCATCTAAGTAAAACACACTATCAAAAGTCATATAAGAGGTAAATATTAGTAGTATTTATTTATCCATGGTATGAGAATGAGTATGTATTTTCCATACTCAGGTGAAACATAATTTACAAAGGCCAAAATGGCTAGTTCTCATAAAACTTGAGAGAGAGAGAGGAGAAGAGAGCAGTCCAAAGGTCACAAAGACACTTATCAAGCTGAGAAAATGAGTTAAAAGTGCATAAGAAGAGGATGTGAAATATACCATGTAATTTTAGAAGAGATAATAGTCTTTCCAAGTCATGAAACTCATGAAAAGTGGCATGGAATTCCCTTTGTTGGCTCAAAAAATTGCCTTCATGATTTAGCCCTATTTGAACATCCCAAAACTAACAAGGATAGGTCTAATGATTGGAATGAGAGGTAAGGATTTAAATCATGCCTCTCCATGCATTGTTTGAAGTCTTATTCATCTAGAAACATCTATAGATAAGCCATTACCAACTACAGTAAAAGAATACTCCTCTTCCACACACCTTGCACACTTGGATTCCAAAAAGGAATTAATTTTTCATGAAAATTTTTAAAAGGTACTAGATGAAAATTTTCAATACCCTCCATATACTTATAGTCATTAGGCAAACCTTAAAATTAATTCCACTTAAAGTTTTCACACTTCTTACCATCATGTTCACTAGGCTAGTTTTGATTAGCTAAGATAACATCTCTTGTTAAGGCACTTAGGAGTCATTATATTCCTTTTCATGTGATTAACATATCCTTAAAACTCCTATAACCTAAAAAATACATATAACAATAAAAAATAACCTATTTTGTACCCCATTCATACAATTCAATATATCTTATCCTCATGGTAGGGAGCCTAAGAGAGTCTTCTATAAGGTTCAAGAAATTTCATGGTCATTTCACCCCACTTAGATAGCCCTCCAACCTCATCTTCCTAATCAGGTCCTTATCCAAGGGTTTTGATTCAATTTTACTCTTAAGGATTGTTCATGAAGGTTAGACATTGGAATTTCAAACCAATTTCACAATAATAAATCTAAGGACCCTTGTTAACATTTCAAAGCTTCTTATATTTACATGCATAGTTTTTAAGGATATGTGAGCAACTAAAGTTTCTATATCAAGATCTTCTTTAGGTTCCTATAGGCCTAATGTTGCATTTGATCCAAAAATGGATTCCCTTGAAATTTCTCTACCTTCCATAAGATTTATCACCTTTTTTATAAACATATTAACATTTATAAATAAATTTAAATTCTCTACAAATGTTGTAAGTGAAAGTGACCTTTCATTTGGGCTCTAGGCCTAAACTTACCTAACATACTTAACTACAACTCTAAAGGTTTAGAGTATTATGTTTGGTTTATCCCCTTTGTGTAATATTTTCCATGTTAATTTAGATTTAATCCAACCTTTCACACCTTATCTCAATTCTAAACCAGTTCCTTAGCTCACGTTTCATCCTTACTCTCTAAATCTACAGGGTTTGTGAATGAGGGGAGTGCTCTTTGTTTGAGATAAAATAGAGGGTACTCCCCTTTTTCATAAAATAATGGTGAAAATTTTAAGGGCTTATCCAAGTCATATATATGCCCTATACCAAATTTTATCCCTTTATATTATCAATATACCCCCTAAATTTAACAAAACCCAAGACAAAATATGTAAAAAGGGGGAATGTGCATATTGTTTTGGTGTGAAATTAATATGCTTGATTGGAGACCTTCCCTTTTTGTTCCCATTTTATGAGTATTTAATTGTATGAACTCCATAATTGTATATGTATTTAAAGTACATTTATCCTTAGGCTCCTTTCAAATTTTATTTTGTTCACCCTTTACCTTGATTGTCTTAGATTATGTATGACTTTTAACTGTGTTCTAGCTTAGGATGATGTAACTATAGGTTACCCTAAATAAATCAACCTAAAATAAAAAATTAAAAACCCCCTTAAGTCCCTTTTAATCCTTTGGTTATTTTTTTCATTAATTTGACTCATCCCTATACACTTTCAACACTAAAAGGTACTATTTCCTACTTACTGCCTTTAAAAGTTAACAATAGTTGACGTTCTTGAAGCAAAAGGATTATATATTGGTATTATCCTTTGAAATTCATGCAACCTGTTCTTTGGTAGTCCTCTAAGCACTTTATTAATCACTTATATTAACAAATTTGTTACCCTAATACCTAAATCTTTGTTAAAGATTGTATACATCTACATTCAGATGTAGGTGTGCATTCTTCAATGTTGGGACACCTATAGGTGTATTTTGAGGACAAAAACCTGCATATTAAAGTTGTATTAATGATATTTATATTCATGTTGTGTCTTTATGTCCATAAGTCCATTAAAATAATGATAATATGTCTTATTATGACCTTGAAGTGTTAATATCACTTTGTACCTTCAAAACCTGTAGATACTACTACCTAGATTCAGTACATAAAAACATAACTTTGGGCTTCCAAAAAAATAATCTTGACTAATTATTTTCCCCTCAAAATTTTTATATTCCTGGTATTATATGAAATAATCAAGAAAATTCAATAAATATGCATAAAATGAAGTGGCAACCTTGTTACAAGAGATCAACAAAACATCAAAGAAATCTATTTTACACTTTTAGGGAAAGAAGCCCTTAATACTGTCATCTCATGTTTTAAGGTAATATCCACTTCAATATAAAAAATTAGTCATTAAAATAGGGTTACCATGGTATAAATAACACACTAGATCATTAATAAAGTTTTAAAAACTTGTTACAACACCTCCAAACAAGTATTTTCATAGCTCTACTAGTGTAACCTATAGGTAGACATTCTAATGTATAGGTAGTAAACATGAGTTTAGGAAGTGTGCATCACATATGATCTTAATGAGTGTTAGGCCCATATAAATGACTTTAAATGAAATCCTCACACTTAAAAGGGATTGAAATCACCATTAAGGCTCTCAATCTTATCATGACATCATAATGAGAGGCTGTAGGTGTATTATGAGTTGCATATAGACAGTGAGTATGAAATAGTCCATGTATTGAAGGAATATACCTTCAAAATCAATTGGTATTTCCTAAATGTATGTTTAAATGGAACATAAGGATGTTCAAATCATAATACAAACCTTCCACCTCATTTTCAATGTTTGGACCTTCTGTAGACACCTATAGGTACATGTTTATGGTAAAATGTGTGAGGATGTTGCACATGATTATAATCATTCCTTCCTCATGAAACTAGGGAAACTCAACTAGTTTTTAATGTAAAAATGAGATTTATCAAACGTCCAAACTTTCTACCATTCTATGAATGTGATAAAAACCCTAAAATAGTCTACTTAGTTGATTATACATGATAGTCATGGAACAAACTAAGTATATGATAGTTATGACTATAACTCATGGAATATTTCCTTAAATAATTAGAATTAAAGGTGAAAGGTTAAGATAACATTGATAAAATTTAAATTAAGATATCACAACCCTATGAAACCATGATCAAAGCATGAAGCTCCTATAAATAGTGGAAACTTGCTTGTAACACAAAAAGGTACCTTCTCTTTTCACATGAGATGATTTAAATATCCAAACACATTGAAACACTAAACCAATAATGGGGATAATTATATTAGGGATTAAAAATCATCTAGAAACAACATCAACAAGTGAATTTTATGGACTTGTCTAGACAAAGGCAAAACCTATAGGGTGCATAGATTAGTAAGCAAATTGGATAGGTCAATTTCTTAGGAATGGTTCATAAAGTATAGGTTACCATTATTATAAAAATCAAAATAAAATATAAGATGAATTATTCTAAGAGACACCCCAAGATTAATTTATCTGAAACTCCCCTACTAGCCATACTAATTACACACCTGCTGACTAGTTTTGTGTGCATAGAAGGGTGAAGAAGGAGAAGAATGGTTTTATCTCAATTTTGACACTTTCAAAGTACTTAAAGTGTGTAAATAGATATAAGGAAGCTAAATATTAATATCATGACCTTATCCCATGTGTCACACTCCCTTATGGGTCATATAAGTACCAATCTCTTCCCTTTTTCAATTAAACTATGCATTCTTTTGAAGAACTTACCACTTTTCAGTTATGAATAGTTTATTAAGGCATAATATGGCACATGGCATGTGACATCACAATTTTTACACATTAAAACTTACCAAAGAGGATGTATAACTCATTTAATGCTCTATTTTGACCCCCAAAATGACTCAAAAAGATAAAGATTAAAATGACTAATGACCAAGGATAATATTATATACAATTACATATAATACACCTTATGACATAATATCTAACCCCTAAAACACCTAAAAACTAATGTTCTACATATAGGGGTCTAAATTTGACCTACAGTGTCAAATTTGATCAACAAATTGGTGACTAATAGGGGTAATATTCTTGTTATACTAAAGACTAGTAGCCTTATCAGTCTAGTAGGCTTAGGGAGTCATAGAGTCTAAAACACAATAAGAGGACTTTAACCATTGATAACAAGATTTGATCAAGATAATACCACTTAACTACCTCAACCACACAAAATAAAAGACACGCACAAAACATATCAAACACTCTAACAAGACACACATGTGCTCAAATCACTTAGGCAAAATAGGAAGAAAATAACTATATAAACTAAAAATTAAGCCTACCTCCCTTTCCAAGATCAAAAGGAAAATTTCTTGCATATCCTTCTTCATGAGATGAATCATGGTATCAAGCTTGTTGTTATTTGGATTGAACACTTAATAGATCAGACCTAATTCTTGGCACTTCACTTGCTATGTTATTAAGTATACCATCTTAAAATAGGTCTCCAATGTAAAATTACTCCTTTTGGCCTTGTACACATACCTCATATTGCTTCCCACTCTTCATCTCATGATCAACTTACATCTTCTTTATAGGCATGATTTCAAGAGGAGTGGTTTCTTGTTCATTGGTATATTGAGGCTAGTAGAAGCTTTTCTAGACCTCCAAAGGTTGTGGTGAACTTTGCTCTTGCTCATCTATGAAATTTTGAAAAATGTCATCCTGCTTACCATCAATTGCAATCAGCTCTAAGGAAGTTATATACCGCTTGAGATATTCAAACTCATTCCAAATGTTTTCAAATTACTACCATAAGTCTTCATATTATCTTTTATTATCATCATGAAGGGGAACAACAAGAGAATCTCCTTAATCCTCTTCTTTAGAATCCAAAAAGACTTCATCCAAGATTTATTCTTTAACACAAGGAAAGAATTCCTCATTATCAAAACAACAAAAAGACTCAACACAAGAACTCACATCTTCCTCAATATTTAAGACATATTAAGGGATCTCAAGTTGTATCTCAACTATCATAACCTAGTTTTAGTTCTCAAGGGATGCAATATCTTCCATCTCCTTCTCCTTCTTTGTAATGCCAAGACTAGGCATCTTGAAATCAGGTGACTTAGCCTAATGAGGTTGCCAAGGATTTGTATTTTCTTCAAGCAAGATTTTTGAATTTTCCTTAACCAAATTATCCTCTTTAGGTTCCCATATAATAGGTTCATCAATGTAAAGGGTGATGGGGTGAAGACAATATGAACTAGTTGGTGGAGGTGGAATATATGATTCAAAATCAGATTTAGAATGAATTGTAGCGGATCCTTTTGGAAGATCTTGAGGAAGGGGAGGTATACCTTAGGATAAAATAGCTTGGTTTTCTTCCTTATATTTAAAAATCACATCATTCACATCATATTTAGCTTGAACACTCTCTTGATAGAGGTTATATGGCGTGTGTTTAGGCATATGATCTTCTTTTGGGTCTAAACCTTCCATCACACTTTGACTCAACAATTTCATTCTCAACTCTAGCTCTTCAATTTTATTGGATAGGTTCTCTTGGAAAAGTATTTCTTGAATTTCATATTAATATTCATGAGGATGAGGAGTACAATAGGGTTAACATGGAATACAAGAGGTCTCTTTAAGAAGGGTGGGAATGGCTTGTATAGGATCAAGTTCTTTGTCAACTTCACACTCTTTATCAATTATTTTATATTCTTTATTTACCCATGATTCCACTACCTTATTATATCTTATGATGTTATGATTATGAGTCTCTTCTTGAGGTAGTGATGAAATTTGAGGAGTGGATGAAGTGTTTAAGAAACTTGGAATCTCATATTTAGAGGTTCCTTATTGAGGTGGGGATGCAATGGGAGGGGAAAATGAGGGCTTAAATTACACTTATTTTTATAATGACATAGACTTATACATTTTATTATTATCCAACTCAATCTACCTATCAAGATTTACTTCAAAAATAAGGCTTGTTTTTCCAACTCTGTCTTCTAGTTGACTGGAGAAAAGATAACTTTGATAAGCTTGATTGGGTTCATGATTAGGAGTCAATTAGGACTAATATAAATATTTTGGAGGTGGATATGAGGGCTGATATACTTGGTGCAACTAATCCTCATTAATTTTTATCCTATCTTCTAAAGATGCAATTAGGCCACCTTAATCTAGAATGTCACTTGTGAGCCTTTGCTAATTAGCTCTCTCAATAGGTTCCCACTCTCTTTTAACTGGATCTAATGAATATCTCACCTTATAAATGAAATTATTAATAATATATTGACCATGTCCCCTTAGTGTGTCAATAGACAATATGTACTTCTCATAGCCCAAGAGTGTTTGCTTGTAAGTTGAAATGGACTAATTAGAGGAATAACTAGGATGGCTAGAAGGAGAAACATATTGAGGAGGCTATTTATAAGACTAATAAAAAACATGGTAAGATTTAAAATGGTTATATTGGAGCTGGTAATAATCATATTAGAATTGGTAAGGATCATAACAAGGCTGATAGGTAATAACATAAGATTGATAAACCTCATCAACTTGTGTAAAATAATACTCAACACCAAAGTAATACATATAAATTCATTAAGAAGGAAAAGCACAAGGAATTATTATAAATAATCTTAAAAATCAATACCTAGGTTGCTTAACTAGATTTAATCTTGGAGTCACCATTGACGTTTAGATAGATGCCTCCAAAATTTGATGTGTTGAAAGACAATACCAAAATTATTTCAACTTCTTAGACCAAGAGTCCCATCGAGCATGCCAAAAATTATTGTCATTTATATTTTCAACCTTTGAGGAGATGTCTCAGCTCTCCTCATCCAATTATCACAATTGAAACACCTATAAGCTATGGATAGCCTAAGAATAAGGTGAATCTGTAGATAAGGCTAGCTCTTTTGATGTGCCACTTGTAGACCAATACTAAACCTACTCTTGTGAGGGAGAATAGGAGATAAAAATGAAAGTAAACTATCCTAAATGATGTGATACACAAAATTATTTGATCAATACTAACTAGTTGCATGTTACATATGAGAATAAGGGACTAACCAAACATATACTTCTCCAATCTACATCTTTTGACATCAATAGTCCATTATCGAGTAATGGATGAATGTTTAGGCTAGGATTAATATAAAGAGGTATATAATGATACTATTGAATAGGATAACTAAATCAACCTTGAAACTTCCTATAACACTTCACATGACCTACAAGAAGAAGCTTTCTAATTATAAATAGGTGAGAGAATGAGACAACATGCTAAAGAAATAAGAGTCATCACTAAGAAAGATCAATCATATAATTAAAAAACACTATTAATAGTTATGTAAGAGGTAAAAATAAGTATTATTTATTCATCCATGGTATTAAAATGAGTAGCACTTCACCATACTTAGGTGGAGTATAAGTTACACAGGCTAAAATAGCTAGTTCTTATAGAACTTGAGAGAGAGAGAGGAGGAGGAGATAAAAGTCCAAAGGCCACAAGGAAACATGTTAATATTATAAAATGAGTTACATGTGAATGAAAATATTATGTGAAATAAACCATTAAATATCAAAAAATATAAGTGGCTTTCCAAGTCATTAAACTCATGAAAAGTGGCATGGAATTCCCTTTGCTAACTTAGAAAACTACCTTCATGATTTAGCTCTATTTGAATGTACCAAAACTGACTAGGGATAGGTTTGATGATTAGAATTAGAGGGAAGGATTTTATACATCCCTCAACATGCATTGGTTTTAGTCATAGTCATCTAGAAACTTTTGGAAATGAACCATCACCATTCACAATATAAGAAAACTCCACTTATACACACCCTTTTCACACTTGGATTCAAAAAGGCACAAATTTTCCATGTAAATTAATAAAAGGGATTTTATGAAACCTATAAAGACACTCCATGGCCTTAGAGACATTAGGCACACCTTAAAATTAGTTCCACTTGAAGTTTTCACACTTCTCACCACCATGTTCACTATGCCAGTTTTGACTGGCTGAGATGAGAGCTCTTATTAATTTAATTAGGAGTTTTTATAAGGAATTAAATTTACATGGGGAGTTATATTAAGTATTAATCTTCCCTTATATGTGATTTTCATCTCTTGAAACCTCTTGTAACCTAAACAATAGATACAATAGTTAGAAATACCCTATTTTATACCCCATTCATATAATTCCATACAACTAATCCTAATGGTAGGGAGCTTGAGAGAGTATTATACAATATTCAATAAATTTCATGGTTATTTCACCCCACTTGGATATCCCTCTAAACTCATCTTCCCAATTAGGTCCTTATCCAAGGGTTTGCAAGGGTTTTGAGTCACTTCTACTCTTGAGGATTGTTCATAAAGGTTAGACATTGGAATTACAAAACTATTTCACAAGAATGAAACTCAGTACCCTTTTTAAATATAAATATTCTTATATTTCTATGCATAGTGTCTACAGATATGTGAGAAATTAAATTTTCTATATTAAGTTCTTTTTTAGGTTTCTATAGGCCTAATGTTGTATTTGAGCCAAAAATGGAACCCCCTACAACTTTTATACCTTTAAAAATCTTGATCACCTCTATTATGATCATATGAATATGCCAAAATACATTATAATTCTATACCAAGGTTATAAGTGAAAGTGCCCTTTCATTTGGGCTCTAGGCCTACCCCTGCCTGGCATACTTGACTACAACTCTAAAGGTTTAGAGTATTGTGTTTAGTTATCACCTTTGTGTAAGGTTTTACATGTTGATGTATATTTAATCCAACCTTACACATCTTATCTCAAGTTTTATATATCTCCTTGGCTCACCTTTCATCCCTACTCTCTAAATTTATAGGGTTTGTGATTGAGGGGAGTGCCCTCTATCTGAGACAAAATAGAGGGAACTCCCCTATTTCATCAAACAATGATGAATGTTATAAGAGATTATCTAAGTCTTAGGTATTCCATATACCAAATTTTATCCATTTATATTATCAATATACCCCCCAAATTTATCAAAACCCAAGACAAAATATGCAAAAAGGGGGACTACAGATAATGTTTTGGTATGAACTATGTATGCTTGATTAGAGACCTTCCCTATTTGATCCCATATTATGAGTATTTAATTAGATTAAATACATCATTTTATATGCATTTAAAACACATTTATCCTTATAATCCTTTAAACTTTGTTTTGCTCACCCTTTACCTTGATTGGCCTAGACTGTGTATGACTTCTAAGTATGTTATGCCTTAGGATGTTGTACATATAGGTTACCTTGAATAATTTAACCTAAAATACAATGTTTAAAACCCATATAAGTCCATTTGAATAATTTATTTCTTGTTTTCATTCATTTGAATCATCCCTATACATTATCAACATTGAAAGGTATTATTTCCTGCTTACTGCCTATAACAGTTAACGATAGTTGACTTTATTAGAACAAAAGGCTTGTAGATTGGAATTATCATTTTAAAGTCATGACACGTGTTATTTTGGGTTCCTATGATCATTTTAGGAGTCACTTATATTAAAAATGTTGTTACCCTCATGCCTAAATCTTTTTTAAAGACTGTATACATCTACAGTTAGCTATAGGTGTGCATTCTCAAATGATGGGACACCTGTAGGTGTATTTTGAGGATAAAACCCTAGGTATCAATGTTGTATTAATGATATTTATATTCATGGTGTGTATTTAAATCCATAATTCCATTCAAATAATGATAATATGTCTTACTATCACCTTGAAGTGTTAAGATCACTTTGTACCTTCAAAACCTATAGATACTACTACCTAGATTTAGTACATAAAAGCACAACTTTGGGCTTCCAAAAAAATCATCTCCATTAATTATTTAACACTAAAACTTTGTAGACTCATGGTCCTATATGGAGGATTAAATTCAAGGTCATCAAGATGCATAAAATCAAGTGGAAACCTTGTAAAAATATATCAACAAAACATCAATGAACTCTATTTTGCACATTTAAAGAAAGAAGCCCTAAATACTATCATCTCATGTTTTGAAGGTAGTCTAAAATTCAATCTACCAAATTAGACATTAAAATAGGGTTTCCATGGTTAAATCACACACTAAGTCATCAATAAGGTTTTGAAAACGTGTTACAATACCTCTAAATAAGTATTTTCATATATTTGCTAGTGTAACCTATAGGTAGGCATTCTAATGTACAGGTAGTAAACATGAGTTTAGGAAGTGTAAATCACATTTGATCTTAATGGGTCCTAGGCCTATCTCAATGCCTTCAATAAAATATTCACACTTAAAATGTATTTAAATCACCACTAAGGCTCTCATTATTATCATGACATTATCATGATAGGCTATAGGTGTACTATGAACTGCATATAGATAGTATGAAATAGTCCATGTATTGAAGGAACCTACCTTCATAATAAATTTATCTCTCCTCAATGTATGTTGAAATGGAGCATAAGGATTTTAAAATCCTAATACAAACCTTCCACTTCATTTTAAACATTTGGACATTCTATAGGCACCTGTAAGTGCATGTTTATGGTAGAATGTGTGAGGATGTTGCACATGAATATAATAGTTCCTCCTTGTAAAATTAGGGAAAATAATCTAATTTTCAATGTCATAATGATATGTATCAACCATTCAAACTTTATAGCATTATATGGAAGTGATAAAGACCCTAAAATAGTCTACTTAGTTGACTATGCATGACAATCGTGGAACAAACTGACTATATGATAGTTATGATTGTACCTCATGGAACATTGCCTTAAAAAATGAGATTTAAAATTGAGGAGTTAAGAGATAATTGATAACATTTAAATTAATCTATCACAACCCTCTAGAACCATGATCAAAGCATGAAGGTCCTATAAATATTTAAAACTTTCTTACAACATAAAAAGGTACATTCTCTTGAAACATGAGATGATTTTCATATAAAAACAACTTGAAACACTAAACCAAACATAGGGATCATTTTAAGAGGGAGTAAAAATCATCTAAAAATAACATCATCAAGTGAAGTGTATGGACTTGTCCAAACCAAGGAAAAACCTAGAGGGTACAAGATTAACAAGAAAATTGGATAGGTTAACTTCTTAAGAATGGTCTATGAAGTAAAATTAACCATTACTCTACAAATAAACATAAAATATAATCTAAATGAGTGTATAAGACACCCCCAAGAGAAATTTTCTTGAAACCTCCCCTACTGGTCATACCAAGTACAAACCTACTAATTAGTTTTATGTGCATGGAATGGTGAAGAAGGAACATAATGGTTTTAGCTCAATTTTAACACTTTCAAAGTAATTCAATCATGAAAATGGATATGAGGAAGCTAAAGATTCATATCATGACCTTATCCCACATGTCACACTCCCTCATGGGTCATACAAGTGCCAAACTCTTCCCTTATTTAAGAAAACTACCCTTTTTTTGAAGAACCTACCACTTTTCAATTATGAATAGTTGATTAAGGCACAATAGGGCAAATGACATGTGAAATCACCATTTTTACACCTTCAAACTTCCCAAAGAAGATTAAAACTCATTTAATGCTCTATTTTGACCCCTAAAATGACTCAAAAAGACATAAAGATTAAAATGACTAATGACCAAGGCTAATATGATATATAATGCAATAAAATGACCTATAATACACCTTATGACACAATATTTCACCCCTAAAACACCTAAAAATAAAGTTTTTTTTACCTATAAGGGTCCCAATTTGACCTGTAGGGTCAAATATGGTCAACACCTATTATACTAAATTTTTAACCGCGTAATGACATGTTTTATAATTTCCTACCCATACCCCTTCAACGTATCAATGTTTATCATATTTTTTTCTTAGTCTAATATATATTTTTAAAGGATATATATATATATAATGTCTTGGGATATGAGTAGGCTACTTAGGAATGTCATGTAGCTGTCATGACTAATCAGGAGGGTAACTAGGTTGCAGAGTGGGTAGATGAGACTCATAGAAGGCTTGGTGATCTTTGTAATAAGTGAGATAATCATAAGACTAGGAAGGGGAAATACTATGATGCATTATTTATTCATAAGAAATATTAGGTCAATACTCCTACATTTATGACTAATATAGGTCCTCATACTAGTTGTGAGGATCATAGTGTAGTTGATCATGCTTATCATAAGGTTGATATAGATCATGGTAGGGATGATAGGGGTCATGAGGATCATAAAAAGATGTATATAAATCATATTTAAACTGTTGATGAGGAGAGGAAAGATATAACTCTTCTCTATAGGATGCCATAGCCTAAAAATCATGAATATAATTGAAACCATGAACAAGAATATGCTTCTTACCTTGAGATAAGGACCAAGGAATACTTGAAACTACTTCTGAAGATGAATGTGTTGTAGAATTACTTTAATATCTGAAATTGGGTCCCATTAGGCACACCAAAAACTATTGGAGGCTTATTTTATACCCTAACTGAGTAATGGATTATTCAAGTCCTCTACTCATACCTAGTCTAACATGGGAATAACCCTAGGCTATGGGTAACTTAATATTCAGTCAAACCTATAGGATTTTGAATGAGGCTAGCTCCTCTAATGTATCACTTATTTCATTTCCACTAAAACCTACTCATTTTTGGGGTGAAAAGGGAGAGAAAGATAACTAAAAGGAAAACCCTAAGCTATTATTGGTGATATACTTGGAATGATTATTCATCCAATATTACTTAAGGTTCTAAAACATTAATGAAATAGATCAATTGACTAGATCCAAAACTCTTAAGTCTCTTATGCATCAATGTTTCATGCATAGATTTTATCAATTGATTAAATTTTGAGGGAAGTGATGGAATAGGTCTAGTTCTAGGCACTAACCAATCAATGTATCCATTTTTGGCTTCAACCAAATGACATCAAACACTAGGCATGACCTACATAACATGATAAACTACCAACTAGGTGAGATCAAGACTTGACAAGGGAGGAAGATCTACCACATATGTAAATCAACTAACATAAACACACTAGATAAGCATAATAGGATCTTAACATGATATTCTATTCATTTTAAGAGGTTATAAAGTTCAATTATGGTAGAGTTTATTCATGCCCAAGAGAGGGATCCACTTCAAGGATTAGAAGCATATATTTATATTAGAAGGGAATGAGAGAGATGGGGATCATGTGTAGGAGAATGGATGATTCATTAATGATCAAGACAATAATTGTACTAACTCCTCAACCTCCTCATGCATTAATGTCATTAGGTTTTTTCTTGGTGTGGAAGGATGGATCATGAAGGTCAAGACCACTACAAAAATTAACCACCCCCACCACATGAATCCTTCTCAAGCTCCTCTACATTAATTCCCTTCACTATAAGGACATATTCCTCATATTAATGTACTTGATAGAGCCATGATTAAGTCTACTATTATTGACTATAGGTACATGTTTGTAAAAGATATGACCATGTGTCAAAGGATGAGACATCTACCATATCTCATTTATGTTTATATCTACTCCATCCTAAATATAGATCTTTACTATAGATTAAAAACCAATCTGAATTATTATTTTTATTATAGTCATTACATCGATGAATATCTACATATTGCATAGCCTCATTCTTCAACCATATGGTGGCATCTATTTGTGACATTTGACTAATCCATAATGGAGGCACATGCCCTTTGTAACATTTGATCTTGGTTTGATTTGAACCATATTTGACATACATTTGAAGTATCCTGTCTTAAAATTTTAATGTTAGGCATTGATCTTGAATTGGGCTTATCAAATTATGACATTTGTCAGCTCCTCATTCATTTTGTGGTCCCTATAGTCTGTCCTAGCAAGTTCTCATGCTTGCACCATATGGTAGCCTTACATTCATCCTCAATAACATTGAATCTTTGACCTTACACACACCATTGAAATAATTTTCATGTATTAAATTCACTTCATTGATTTATCTTATAGTTACCTCAGTCATGACTCTTGGAAGCTTCTCATTAGACTTCAAGATTTCTTGACCTACTGACTTCTTGCTTGCCATCGATCTACTTTGGTATGATTAAACATGCTCCATTTATCTATTTGGGCACTCTATCCTTTTCAATTAATGTGTGCCATTATATTTTCATATGGGCACTTGAGATATTACCACTTATTAGCCATGTGTTCAATTTTAATATACATTAACCTTTTGACTATGAACATGCCATTGATATTTGATGCATGATTTAACATGCTCCATTAGATCCTCTAAACCCACTAACATTATTGATTGCCTTCTTACCATTATATCTTGACTCAAGCTTCCATGATTTGGACACTTTTCATATGTGTGTTCATCCTTGGAATATTTATATTCAAATGTCTATTTCTTGTGGCCTAAATTTGATGTATGTGCACATGGCCCACTCTACTAGTTCAACTTTAAGGATTTGTATCTTGAGATAGAAAAATCATCAAGATATGAATTTTATATAGAATGTTCAAGGCACAAAAAAAATAATTTCCATGAAATCTTTTGGATTTGGTTGATTTTGTAGGTGTACTTATGAAATGCATAACTAGACTAACATGTTCATCCCTCATAATGTTTAAATGATAGTCTAGTTTGTCTAGGATTGTGTTAGTCATTTTTATCTTAAATAAGGGCAATATGAGGAATAAAATTAAATCTAAAATAAATACCATCAATATTTTTTAATGATAAAGATTGACATTTTACTTGTGAGGCCAAAATGTTCATAGGTATAGGATAACACAAGGACTTAATTTGTGTGAATTTTTCTAGCATGAGTTGATGGTGACCATTGACAAAGCATGGAAGCCAAATGTCTTGGTGGGAGAATTAAAAATTAAGTATTATTATTATTATTATTATTATTATTATTATTATTATTATTATTATTATTATTATTATTATCATCATCATCATCATAATATTAGAAATTAGCTTATAAGATGATAATAAATGGTGATGTATTCTATAGTATAAATTTCTACCAAATTTAATCTCAGATCAAAATTTTTATTTCCCATAAAAATAATCAAATAATAGGATAGTCTTATTCAAAACCTTGAGTTTGGTGTTGTTTTTTAGTCTTCTTGGTAATAAATCATTAAAAATATAATTTATCTTTATAAAAATATTTTTAAGGAATCCCTTATTGGTTGAAAAATTATATGGGGAGAAATAACATTGTAGTCATATAAAATGTGAAAATTGGTAATTTGAGTGTGACTAATGACACCCAACCCATATGTCCCTCTTACTTTCTCTTATGACCCTCATAGGCTTCTTTTCATTGATTCCAAGTCATTTTTAGCCTTCTAGACTTAATACAATTTCATCTAAAGACTTCTATCCCCCCAGGTCTCGTTAGCTTAAGACTATAGTGCCCAACTTGGACTATAACATCAGGCCCTCTAGTATCCACTTTTAGTGTTCCTATCCAAGTTTATTATTTTCTATAATGGTCAGTTCCTTCTAGTTCTTATCCCTCTTTTTATCGACCTAACATGAATACATTTAACCCATGACCGAAAAATTCCCACAAAATCCCATTCAAAGTTCATTTATAAGGGGTTGGAAAATATCAAAAAATAATCAAGAATATAAGCAAAACTACTTAGGAAATCTTCCCTATTCTCTACATATGGCCAACTAATACTACTAAAAGCTTATTTAAATATTTACACAAGTCCCTATCCACATCAATCATACCTATTTTTAGCATTTTCATCTTCATACACATAATTTCATAAAGCACATAAAGTGGAAGAACTACATGTGGCTTGATCCCTTTTTAGAGTATTGGTTTTTAGGTATTGTGCCCACACAAGGGGTGTGGATACACATTCAGTACATCTTACACACACTAACACCCCATATTTCCCAAATTTTGTCAAAAGCATAATGGAGTCTAGGTTTTGAAGACTAAATCAGCTATACAAGGTGTTCTATAGACATCAAATAGTCAAAATTTCATAGGCAAACTCACGTAGACATAGCAAAAAAAACCTAAAAATCTTAGATCTCCTAGACAATAGTCATAGAAGATGAATATATAATTAGACCCCAGGGTATCTTATTTTGGTTTTCATATCTAATCAATAAACAAAGTCCAAATCTTGATTTATGATAGTGTCCTAGTCTTGCATAGTGAATTTCAGACCCTACAACAACCGTCATAGTCAGTTTCCAGCTAAGTCTTATTTTCTCTCCCTTATTACTATTTTTAAAATGGTCCAAGTTATAGTCAAATTATACAAATTAGTATCTTAACTATTTTATATTTATTTATTGATTTTATTACTCTAAACCCTTAACTAAATTAGGAATAATACACCAATATTCCAAAAATTGTTAAATCATTTGGTGAACCTGACTTACTTAATTTGTTCATAAAAAAACCTAAAAACCCTAGGGTAAATTTATTGTTGATTTTTACTATATTATTTTTAATTTTTACTTACATAATAAAATAAAAAATTAGCATTAAATTTTAAAATTTTGTAGTAATTTTAAAATAATTTTCTTTTAAACCCTAGTTGCCCATACTAGGTCCCCATAATTTCCCAATATTTTTTTTTATATTTTTATGATTTTTTACTTACATATTTAATTCAAAAAATTTCATCAAATGTTAAAATTCCAAAGTAATTTCAAAAATTTGTTTTCTCCAAAACCCTATATGAATACACTAGGTCCTTTCAAATCTAGAAAATTCCAATAATTTTTTTTGATGTTTTTTACTTGCATAATAAAATAAAAAATTTGTATCAAATTTTAAAATTCCTTAGTAATTTTAAAATTTAATCATTCAAAAGCCTAGTTGTATATACTAGCTCCTATTTCCTTCTTGAGGTATCACCTTATAAATTTGTGAGCTTCATATCCTTTTTATGCATATTCTAGTTCCTTCTTTAGATCATATTTGTTTAATATTTTTATCCTTTATTCAAGTTATTTTTTTTATGAAACTAAATCTACTTGAATCTCTTCCTTCGAGATGAAATATAAGACTTAGTGACAACCCTCTTTAATTCACTTAGATTCATTTAACCCAACCATATACCATGGATAAAAAACCACTTAGGTTCCTACTATAAAGCCTACACATCCAGATTACACCAATTTCAATGAGGATAATTTTAACAAAGATCAATATGAGAATAATAATGATGATATAAACAATTATGTTCATGATCCACCACATCAGACTTTTGATTAAATTTTACCAATTATTAATAATGAAGTTGTCTTCAATAAATATTTGATCCTACAAATTTTTCAAGAAAGACTTAGGGACCAGCCTCGAGATCTGACTCTTCTTCTACAATATATCATGGAAATAAAAAAGGATAAACAAGTTGAGTCTTCCATTCCCATGAAGTATCCAATTTAACATGAAAATATAGGTGCAACCATGTCTCAATAACCCCTATAACTAGTACATCTTTGTCTCCTGATGTGATAGCCCATTTGCAAGAGATAAGATCTCTTCAATAAAAGGTGCTACATCTTGATCAAGGTGCCTCTAGACTTAATAAGATTTGGATTATTTTACTCTATTATATACACCATTAACATGTCACATTTCTCAACCCAAGCTTACTCTATATGATGACAAGGGTGATCCAAAGACACATTTAAGAGATTTTCACATAGCACGTTTGGACTATGTGCCAAATGAATAGCTACTTACCAAGTTATTTGCACGAAGTCTAAAGGATTATGATTTACAATGGTTCTATAATCTACCAAATCAATTAGTTAATGCATTTAATCCTTTATCTGACATGTTCCTAGCTCATTTTAGCATTAACATTGGTGACAAGGTTTCATATTCTCATGTTACACAACAAAAACAAAGATCAAATAAGCATATCATACATTATGTTCTTTAATATAAGACTATCTTGGCTAAGATGACTAGCCCCATGGTTGATCAAGAGTTACAAGATCTCTTCAAATAAAGTCTTCTATTAGCCTTACATGAGTCAATAATGTTCAAAAGGTTCTCTTCCTTCACTAAAGCAAAGGGAATTCAAATTAATTTAAATGGAAAAACTCAAGTACAAAAGTATATAAAAAATAACAAATAAGAGTAACAACAAAGTCCCATACAAAGTCAAGGTCAATGATAACAAGAGTCAAAATCAACCTACAGTCAATGCAACTTTAGAGCCCCCTCAATGAGTGGTTTTATCAACACCTCCTTGAATGTACTTTCACCAATCTACCAGTTTCTCTAGCTAGAGTTTTATAGTAGTTATTGAAATGTAATATCATATCTATGCCTCTTATTCAATAAGTTAATCGAATAAAGCCTCTTCTATGAGGATATGATCAATATGCATTTTGTGAATTTTATGGGGCACCAAGTTATACAGTAAATATATGCATCAATTTATAACATAAGATACATGACTTGATAGTTGACAATATTATTGATCGTGTCACTTCAGTTCAGCCTCCTCAAGAAAAGCAAACACATGATAAAGATTTGAAAATATTTTCTAATCCTTTTCCATAAAATTCTAAATAAGAGGTAGGGGATACATTATGTGTTCACCATGCATATCATGCACATACCCCACCAGATACATATAGGTCACCTTTAATTGAGTTACATTTATTGAACAACATGATTGGTGTATACAAGTTTAGAGTTTTAGCTAGACCTTCTACCTCCTTCTCAGAATAAGAGATAGTTGAGGACAATTTGGATTATCATGCACTCTTTATCAAATCTTACATTCATAATAATCCTATTCAAAGTATTCTCATAGAATATGAATCTAGTGTGAATATGTGTAATATGACATTATTGTAGTATTTGAGATATTCAAATTAAGATATTACCCTAACAAACATATTTATCAGTGGATTCAGTGGGGACATATAGAGTTCAATGGGTGAGATTTTACTTCCTCTATAAGTTGGTCCAACACACATGGACACACCATTCATTATTGTTACTAGTGTAATAGTTTTTGATATGTTACTTGGTTAACCATGTATCCAAAAACTTTGAGTAGTACCTTCTATAGTTCATAGATGCATGAAATTCATTCATGCTAATCAGGTTATTATAGTTTGTGGAGTTCCATATGAGTTACCACTCCCCACTTTAGATCCATCTTATATAGTATAGTCACTAATTTTAGTTCTTCCTCTAGTTTAGATTTAGACATAGTTAAGGCCTCCATCATAACCAAAAACATTTTATACACTACCACAAAGGTCTCCTTTAAAGCAATCATAGTTTCAGGATTCTATCTAGCTTCTAGATATAATGTTCACACCCAAGGTAGTATCATTGAGATCTCATTCCTATACACAAAGAGCACATGTTTAAAGAGCATATCCTACTACCAGATGGGTCCTTAAGAGCCCTATAGTTGTATCCACTTCTTAGAGTTATAGGGGGACCCCACCATTGGTTTCTACTTGAAATATTTTAGATCAATTATAGTATACACAAATTTTAGAGCCATAGTTTCATCCCTTCCATCATGCTTCATGATCATGCATGATTACTATCCTTGATATAGGACACCATGATATGGAGTCTCACATGAGAATCATTGATTAGTATCATTTCTTCTTAGCCTTACTTGTACATAGATTATTTTCAATTTATTTTACATAATTTCCATATGATTAATTTAACATAGCTTATTATCAAAATACCAAAAATAATATAACATTTCAAAATTAAAAAAATATTTAAATATTTAAAAACATAAAAAACATTTTGATTGTATGTATTATCCATCCCTTACATTTATACTATATGTTAGACTTAAATTTTCTATTCTATGTTATTATTTGTAAATTTATCTATATTACCATACTTCACTTGATCTTCTTTGAGTGTGTCTACTAACATCTAGATCTTTGAATGCTTCACTCTACCCATTAAGGGGGCATACTAATTCTACATTTGAGACATATATCGATATATCTACCCACTGGGTGTATCTTCTACATGACTACACCATCAATTTTATGTCATTCTTATACCACACACACTCTAGTTATCATGTTGATGTACATTACTTATTAGCTTACATAGATTACTCTATCGACACTTGCTATTATATAATACTTGTGTATTTCTTAGTATATACCTAGTCTTGTACTACATGTCTAGAATACTTTCATCTTTTGCTTTGATTAGTTAGATTTGATTTTATTTCTAGTATTACATTCTTTCCTTCTTTACTTTACATAGCTAGATATGATTGCATTTATTAGTTATTATTTTGTCTCATATGTGTGCCTTAGGACATTTCCAATGTCCTTTGCCTATACTCTTCTACATGATTTTGGATTTCATGCCAACCTTGCTAGTTTTCAATTGTATGTGTATGTGGATATTTGAACATGCCTTGTATTCTTTCCTTCTAGTTTGAGTGACATGTGCCCATGTCCCTTTTTTTCTTGGTCCTTTGGCCACTCTTGTATGCTTCTTGCTTCCTACCTTGTATGATTCTTGCTTGATTGCTTCCCAATTATTTACAATGACATGATCCACATCATGCATCAAGTTACTTTATTGTATGTCATGATGGACATCATGTTCCATTCCTTCATGACAAATAGCAACTAATAACTAACAACTAACTAGACTTCTAGTTCCAATTCCTTATAATGCACATGTTATTATATTGTTATATCTATCTAGGAATACCCCTATTGATATATCAATCTCTCATTACAAACCATATTATATATTGAGATATATTATCAATTATCATTGATATATCATATATCTTTGTAGCATAACACACTTGTAGGGATATTTCTTTAGAGAATAGTCATTATAGGGTCTTCATTCCTATCCTTAAAAGAGGGGGAAATAAATAAGGGTTTTGTCATAGATATTAGATCTTCTAACAGTAAAAAATGTAGCATTCAAAACACCCAAAACAATAACTAGACATTAAACCAGACATAAAAGACCAAGTAGATAGTGAAAATGTTAGAACATTTATAATATTTATCCAAAGATTACAACACCAAGATTGGACTATAGCATAGGATCTTCTAGTGTCTATTTTTGGTGCTCCTATCCAAATAATAGAAAAACTAGACTTTCCAAAAGTAAATAAAAAACTAGGTTTAGCTATAGTTTTGTACATTAACACCAATTTAGAATCAATAGTTTTTAGTACACTTTTGATAAGAGAATCTAGATATAGGGGAATAATACATGACATGATGGCTCTCCCTTTCAATTTTAGATTACAGTAATTAGTATAAATTCTAGATTAGAATCCATGTTTCAAACACCAGTGATTGGGGGCAATGTGCATTGCACATTTGTCTTCTTCTCTTTCTAAGTTTAGTACATTACCCACGCATTCTAAATAGTTACATACTTTATTCTATCTATAAGTGGTGGGCATAATTTTGGAGTGGATTTCATATAATCCTAACTTTCACATTTCTGAGTGGCTTCTACATAAGCCTATAGCCTAGTTTTAGAGTGGCTTTCATACAAGCCTAATCTCCACCTTTTCTAAGTTAGCCAAGAGTGGCCTAGTTTATAACACACATTCAACTATCCATGCCACATTTTTAGATTATAGATAATTCATGGGATTTAAGAGCCATCTCATACAACATACATTTCATATCAGTATTAGTTCATAACTTCACTTCATAGGATAATGATGGATCCAAAGGACTAGCTAGCCTTTTTATTCTTGAGCCACCTACTCAAAAGGATTGGACACATAGTTAAAACATAAATTAGCACATGTATGATCACATAGATTCACATAGTACACAATGATGTAACTATAGGGCTAGGCTTTGCATTCTTAGGCTAGTTCCAAGGAATTAAGCACTCAGCTCCATTCATGATATTACTCTTGGTACATCATCACCCAACATTATTTGACATTACTCAACATCATTCAACATTACAATAGATTTACACTTCATAGCGTGTTCTCTCTATGCAAACCCAACATCACATAACTTTATAGGCTTCACCCTTATAGGTAAGTTTAGGTACACTTTCTATTTTTACTTTATCCTAGTATTTCACTTTACTACTTCACTAGAATAAAGGGGGTGAATGTAGTCATATAAAATGTGAAAATTAGTAACTTGAGTGTGGATAATGATACCTAACCCATAGGTCCCTCTTACTTGCTCTCATGACCCTCATAGGCTTCTTTTCATTGATTCTTAGTCATCTTTAGCCTTCCAGACTTAAGCCCAAATTAGCTAGACTACTCTTTCCATGACATATCTATCCCCCCAAGTTTTGTTAGCTCAGGACTATAGTGCCCAAATTGGACTATAGCATTGAGCCCTCTAGTATCTTATTTTAGCATTCTCGTTGAAGTACATTTTTCCCTCTAATAGTCAATTCCTTCTAGTTTTCATCCCTCTTCTTTTCAACCTAATGTGAATACATTTTACCTATAACCAATATATCCTTATAAAATTCCATTAAAATTTCATTTATAAAGGGTTGGAAAATATCACAAATCAAGAAAGAATACAAGCAAAAATACTCAGGTAATCTTCCCTATTCACTACATATAGACATGCAATACTTCTACAAGCTTATTTAAATCCTTACACTAGTCCCTATCCACCTTAAGCACACCCAAATTTATCATTTTAATCTTCATACACATAATTTTATAAATCACATCAAGTGGGAGAACTACATATGGCTTGATCCCTCTTTAGAGTATTGGTATGTAGGAAGTGCACCCAACCAAGGGGTGTGGATTCACATTCAATGCATTTTACACACACTAACTCCCCATTTTTCCCATTTTTTTCAAAAGCATAATGAAGTCTAGGGTTTGAAGACTAAATCAGCTCTACAAGGAGTTCCACAGACATCCAATAGTGAAAATTTCATAGGTAGTCTCACACAGACATATCAAAAAAACCTAAAAAGCTTAGATCTCCTAGACAAAAGTGGTAGAAGAGAACTATAACACCAGACCATAGGGCACCCTATTTTGGTGCTCCATCTAATCAATAAATGAAGTCTAGATCTTGATTTACTATAGTGTCCCAAACTTACATAGTAAATTTTTGACCCCACAACAACCATCTTAGTCAGTTTCTAGCTAAGTCTTATTTTCTCTCCCTTATTACTATTTTTGTAAAGGTCCAAATTATATTCAAATTATACAAATTAGTAGCTTAATTATTGCATATTTATTTATAGATTTTATTACTCTAGATCCTTAACTAAATTAGGAATAATACACTAATATTCCTAAAATTGTTAAATAATTTGGTGAACCTGACTTACTTCATTTACACATAAAAAACCCTAGAAACCCTAGGGTAAATTTCTTGTTGATTTTTATTATATTTTAATGATTTTTTACCTACATAATAAAATAATAAATTAGAATTAAATTTTAAATTTTTAGTAATTTTAAAATAATTTTCTTTCAAACCCTAGTTGCCCATACTAGGTCCCCATAATTTCCCAATATTTTTCATATATTTTTCTAATTTTTTATTTACATATTTAAATCAAAAAAATTCATAAAATTTTAAAATTCCATAATAATTTCAAATATTTATTTTCTCCAAAACCCTAGTTCCATACGCTAGGTCCTTCCAAATCTAGAATTTTCCAATCAGTTTTTTTTATTTTTTTACTTGCATAATAAAATTAGAAATTTTCATCAAATTTTAAAATTCCTTAGTAATTTCAAGATAAATTCATTAAAACCCTAGTTGTATGTACTATCTCTTATTTTCTTCTTGAGGTATCACCTTACACATTTGTGAGCTTCGTATCCTTTTTATCCATATTCTAGTTCCTTGTTTAAATTATATTTGTTTAATCTTTTTATCCATTATTCAAGTTATTTTATTTATGTCACTATAGATACTTACATCTCTTCCTTCGAGATGAAGTGCAAGACATAGTGTCAACCATCCTGAATTCTCACTTAGATTCATTCAACTTGACCATAAACCATGGATAAACAACCAACTCAAGTTCCTACTATAAATCCTACACATCTAGATTACACCAATTTGAATAAGGATAATTTTTATAGAGTATTATGAGAATAATAATAATGATACAAACACCTATGTTCATGATCTACCACATCAGGCTCTTGATAAAATTCCACCAATTATTAATAATGAAGTTGTCCTCAACAAATATTTGATCCTACAAAGTTTTCAAGAAAGATTCAGGGACCAACCCTGAGATCTTACTCTTATTCTAAAATCTATCATGGAAATGAAAAAGGCTAAACAAGTTGAGTCTTCCATTCCCATGGAGCATCTAGTTGAACATGACAATACAGGGGCAACCATGTCTCAACAATCCCTATAGCAGCCTAAATTACCTCTATACCACCAACTACAACTAGTACATCTTTCTTTCTTGATGTGATAGATCTTATGCAAGAGATAAGATCTCTTCAATCCATGGTACTACATCTTGAGAAAGATGCCTCTATACCTACACAAGATTTGGATTCTTTTACTCTACTATATAAACCATTAGCATGTCACATTACTTCCACACCCTTACCACAAGGTTTTGTTCAACCCAAGCTTACTCTATATGGTGGAAAGGGTGATCCAGAGATATATTTGAGAGATTTTTATGTAGCATGTTTGGAATATGTGCCAAATGATTGGATATTTACCAAGTTATTTCCATGAATTCTAAAGGATTATGATTTACAATGGTTCTATAATCTACCAAATCAATTGGTTAATGCATTTAATCCTTTATTTGACATGTTCCTAGCTCATTTAATCATTAACATTAGTGATAAGGTTTTATATACCCAAATTACACAACAAAAACAAATATCATATGAGTATCTCATAGATTATGTTCTTTGATATAAGACTATCTTGGCTAAGATGAATAGCCCCATAGCCAATCAAGAGTTACAAGATCTCTTCAAACAAAGTCTTCTACTAGCTTTACATGAGTCAATAATGTTCAAAAGGTTCTCTTCCTTCACTAAATTATGTCATTAACTAAAGGAAAGGGAAGTCAAATTAATTTCAATGGGCAAACTCAAGTACACAAGTATATCAGAAACAATAAACAAAAATAACAATAAAGTCCCATACAAAGTCAAGGTCAATGATAGAAAGAGTCATAATCAACCTATAGCGAATGCAGCTTTAGAGCCCCCTTAATGAGTGGTTTTAGTAGCACCTCCTTGGTGAAATTTTACCAATCTACCAATTTCTCTAGCTAGAGTTTTATAGCAGTTATTAGAATGTAATATCATATCTCCCTCTTATTTAGGAAGTTGATCTAACAAAGCCTCTTCCATGAGGATATGATCAACATAAATTTTATGATTTTTACAAGGCACCAAGCCATACAAAAAATAGATGCATTAGTTTAAAACACAAAATATAAGACTTGATAGATGATAATACTATTGATCTTGTCACTTCAGTTTAGCTTCCTTAAGCAAATAAAACATAAGATAAAGATTTGAAAATATTTTTTGATCCTTTTTCATGACATTTTAAATAATAGATAGGGGATACATCAAATGTTTTCCATGCATATCATGCACATCCCCCACCAAATATATATAGGGCACCTTTAGTTGGGTTACATCCTTTGAGAAACATGATTAGTGTATACAAGTTTAGAGTTTCAACTAGACCTTCCATCTCCTTCTTAGAATAGGAGATATTCGAGGATGATTTGGATTATCATGCACTTTTTATTAGAGCTTACATTCATAATCATCCTATTCATATTATTCTCATAGACAATGGATCCAGTGTGAACATGCGCACTATGACATTATTGTAGCATTTAGGATATTCAAAGCAATATATTACCCTAACAAACATAGTTATTAGTGGATTCAATAGGCACATATAGAGTTCATTGGGTGAGATTGTACTTCCTTTATACCTATCCAACACATGTGGCCACACCATTCACTATTGTTCCTAGTGCAAGAGTTTTTAATATGTTACTTGGTCAACCATGGATTCAAAAACTTTGAGAAATAACTTTTACAGTTCATAGATGCATGAAAATCATTCATGCTAATCAAGTTGTTATAGTTGATGGAGTTTCATATAAGTTACCACTCCCTTCTTTAGATCCATCTTATATATTGCAATCACCAGTATCAGTTTAGTTACCAGTTTTAGTTCTTCCCCTACTTTAGATTTAGACATAGTTAAGTCCTCCATCACCAACACAGAGAGTTTATAGACTACCACAAAGGTATCCTTCAATGAAATCATGGTTTCAAGATTCTATCCAGCTTCTAGCTATAGTGTTCACACCCAAAGTAGTATCATTGATATCTCATGCCTCTACACATAGATCACATGTTCAGAGAGCATATCCTACCACTAGATGGGTCCCTAAGAGCCTTATAGTTGTATCCACTTATTAGATTTATATGAAGACCCCACCATTGGTTTTTACTTTAGATATTTTAGAGCAGTTATAGTATACATAACTTGTAGAGCCATAGTGTTAGCCCGTCCATCATGCTTCATGATCATGCATGATTCCTATCCTTGATACAAGACACCATGATAAGGAGTTTTGCATGGGACTCATCCATTATTATAATTTGTTCTTATCCTTACTTGTATGTATATTATTTTCAATTTATTATACATAATTTCCTTATGAGTTATTGTATATAGCTTATTATCAAAATACCAAAAATAGTATAACATTTCAAAATACAATTTTTTTTAAATATTCAAAAACATCAATTTTTTTTTTATTGTATGTATTATCCATGCTTTACATTTATACTATATGTTAGACTTATATTTTTTGTTCTATGCTATTGTTTGTCAATTTATCTACAATACCATACTTCACTTGATTTTCTTTGAGTGTGTGCAATGATGTCTAGATCTTTGATTGCTTCACTATACCTATTAAGGGGGCATACTAATTCTACATTCAAGACATATATTGATATATATACCCAATTTGGGAATCTTATACATGAATACAACACCCATGTTATGTAATTACTACACCAAACACTCTAGTTATCATGTTTATGTACATTACTTATTAGCTCACATATATTACTCTATCGACACTCACTAGTATATAACACTTGTGTATTTCTTAGCATATACTTAGTTTTGTACTACATGTCTAAAATACTTTCAAATTTTGATTTGATTAGTTAGATTTGATTTTATTTCCATTATTACATGCTTTCTTTCCTTACTTTACATAGCTATATATGATTGCATTTATCGGTTCCTATTTTGTCTCATGTGTGTGCCTTAAGACATTTGTTAATGTCCTTTGCCTATAATCTTCTATGTGATTTTGGATTTTATTCCAAACTTTCTAGTTTCCAATTGTATGTTTATGTGGGTATTTTAACATGCCTTGTATGATTTCTTTCTAGTTTGAGTGACATGTGCCCATGTCCCTTGTTTTTTTTTACCTTTCACCACTCTTGTATGATTCTTTCCTTTTATGCTTATTGCTTGATTGTTTCTTATTGGTTTACAATGCCATGATCCAGATCATGCATCATCTTTCTTTCTTAGATGTCATGATGGACATCATGCTCCATCCCTTCATGACAAATAAAAACTAACCAAACTCCTAGTTCTAGTTCTTTATAATGCACATGTTATTACGTTATTATATCTATCTAGGCATACCCCTCTTGATCTAAAAATCTCTCATTACAAACCATGTTATATCTTGAGATATTTTGTTTATTATCATTGTTATATCATGTATATTTTCAACATAACACACTTGTAGGGATATTTATTTTGATAATAGTCATTATAGGGTCTTCATTCCTATCCTCGTAAGAGGGGGCAACAAATAGGGGTTTTGTCATAGAGATCAAAGATCCTAACAATAAAAAAATAACATTCAAAACACTCATAATAGTAAGTAGACATCAAACTAGGTAGAATAGACCAAGTAGATAGTGAAAATGTCAAAATAGTTATTAGATTTATCCTAAGACAACAATACCAAGATTGGATTATGATGCATGACCTTTTAGTGTCTATTTTTAATACTCCTATCCAAATAGTATAAAGACTAGAATTTTCAAAATCAAGGAAAAAATTAGGTTCAACTATAGTTTTACACATTTAGACCAATTCATAATCAATAGTTTTAAATACACTTTTGCTAAGAGAATCTAGATATAGGGGAGATAACACATGACATGATGGCTCTCACTTCTAGTTTTAGATTATAGTAACTAGTATAACTTCTATATTAAAATCTATGTTTTAGACACCAATGATTAGAGGAAATGTGCATAGCACATTTGTCTTCTTCTCTTTCTAAGTTCAGTATATTATCCAAACATTCTTAGTAATTACATGCCTTATTCCATCTATAGGTGGTGGGAATCATTTTGGAGTGGATTTCATATAAGCCTAACTTTCACATTTCTAAGTGGCTTCTACATAAGCCTATAGCCTAGTTTTGGAGTGGCTTTCATATAAGCCTAATATCCACCTTTCTTGAGTTGGCCAAGAGTGCCCTAGTTTATAAGACACATTAGGCTATACATGCCACATTGTTAAATTATAGATCATTCATGGGCTTTAGGTGCCATCTCATATGACACACATTTCATATGGGTATCATTTCATAGCTTCCCTTCACAGGGTAATGATGGAGCCAAAGGACTAGCTAGCCTTTGTATTCTTAAGACACCTACTCAAAGAATTTGACACATAGTCCAAACATAGATTAGCACATGTATAATCACATATCTTCACTTAGTGGGTGATGATGGAGCCAAATGGATAGCCTTTGTATTCTTGAGCCACTTTTAGGGAATTGAGCACTTATCTCCATTCATGATATTACTCTTGGTAAAGCATTATCTAAAATTACTCCACATTACTCAACATCACTTAACATCATAATAGATTTACACTTCATAGCATGATCTCTCTATGCACACCCAACATCACATAGCTTCATGGGATTCACCCTTATCGGTAAGTTTAGGTACACTTTCTATTTTTTATTTTTCTTAGTATTTCACTTTGTTGCATCACTAGAATAAAGGGTGGAATGTAGTCATATAAAATGTGAAAATGGATAACTTGAGTGTGGATAATGACACCCAACCCATAGGTCTCTCTTACTTTCTCTCATGACCCTCATATGATTATTTTCATTGATTTCTAGTCATCTATAGCCTTTTAGACCTGATCCTAGCTTAGCTATACTATTCTTTCCATGAAAAATCTATTCCCCTAGGTCTCATTAGCTTAGGACTATAACACCTAACTTGGACTATAGAATCTAGCTATCTAGTTTCCACTTTTGATGCTCCTATCTAAGTGAATTTTTTCTTCTAGTAATTAGTTCTTTCTAGTTATTATCCCTTTTCTTGTCATCCTAACACAAATACATTTGACCCATGACCAATAGATCCCTATAAAAGCCCATTTAAAATTCATTTAGAAGGGATTGGAAAATATCACAAAGCAAGCAAGACTACTCAGGTAATTTTCCCTATTATGTGTGTATATCTATCCAATACTATTTCAAGATTATTTAAATCCTTACACCAATCCCTATCCACCTCAAGCACACCAAATTTTAGCATTTCAATATTCATACACATAATTTCACAAAGCACATCAAGTAGGAGAACTATATATGACTTGATCCCTCTTCAAAGTAATGGTATGTAGGTATCATGCCCACATAAGAAGTGTTAATACATGTTTAGTAAATATTACACACACTAACCCCCCCTCCCCCCCTCTTTCTCAAATTTTTTCAAAAGCACAATGAATTCTAGGGTTTGAACACTAAAACAACTCTACATGGAGTTTCATGGACATCTAATAGTTAAAATTTCATAGGTAGGCTCACACAAACACAACAAACAAAACCCATAAAGCTTATATATCCTATATAATATTATTATAAGAGGACTATAACACTATAACATAGGGTTTCCTATTTTATTACTCATATCCAATCAATAAATGAAGTCTAGATCCTGATTTATGATAGTGTCCCAGTCTTGCACAGTGAATTTTAGACCCTGCAATAATTATCTCAATTAGTTTCTAGCTAATTATTATTTTCTCTCCCTTATTACTACTTTTAGAAAGGTCCAAATTATACAAATAAGTATCTTAATTATTTCATATTTATTTACTAATTTTATTACTCTATACCCTTAACTAGATTAGGAATAATACACCAATATTCTCAAAATTGTTAAATCAAACACCATAGTTACAATAAAAAGAACCATACTCTATTCATAATTTTAGAATTACAAATGGAATTCTTTTTAGAATTATAATTTTTTTTAAATATAATATGATTGGATGGATAGGCATTAAGTTTAGGATGTCAATACTTTGGTCTAATATCCCATACTAGAATACAACAAGACATATCAGGAAATATGAGGAAGATACTTATAGTAAAACATTGGATACTTTCTATAATATCCATTAGGGGATGAAAAACCATGTGACATTAGAGCCATGTGTGCTCATTTCATGTTTGATTATTTTTATTATGCTCCCTCATGAACCACATTTTGACTGCATAAGAGTTTGGGGGGGTGTGATGAGCCCCAACAATGGCCTCATATGATGTCTAAACCTTTCCTATTTTTATTTTTTTTAATTTATTTTTTATTTTTTATAGTTTCCATACAAAAGACACATAAATATACTCACATTATGTGTGTGTTTATTTAAATTAAATCTTAAGTTTAATATATTATTTCTAATTTTTCTAGTATAGTTCAATGGTTTCATAATGGTTTAATGTTTTCATGTCTGCTTGGAATGTGAGGAGATGTTTTTTTGTTATTTTCAAGTATCCCATATCCATTATGGAATAAAAACCTATATCCATTGGTTGGATGAATCTTGGAAACATAAATCACCCACAACAACATATAAGAACTCACATCAATTGATTGAGTGCACACACAACTACTAAATGAGTGCACTTATAACAATGATTGTAAGTGAACATTTTGGAAATCACAACTTAACATCTAGCTATAAATTATAGCCACATTCAAAATCACTCAATAATATCTATAAAAAATAAACATGATGAGAATTTTTTGTAAGTATATGAGGATGCCATTAGACCATGCGTTTATTTATAGATCATATGAACATATGGTTTTAACCATATCAACACATTCTTATCTTTTTTATGCTTTTTATCATTGAATATAATCTTATCATTGTAACTATTATGACTTTACTTAGATAATAAACACCTTTATTCTATATATATTAAGATAAAAGTTGTAAATGATTAGGAGTTTAGATTAGATAAGCATATAAGAATATTGAGTGAAGAGCTATTGTAATATTTTTTACTTTCATGTAGTAATCATTCTATTAACATAGACTTTGATCAATTCACTAAAATATATTTAAGCTAAAGCATTCATAATCAAGGAAGGGATCTAAACAATAAGTACAACCATGTAGGTCCCATTTGTGAGGAGTTATTATGAAAACCTCATCCATTAAGTATATATCTTTTATCCAAGTTATGTGATCACATTTCAAGTGTGTGTGTTTATATCTCTTGATTATCATAGTTGATTTTCTTATAAGTAATTACTATTATCCATGGTTGATTTATTATCTTCAGTTTAAGTATATAAAACTTCAAAAATAAATATTTATTTGGTTTATGAACCTTTCATTTTATGTAAGCATGTTTCCACTCTATTATTTACAATTCCAAAAAAAAGTTTCTATACACAACCACTAATATCTTAACCTCTCAAAGAGCCTAGTGTGCACATACATTGCCAATACCTTACCAAATTATATGAAAACTAAGTTAATAATCAAATAAAATATCATTATCAATAAAACAAGTAGATACCCCTCTAGAGGGAATTATTTAAAGTTTTACATAGTGATTGGACTGTGTCAAGTTTAATCGGGGAATTTATTTTGCTAGTCATAGACCAAGGGTTATAAATAAAGAAGAAAAATAAGAGTAAGATTCCAACTTCCATCATAATTCAATACAATTATAACATATAAGGTATTTATAAATGTGTTATCATCATCATAACACATGCACCATCATTTGAAATAGGATAAAATAATAAATGATAAGTGCCATGTAACATAGGAAAAAATAAGAAAATCAAGTGGCTATAAGACAATCAGAGAATAATAAAAGGTAATTACAGAGCATCAAATATATAATATTATAATTAAATTTACTCAAGGGAGGAATAAACATAAATGATATGACATATAAGATAAAAAATCTATGTATAATAAGCAAATAATAGTGCATTCATGATATATCAATGAAGCACAATATATGAGCTAGTAAGGCTAATCAATGATATGATCTTTTAGATGATATTTGTGATTATATATCACCTCAATATTTTAAATTTGGAAAAATAAAACCTTGGTTATTCCTCTTAGTTATTTACCTTTTTTTTTCTACAAATCTCATATATTCTTTATCTTTGTGGCCCTTGGCCTATATCTCTTAGTCCAAACAATCTTATATTGATGACCTATGTCTTCTATCTTACCAATAGTTCTTAAAATATACTTATCTTACATATTTTTTAGTTATAAATTTTTACCTATTTTTTTGCTCTATGGATACTAACATCTGGGTCAGACAATAATGTTTCCATACCTATCCTATCTTGATACAAGTGTGTAGTGCCTTACAGCCATCCAATTTATAAATGAAACATATCATAATGGTTGGCATAAGTGATTTAATGTAATTTATTACTACAAAGGGATTTATATAAATATAATATCAACCCTCATTCATTCCTCACCTATGAATACCTAGAAAAATACTAAAGACACCAAGGTAACTTATTAAAAGCACTCTATCAAACATTCAATTGATCAAGGCTTCCCTATTTCCATACTATTTATAGTGCCTACACATCTACAATTTTGAAGTACTAAAAGATAAACCTAAGATCCTAATTTTCCAAGTTACAAGCTAGATAATTATTGTACTTGTTTTGCATACATTGTATGGTTCACACACAAGCCAACACATAGGGGAGAACTACATCATTATGAGGCCATCTTAAGAGTATTAGCTATTTAGGAATTATCTTTTGACAAATGGATCATTAGGGTTATCTCAAAATTTTGTGCCCACTAAACTATTTTTACCTAAAGTCACATTAAAGGTAGAAAACTATGGTTTTGAAATTTCATAAGTGGTTAGCCATGACCTAGATCTACATGCCCTAGAGTGAAGGTGAAGTAAAACCTAGAAGCATCCAATTAGTTACATCTTATTTCAACATATATTTTATATAGGACACTATAATTTAACCTAGTTAATAAAATTTACACGACCATCCTAGGCTAATGTTACTATCTAGAGAGTCAAAAGCATTAGAACTAGAATCTAATGACTATTCTAGAATCTCCTTCCCACTTGCTTTTAGCATGTTCTAGATCTATAACTTAATTAACATTAGAATAAGCTAAGTACTTCAATTATTTGTAATTTATATATCTAACATAGTTTTATTTCCATATTTAGACTACCTCAACATAATAAATTTAGTGTATGCTTATATTTGAGTTTAACATCTAATTGGTTTACTATAAATCTGATTATCACCCTTGTGTCATTTAATTTATACATCCCCATTTCACAATCTAGATTACCTCAATCTATATTCCATTTTATGGTTAAAAATTTTGTGAACCCAATATTTGAACATTAAAACCCTAAACATACATTTTGGTATCCTTATTACCTAATTTATCCCAATCTTTATTTACTTCATATCTTTTATCATGGATAACATCGATTACTTTGATTTTTATGATTGTGAAACTATATAATTCTCCCTCAAGTAAGGAATTAAAATTTACTACTCTTTCATTATTCCAAGTGATAAAGCATGCAATATAAAATCCTTGAATGGTGGTAGCTTTTATCCCTCTAATCAGGTCCATGTTCACACCACTTCAAGAAATAAGTTCATTCATCTTAAGTTAGATGAAAATCTATTAGCCACACTTATTATACCACCATTGTATGAATTTTGCATTTCATACTTATAAAAGTATGGATAACAAGGCCAAGTATTTGGGAAACATGAGCAAGGTATAACCTTCCCTATATATATTAAACATAACAATACAAAATAGGAAAGGGTTGGGATTTTCACAAATATCCTTGAGTCACCAACTAGTCAAACCAACTAAACATGTACATTTTACCAAAAATGTGGGTGCATATGACTAATATGTTCCTTCATTTGATCAATAAAAATTATAAAAACTACATAAAGAGATTATGGATGATGTGCAATTAGCTAATATGGGGAACATGTATTCAATTAAATTGATTAAACACCCCCCCAAAATTATTACATTTATAAATAATATCCCTCTATTTAAGGGTGATGGTGTTTTCCTATCTTCATTTAAAACAAATTCTATATCAAAAAAGGTATCCTTACCAAAAATTTTCAAAGCTAAAATTGTTATACCCTTACCAAAGGGAAATGAAACAAATTATTCAAATGGTACAAGCTATCCAAATAATATATCAAATATACCAAAGCTAAAAAATCCCATAACATCCAAAATATTCTAAATTTAGTTATCATGAACTTGCACTTGTTATACATGAGGATGATGATACTCATATGCGTAGATTCAAAAGTGGTGGTGGGTTGCAATAAATGATAAAGCCTATGAAAAACACCTCTATCCCCAAAAAATATCTAATGTCTATAATGAACACTATTGAGCATATTGAAAATCAATTTTATATACTCTAAATGCAAATGGATTTCCATAATGATAATGCACATGTTACCCCATTAAGGAATTAAAGTGTTACACAATGTATACTTGAATATCATTATCCCTAGGGTTTTGAATTACCATATTTACGTTTCTTTTGAGACATAGGGACCCATTCAACCACATGGTTAGTTATGTAAATTATTTTGGTAAATCTAAATAAATATGATGATAAGTCACTTCAAGATATACTATTTGATTAAAAAGTACACCATATGAGTTAGCATTTATACCTTCATATTTGAAATTGAAATTTATCTTTAGTAGAGGCCATTTTTCTCCATTAAAGGAAAGTACATTGCATAAAGAATATGAATAATTTACCCATTTACATAATTATGTGCATATGTATGCTTCCTTTATAATTAATCATTCAAAAAAACTTAACATATCTGCCTCTAAATAAAAAATATTTATCCCTCACATAAACGATGGAGATAACTTACCTAAGGAACTTTATGAACAAAAATGTGGTATTATTAATCTATATATGACTAGTTTCAAATGTTACTCAACGTTGGGCCAATCCAAGGTCCATATCTTATGAAATAATATCATAATGAACAACACAAAAAGTATCCATGCCAACAAGATTTAACAATTATCTAATTCCTGAAGCTCAGAAGACAGATGTATGGAAAAAGGTTTGGAATCATAAACTTATTCCAAAAATTAACATGTTCTGGTGGGCTACTACTCATAACAAAATCCTAACATAGGATAACCTTCAAAAGAGAGGGTTTCCCTTGGTTAATAGATGTTTCTTGTGTGGTTCAAAAGAGGAATCAATTTCACACCTTTTCATCCACTATGATTTTGCCTGGGAATTATGGGGCACAATACTTAATAACTTTGGTATTGAATGGGTCTATAATTCTGAACTTAAAGAATTAATTCTTAGCTAGAATCCAACCTTCACACATACTTGGCTTATGGAATTATGGGAGAAAAATCTAACATATTTGAGCTAGATTTTATGGAAAGAGCGCAACCACTAAATTCTCAGGGACACTGCTAGAAATGCATCTTAGGTGTTTCACTCCTTTGTTAAGACCATTATGAAAAGTGTCACAATAGCTCATATTCATTTTATGGAGAAACCCCTATCTCAAATTGAAAACCAAATTGCAACCAAATGGAAGGTTTTAAACTAGATCCCTGGGTATAATAACTCCAAAATCCTATAGAGACTAAATACTAAATGGATCCCCCCAAAGCTTAACTGGATGAAACTCAACTTTGATGGGGCATCCAAGTTGAATGGTAAAGCTAGTAGAGGAGGAATTATAATGAATGATAAAGGATGGATGTCTGTTGTCTATGCTGGTGGAATAAGATGCTAGAGAAACAATTATGCTAAAGCAATGGCTCTACTATGGGGGTTAAAGTTGGCTATATCCCTAGGAATAAAGAACTTGAGTATACAAGGAGACTCTAAAATCATCATAGATGTAGTTAATAAAGCATCAAATGTAGGAATTAAGCTAAAATAAATCATTACAGATATTTAATTTCTTTTGTAGAAGTTCTCCAGAGTAGAGATTTCCCATATTTATAGAGAGGGAAATAGGGTCGTTGATGCTTGTGCCAACCTTGGTAAGCAATTTTTAGGTTGGAGGGTGTGGTGACAAGGTGTTCATATTCCCTTAAACATTAGGGATATTATTCAAAAGGAGATGACTTGTCAAGAATGAGGCACATTTATGACAAGGATAGCTCTCAGAGGTGGTCCATTTAGAGAGGGCCATCATGGATTTTGGAACTTGATAACCTTGGTACTTGTTTGACAATCATTCATGATTCATTATATCATGAGGTTGAGGCATGCGAGTCTCATCATGAAAATTAATGGGGAATAATTTCCAAGCATGGGAGTAGACAACATCATCTCTGCAGGGTATTTCTAATAATGAGCCATCACATATTCATTATGCATAAATGGAAACAAGGGTTAGTAACCATTTCAAAGTTGAAGGCTAAACTTAGGAACTCCACAATTTGGGTCTGCAAATACAAAATGGGAGGAGACCATATTTGAACTGAACCTGTCTCTTATTGTGAATTTAATGATAATCCAATGGTTTGGCATTATTGTAAAGAAGGGGGAATCATCCCATATCTGGAAAGGCTTAATGGATTCAATGAAAACTTGTTTGAGCAATTTGTGAGATCCTGGTTAAATAGGTAGGTTACAGTGGGTGGAATTAGTTTTGAAATCTCTAAAAATTTGATTTCTATGGCCATGAGAATGACCATGTAGGGAATAAAACTTCAAAGGAAAAAAAAAATTATGGATCTTGTAAGCCACAAACTATTTTTGGGTGAGGGAGAAAAACTCATCCTGTATCAAGGAGGATTCGATCACGCTAAACTTTTGGAGCCATGGGATGGAGTGTGATTCATTCTCATGAATTACTTCATGCTCAAAGGTCAATTTAATACTCTACGATTACCACCTCCCTTTGTTAAATCACTTTAGGTGTAATGTTATTATTAGTTTCCCTTTTTACCTACTCTCCTCTTTGGAACATTGTCCTTAGGGTGAGAGCTAAAATGGCTAATAATCTAGATATGAACCCTATTCCCCTACACCAAGGACTAATTTTCTACTTATAAAAATTTCACCAAGCCCTAGAGTGATCCAAGACTATCAGAATTGATAATGGTGACATTCCTTCCAACCCAATGTCTAGCGATGCTATTGATGAGTCCTATTTTTCCCCTACTCCTACCAAAACAAAAGATGTTTCTTTCTCCACCCCAGAAGATACCCCTGTTGATACCCTAACTACTTTGTGAGTAATAAGGGTAAGAAGAGAAAGGTTGATGAAGAGGAAGAGAATATTAGAGAGACCACGGAGGGGACCCACAAAAATATGGGTAGGGCCATAGGGGGCCAAGGTGGTAAATCTTACAAGTCTTCCAAAATTAATAAGGAAGGATTCTCCTCTAGAGTTTGAAGGTTAGAGTGGATTTCAAGTAAATCCAACCCAAATGTTAGACTGATTGATTACTCAAAAAGTGCTTTAGAAGAAGCAACCCAGGAGGAAGAGTCTAAGGAGCTAGAAATCTAGGAAATTTTAGAGGACACTGGAGGGAAGCAAGAGACTAGGGATTTTGATTATTGAGGAGCATGGTGATAACACTATGGAAACTACTAACAATAAGGGGAAAATGTATGTTGAGGAAGATGGTGAGGATATTGAGAATGAGACTAATGGGAAAGCTAAAATTGGGACCTTGAAGGATTGTATTCAGAGGCTAGAGCAGAATTTCACCAAGGGACTCTAGAATACAATTCTCCTGAACATGTCTATGCTGAAAGAGGTCAGTAATACTGGGCATGTTGACAACATAGAGAATACTAAGAAACTTAATTATCTTCTCAAATCAATGGTTATGTAAGGAGAGTCCTCTCTAACTCTGGTCTTTCCATTTCTTGTGTTTTGTTTTTGTGTCTATTCTTTCTCAGCTAGTGCCGTAGTCTCTCTAAAGGCATATTTTGTTTGATTGCCTTCTTATCTTTTTTGCTCTGTAAAGGGTTTGGCCCCTACTTTTCCACCTTACCTTATCAAAAAAAATTATCTAATACATGGGTGGTGCTTATTTTTAGCATAAGCTTATTGATCCTACACAAGCAAAAACTACTTGTAATGTAAGATGCTTATAATAAATTTGCTTCAATATAAAAAAATACAAAAAATGGAGGTTGGAAATAATCTTTAGGTAATATAACAATACCAATAACTTCTAGTCCTAAAGTAATTCAAACATGGGTTTGGGTTATGCCTACCATATCTCTATATGAATTTATACTAGGAACTCTTTGGAAATACCAAATGGAATTAAAAATTGATCCGAATCAGTAATGTATTTCCTTTCATCATGAAGATACATTAATACATATTTAAAATGATACCATTACATCTTCTAATACACATTCAAAATGTGATGAGGAACATGCTATGTACCTTTTGATATTTTTGTGCCAAAAATATCAAAACATATTGTACCCTAATAGAGACCCATTAATATTTTGTGAAAAGATATTTAAAATGACCATGAAAACTTTTTTTCCATTTACCAAGTAGAAACTAGAGATTTTTGTGTAGTTTACAACTTGCAAATTTACAAAGTGCACCCAAACCTCCACTTCCAATTATTCATATACCTTAAAAAATAGAGATTTAAGTGTAGTTTTCAACTTTCAAAGTTAAAAAGTGAACCCAAACCTCTGCTTCCCACTTACCCAATGCCCAATATAATTGAAACTCTAATTGCACTTTACAACTTTATAAGTTGTAAATTACAATCAAAACTCTATCTTTTGATCTTACCTAATACCCATGAAAATTTGAACTTAAGTTGTATATTGAAACTTTTAAAAGCTTTAAATTGAAACTCAAGTTTTGGTTTCTACCTTTTACCATACCCACATAAATTATAACTCTAACTACACTTTGAAACTTTGCAAAGTTACAAAGTGAAATTGAGTTTCGCTTTTTGCCCTTCCTCCCTACCCAACAAGAATTAGAACTTCCACTACACTTTCTAACTTTTCAAAATTTCAAAGTGAAAATAAGGTTTTGATGCCCACTTCCATGGCACCAAAAAAGTCAGTGGAAAGTGGAGATCCAAATGCAAATCATAATTTTTCAAACTTGCAAAATTACACCATAACCCCATTTTCCTCATATTTACCCAACCACTACCCTGATTAACATTTATTGTGAGGTTTTATTAATAAATTATGTTTTTTGAGGTCACTGTTAATATTTTAAAATTTAATTTTGATATCCATGTGAAAAATCCTATAAACTAGATGCCAAGCAATGCCAAGTAAATGCCAAGTAATGCCATACATCAAACTCTACCATTACCATCTCCTACATACAAACATAATATTTCTTTATTTCCCATCTATTTTCCTTAAAATTGATACCTTTATTTTTCTCATCTAAGCATAGGGTTATAGATATAAATTTATATTTTTATCTTAAACTTATTAATTTTTCTATACTCGATCACATTTTCCCATTTAATTTTTACAATCCTAGAATCTCTATTAAAAGTCATCCAAAAATTTACTATTCATAATATAAATATAGGTTTTGTAAAAGTATTAAGTCTAAAATATTCCACAAATATTTCCCATGCAAATCTTAATAAAAACCCCTCTTTCTTTTGTAATATCAAACCCCATGGAGATCCCAACTACTAAAACACATAGAAGCCCCAATAGAGATTCGCAGTGCTCTAACAACTCCAAATCCCAATAAAAAAATCAACTATATTTTATTATTTCATTAAATTTTATCTATTTTAAATCTAGAGAAAAATAAAGAGAAGGATAGGGATAGGGGATGAGAATGAACCCATATTTGGTTTGCATGCTATATCCAGACATTATTAGCACTCCTCTTTGGCTAGGGAGGACTACCTACAAATAAGAAAGCACTACCACAAGATGTTTGTTAGCAAATAAATGAGTGGGATGCTAAACTATGTGCTTGTTCTAGGAAGTGTGTAACTACCCTAGAGATGATAGTCCACTTTTAAGAGGCAAAATAATAATAAATAACTAAAATAAAGGTAAATAGAGAGCAAAAGAGAGTTAAAATTACCATTTTAAACAACATGTTCATAGTAGAGAGTGACAGGGTATAGGTGAGGTATTTTATTGGTGTTTTACAAGTTGTCTGGGTAAGGTTTTGAAGAGGTTAGTAAATTGATAGTCACCAACATTGATAGGTGTGTGACCAATATTAGTTAAGCTACCAAGATTGATAGTGAGGTGAAAAAATGTCAGTTAGGATGCTGATGTTTGTAGGGGTAATAATTATCCAAGAAGTTGTAGAGAGATTTTCTAGGTTTGGGAAATGGTTTGGATCAGGTCAGATAGGTTGAGATAGTTAGGGCAAGGAGTTTTTGGCTTGGTTAAGTTTGTTCAGAGGTTTGGTATGCACGTAAGGGGAAACAAGTAAGGAAGCTTTGTAACTCCCTCATAGGGGTATGATCAAAAGTGTGTAAACTAGTATAGGGTAGATATAAAAAAACAATAATAAATATTTAAACAACTTATAGTATCAATGATATACTTAGATGTGGTGGTCGTTGAATGATAAGTGCTAGGTTGATGGTTTCTATCTGAGAGTTTGAACCTAAATGCATACATAGAGAAAAAAGTGGATGCTATTGGTCCTCAAAATCTCAGTTGTTGATGGTGATTGACATATATAGAGTGATTATAAGCCTAGATGTCAAAAAATAGAATGCTAAGATCCTAAATGAGAGTAAGAATTGATTTTCTTAATTTTTGTTGACCTAAACTAGAGGTTAGAGTTTGTCTTATATTATAGACATGAGTGATCCCACCAATATTTGTAGGTAACCCACTAATGTTGGTCATGGGTTGAATGGCATCAGTGGCCCTAGAATAGGTAAACCTTTCTATTCTTGGCCTATTTTCTATTCTTGTGTTTGCTAAATTTGACACCCATTATAAAATGATAAAAATAGGAGGTTAGGGAGTAAGTAGTTGTCTAGGAATTTAGTTTGGAAGGAGGAATAAGTCTTAGGTAGTTAGGATGAGGGGACTAGGTATTGAGGTGACTCATCAGGGGAGAATTAGTCATAGGGTGAGGTGGCTAGGTAAGGTGGAAATAATATTTTTTAATTAACTTAATTAAGTATTTTAAATTAACTAAATGTGTGAGGGGTAAAAGTATGGGTTAGGGATATTAATTATTATTATTAAAATAGGTTTAGGGGGGTTTTGACATATGGGGTTACGCACATGTGTGGGATGTAATTTTGGTGTCTACATTTTCCCCTTTTGTCTTTTAACTTATACCAACATGTTGTAAGACACAAATAGGAGTTAGATGATCTAAGTATTAGATGAGGTATCCCCCTAAAAATGGAAACTGATGGAGGAGAAATAATAATCAGGTACTAATTTGATAGAAAGGTAATTGGGTAACTGGTGGAGAATTGAGCATCAGTGTGTACAATGAGCTATATTTAAAAATGTTAAGAATAGGCAAGGTTAAGGAGGACTTGGATAGAAATAACCAAAGCACAACTTATAAGTGATAGCTAACAAGTCAAATCAATCAAAGTCATATCTCCAATGGTCAATGTGTCCTTGGTATCTGAGGTTAGAAGTGCCCTTAGGAAACATAAAATGGGTTGAAGGTGATAGGATGAACTTGGTTACCATCCACAACACCTAAAATACATGCATGTGCATAATATCTAACTACAATTAGGACAAATAATGTACATCTAGTGTAAAAGGGTTAATGAGTGAGGAAATCTTTATGATATCCAAACATGGTCATTGAGGGTGAATATTTAAGTTATCTCTAATGTCATTTTTTCATGGTTGGGGGAGATATATATGATCTCTAATTACCCTAATGTATGGGTAAAATTGTGTAAAGTTGGGTGTTTTTGTGGTGGAAAACATGTTTTGAAAGGTGTCGACATCCGTAACATGTGCCAATATTGATAATCAAAAGTGCCAATGTCAGCATAATTATGGCAATGTTGCTGATATCAGCAAGCATAAGCACTAACATCAATAGGTTAGGTTAAGATTACCAACATCAGTGACTGATCAAACCTAACAAAAGAGGGTTTGGTAGCTGACCAAACTCATTTAAAATTTTTTGATTGGAGAGAATAAATAGGGCTTTAAGGGTGATTTGAGATGGTAGCATAAGTAGGTGACCCAAAAAGAGGTATAAAACCATAGGTTCTAGTAGTGCCATCCAGGAGAAGATGGCTAGATGAGGTAAGATTCCAAACTACTTTGATTTAGTTTTGGTAAGTTTTAGGTTAAATGAGAGGTAGATGTGTAGAAAAGAGGATTGGGGGGTATAAAATATGTTAGGGTAGGTGTAGGATAAGTTAGGGTAAGTTGGGGGTAGTCTTTTTGGGGAAAATGGCTAGGTTGGGTTTGGGTTGTTTGGCCCTAGGGCTAGACCAATCACTGATGTCAGTGAGATTGACTAATGTTAGCTTATGGCTAACTAATGTCAGTAGGTATGGTACTAAGCTCGATTTACATCAACTAACATGGCACTAAGGTCAATAATGTGCTACTAATGTTGGCCACTACATATACTGATAAAGTCCCAATGCCAACATTAATGCTGATGTCAGCTACTAGTGAAAAGAAATAATAAAAAAGGGCAAGTTTTTGATCTTTAGTGGGAGTAGTCAGCTAACCTAATGGCTGAGCTAGCCTTAGAAGACCTTATGTCATCTGAGTGCTACTTATATAGCCTAGTTTAGGGCCTCAAGCCAATGTAGTTCTCCCAAAACTTAAGAAAAAGATCTAAAAGGTTGGTTGTAAGAAAAAAAATGTAAAATAAGATAGTTGAGAGGTCTAGGTTAAAAGAGTTAGGCTATAGTTTCAAGAGTAAGGAATATAGGTAGTGAGGCCTAGAGTTGGAATAGGTGGGTAGGTTAAGGTACAAAGAGAGAGGTAGTGAATCTTAGAATTTGAATAGGTGGGTAAGCCTAGGGTAGAGAGAGAGAGAGGAAGTGAAGCCTAGGGTATTTAGTAAGGTGGGTTTATGGCCAAGATAACCTCAAAAGGCCCCATGTCGACTGAGTGCTACCTACATAGCCTAGTTTAGGGCCCCATACCAATGTAGTTCTCCCAATGAGTAGGGAAGAATCTGGTGAGGGTGTATATTAATAGGGATGTGACCTAATTCATTTAAATGGATGTAGGTGAGGATGGAGCTTACACTATGAGACTAGTTACTAAGGTTATTAATGTGCATGAGGAGAGATGTTACTCTAGATGAGTGGGATCATATAGTATCCATTGGTTTGGGATGAGTATGATGATACTATATATGACACAAGATGTGTCACTAATGATTATGTTGATTGAGAGGTAGGATTATACCACTAACACCTTTCATCTAGCGATTGGATAGTTGACGGTGGCACAAGAGGATGTTTATAGGATTTTGAGACTACCACTACAAGGTGAGGAGATTTTTGCATGGTTGAGAGAGGAGCATGATATACATATGGTTAGTTTATATGGAAAGCATGTTAGTGAGGTGACCTACCACTCTATGAGATTTACATATGAGCCACTATATATGGCTGATGAGGAACAACATCATCTTAGCATCCTAATGATGATTGGGATCATGATTTATGCCTTACCTAATGTAGATGGAGGGAGATTTGTGATTGCTTTAACTGGTGTACTTATGTAGATGATAGAGTAGTAGACCATTTTTGCTTGGGGTTTAGTATTTTTGGCATAATTATATAAAGAGTTGTGGGGTTTGAGCTTGTATCAGTGATATAGTTTATGTGTCAGTCATCTTTTACATTATTGGGAATATGATCACATCATGGTGACATAACCACTAGGGCTACCTACCACTATTTTAGCTGACTTCAAGGTTGGATTCAAATGATGGAGAGATGGGATGATAGACTTGAGTGGATGGCATCATGTGAGACATCACCTACTATAGGTGCATGATCAAAGGTGTGATCACTAGAAATATCATGTGGAGATTGTATCTGACATACCCAATCTTTAGAGGGTAGGTAGAGTAGTTCATTGGGTTACAGAGCTCATTATGGGGGGAGATGGGTTGGTGAGTTGGAGATGGTACATGTGGCATGAGTTAGGAGATAGTTTGAGATTGTGTAGGCTATTATTTTTGCCTTCCCTTGATATAGGAAGGATGACATAGAGGTACCTTTACCAGTACCTAAGGAGACTTAGTGTCCAAATTTTGAGCTACTAATAGGGATAGGTGTTTGAGACCCAAGGTGTATAGCTGCCTATATAGGTTGGTGGGTAGGGTTATATCTAATAGTGGATATCAGGCAGCCACCAATAGACATATAGGGGTTACCCAGGGAGAGATATATCACACTACAAGTATGAGATATAGTAATATAGGCTTAATATACAGTGGTGTAGGTTTGAGAGATAGCCTAGGTAGAGGTTTTAGCCTTATAGGAGTAGGTGCTAATGTTGTAGGGTGAGATTAGGGCTTTATAGGGTTAGGTTGTAGTAATATAGGATTAGATGATGGTTTTATAGGGTCAAATGACTGTAGTGATGATATAGAGCTATTATTTGAGAGCAAAAATAGGCCAAGCCATTCCTTCTCCTCCACCATCACCATAAGGACCAGTATAGGCTAGGCCATCATCAAGTGCTATGGGTCCTCCACAAACAATATCGATTGTGAGGAATTTGACTACCCTAGATGAGATTGCTTACTATGAGAGGGTGATTAGAGAGTTTTTGTAGATACAATGATATTCAAAATTTAGAGAGTAGGAGAGGTCAATGTCAATGTGACAACTTCTAGTTCATGTTGATGTAGATATATAGAGAGTGGTGATGATATTGTATCCTCATGAACTTAGGGAGAGCCTTGAGGACCCCAAGTTTTAGTTTTTGCTAGTTTTGTATTTATATATGTTATATGTATATCAACTTGTGAGCTAAAGATGTGAGATGTACATTTTGAGAGATATTTATGATATTTTGATGATTCATATGATAAACATGTATTTAATCACATATTTATTTATGAGATGGTCATTTATTATCATGTGTTTATTTGAGATGCATTACTTATGTTTATGATATTGATATGGATGATGTTCATTTATTGCTATGTTAATTTAGTTATTGATCATGTTATTTGATGTTAGACTAGCCTTCCCATTTATGTGATGGTATATGCATAGTTGATTGATTTTTTGCATCTTACAATTTTTTGATATTTGTGATGGTGTATGCTTAAAATGAGTAGATTGAGTGGGTTAATTTATTTCAGTATTTTTCCATATTTGTGATGGTGTATGCGTAAAATAAATGGGTTATTTTAGGTTGATTTTTATGTCAAGTTAATTTTATTATGACATTATTTCTTCATCTTAAATAGAGATATCAACATGTGATGTGGATGGAAAAAAAATAAAAAGTGAATGCTCATGCATTGGCAAAGACCATAATTTAAAACATAAATAGGCTCAAGAAAATGAGCCTCTTTCATACCTTATATCTTCTAACCATTGTGTTTGTTAGAGAAGCATCATGTTTACTTCATGTTAAGTGAACTTCATAGTCCCTTGAAAGAGTATGAGGGAAAAAAGGGGAGAATGAGAGGAAATGTTTAGATAGCATAACCTACCAAGTAGAAATGACATGTCCCTTTTGTGGGTGACCTGAGAGCTAGTATAGGCAAGTCCATGACTTAATTTTTTTTTATGTGTGTAAGTTGATCAACGTGAGAAGCCTACAATGGGATTTTCTATAGGTTAAGGTCATGCAAAGAGGTGAAGAGCCCCTTTGCATTTGTTTTTCCATTTAATAATAAATCTTGTCTTATCCATCCTTTAAAGGAGTGGTCTAAGCATTTGTTTTAATTTAAACTAGTTATCCTTCAAGGAAGAAGTATATTAATAATAGCATAAGGAAATTACATAGCTATCCTTCAAGGAAGGAGTCTATGTTGAAAAACATGACCTGAGATTTTAAAACTTTTTTCAAATATCACATTTTTTAAAATTTTAGTCATGGACAAGACTATAGAGTCTTAAGAGTTTTCCACTATGATGATAAAACCATATCAAAGGGTAATCTATCTAAGAGTAAAGGATTAAGTGTGAAGAAAAATGGAAATGAATTTAATAGGGATGCTTAAGGGATGAGCTCAAGTGAAATAAAAAGTAAAGCGATGTTGGTTTAACAAAAGAATGGTCATAGGTGTAAGGCATTTAAAGGATCAGGTTTTGGTCTTACTTTAAGAGAAGAAAAGTGATAAGTTCCTAAACCATACTTGTGAGTTATGATATAAGGTCCAAGCCAATTAGGAGAAAATTTACCCAATTTTATTTTCTCCATGTTCATCACATGTTGATTTTCTTTTAAGATGAGATATCCTATATTAAAATCTCACTCTTTGAGGTTTTTTTTATAAGAACATTTGATATGTTATTGATAGACTTGGAGGTGGTTGAGGGATATGAGATGGAATTCATCAAAAAATTCAAGTTAGGCCAAACATTCTTGGTGAAATTCATCATTAGTAAGTATTCCATGTAGGGAAATGTGAAGAGAAGGGATTTGGACCTCAAGAGGTAAAATAGCCTCTATCCCATATACCAATGAAAAAAGTGTAGCACCCCTTAGGGTTCAAATTCTAGTATGATAAGTCCATAAAGTAAAGGAAATGTGTGTGTGTCAATCCTTGCCCATATCATTGACTACTTTCATGATAATTTTGGTCAATGTTTTTTTAGAAGCTTATGCCTATACATTAGCTTGGGGATAATATAGTGATGAGAAGCTTAATTTGATTCCGAATGCATCACAATGACTTTGAATAGTCTTGTTTTTGAAAGACTTGCCATTATCTATTATAATCTTATGAGGTATACTAAAATGATAGATGATGTGGTGGTTAATAAAGTCAGCAATTTTGTTTGCCTCATCAGAGATGAGAGGGATTGATTTGACCCACTTGGTGAATTATTCCATGGAAATAATGATAAAGTGATGACAGAGTGATAAATGAGGGTTAATATCTCTAATTAGATCTAAGCCCCATTAGGAGAAGGGCCAAAAGTCTTTGGAAACATGAAATGCATGACTAGGAACATGAAGAAGGTTAGTGTGTTGTTGACACTTGATGTAATGTTGAATGTAGTCATCACAATCTTGATGAAGTGTGGGCCAATAATAGCCAAGTCAAAGAATACGTTTAACAACAATGTGACCATTGAAATTCCCACCATAAATCCCATCATGGACTTCCTTAATAGCAAAGGGAGTCTCATTACTAGTTAGGCATCTAAGGAGAAGACCATCAAAACCTCACTTGTAGAGAAGTCCCCCTATTATAGTGTAATGAGTGGCATGTTTTATGAATGCCCATTTCCCATTATTAGAAAGATCGGGAGGGGTAATAGATAAGGAAAGATAATCTGAGTTGTTTTTACCATAAGTCTTGTGGGTTGGTTGTTACATTTCCTACAAAGAGGATGTTAGCTAAGACATAGGAGGGTAATGTTAAGTGATGCATGGTGACATGGATTCTTGAGGAGGAGGATGAAGAGGGTATGTGTGAATTAAGTGAACCCATCATGTCAGAAAACTTGTTTGTAGATCAAGGAATAGTTTGTAAGAGATGAGAGTTAAATGATCCCAAGATTATATCTACACGATGTTTATACCATTGTATAATTTTATTTTTGCATAGGTAGGAACCACTAAATTGGTCAACCACTAAATGAAAATCATTGAAAATGGTTATGGATTTGATACCCAAAAAGAGAGTTGTTTGAAGTCTGAGAATCAAAGCCTCATATTCAGCCATATTGTTAGTACATTCAAAATCTAGTTTAAATGACAAAGGCATATGCTTACTATCTAAAAGAATAATTATGGCATTAGTACCCTAACCATGTTGGCATTTATATCTTTCAAATAACATCATAATTTGATAGGAGATGTCATTGGTGGAGAGTGTTGTAATAAACTCATCAGGGAATTTGAGATTTGAATGTTGATTGTCAAGTAAAGGGGTAGTAGCTAACTGGTCCATGATTGTTTTCCCTTTAACTGAACTTTGTTGAATAAAATCTAAGTAAAATTTAGAAAGAAGCATGAGACACCAAGCTATATGTTGGTTGTGATAAGGTTTGGAATGCATGTATTTTAGAGGATCAGTATGGGTGACCACATAGGTTTTATAATTTAGGAGATAATGTAAAAGCTTAGAGGAAAAAAAGACCAATGCAAGGCAAATTTTTTTAGTATGGGTATATCAAGTCTCATAATCAATAAGTGTGTGGCTTATATAATAAATTTCCTACTCTCGATGTTGGTCATCTTGGTGTGAAATCATAGCACCTAGAGAATGGTCTATTACATAGATGTAAAGATAAAAAGCCTCGGTTTCCTTGGGTGGAATAAGAACTAGTGGGGAAAGGAGGTATTGTTTAAGTGTATCAAAGGTTTACTAGAATTTTGTGTTCCATTGTACGTATACATCCTTTTTGAGGAGATGATGAAAGGGTTGGCAACGATCTGATAGATAGGAAATGAAGCATCAAATTGACTAAAATTTGCCTTGTATCCTATGATTTTTTTTGATATTAATAGGTGGAGGCATCTTTAGGATTACTCTAACATTAGTAGGATCAACCTTGATACCATGAAGAGAAATGATAAAACCTAAGATTTTATCAAAAAAACACCAAAGACATATTTATTTGGGTTTAGTTGAACATCATATTGGAGGAGATGAGTGAATATGGTTTTGAGAATTATCAAGTGTTCTTGGCATAGTTTAGACTTGATGAGTAAGTCATCCATGTAATCTTCCATAATGTTGTGTATGAGATCATGGAAAATGTAGGTCATGGCACATTAGTAAGCTGCACCAATATATTTTAAGCTAAAAGGCATGACCTGATAACAAAAAGTTCCCCATGGGGTAATAAAGGTAGTCTTGTGTTGATCCTCAAGAGTAACCAAGATTTTATTATATCCAGAGAATCTGTCCATAAGTGATAGAATCGCATGGTCAACCACTAGATCAATAAGTTGGTTGATACTAGGTAATGGGAAATTATATTTTGGACAAGTGAGGCTTAAATCATGATAGTATAAATATGAATTCCTTTCATCACTTTCATGATAGGTAAAATATTGTAAATCCATTGTAGGTAGTTGATGGGCTGGATAAAGTTAATATATAGGAGGCATTAGATCTACTCTTTGACAAGGAGAGTGATATAATGATATATTTTTTAAATTTTATACTTAATGGGTTTAACATCTCGATTGGTGATAATGTTATGGGTGATGATAGAGGGGTCAAGACTAGACATGTCATTGTAAGACCAAGTAAAGGCTTTGTTATGGCCATTAAGAAATGTGGCATAATTTGCTTGTTTAGAGGAATATAAATTGGCCAATCTTGAGGATGTGATGGTTATCATGAGAGGATAGGTTGATGTCAATGGATGATTCATTTAACATAGCTTGGGTTTTGGATGGGAGTGATAATTAGATATAAGAATCATCCACACCCATATAGGTGAGAATTGTGTCATCATCCTAAAATTAGATAGTGTTAATAGTGGGAGAATCTTCATCAATTATTTTAGGATGAACAAGAGGAAGGGACCTTATTTCCTTACCCTGATCATAGGTGAGAGGCCCCAAATGGATGGAATTTATTTTAAGAGAAATTAGGAGGTATAGATACCTCTGATTTTGTGGGTGATGGTGGAGAAAGAGAGATTGGTTCTTCAACAATTGGTTCATGGGACTTTTTAGGGAGTTTATTTGGTTCATCATATCTCACCCCATGCCTTTTTTTGGCATTTTCAATGGTGTTGCTATTAGGATATTTAGTAGGCATGTGGACACCTTATTTGTAATGACCTAAACCAAATCCTTTCGAGGCACACCTATATAGGTAGGTGTGAGTGAATCTAGGGTTACTCAAGAAAGAGAAGTCACAAGTGAATGGTTGTAGTGAAGAAGATGGGTTGTTGACAGTGGGAGCTTGATCAATTCCCCCATATGTAAAATTGGTTCAAATATTAGGGGGGGCATAAGGGATGACCATCCTAATATAGGGGTCACAATTTGGGTGCATGTGAAGGCTTTCATATTCTTCTGGAGTATAGAAAATTTTGAGTGTCAACAAATGATATTCACCAAGTGACAAACATTGAAAGGTCTCCTCCATGGGATCTTTGTCAAGAATTTGTGTTGCTGGTATCTATGTAACCATAGTGGTGGAGCTTGTGGAAGCTTCAAAATCATCATGTGAGGAAGATAATGTTTTCAATGGGATGAGAAAATCGTTGGGACTATAAGTCATATTAAATGTTTTAAATGGAGGTGGGTTAGTAGGTATAACATGTACTTATCCATCATGCTCAAACTTGACATAGTGATTCAAAGTTGAGGGTACACATGCCATAGCACGTATCCAAGGTCATCCAAGTATTATGTTATATTGGACCTCTCTTTCCATAACATAGAAGAGCTTAGGAATTATTCATGGACCTACATGAATATGTAAGGCAACAGTGTCCACCATAGTAGCCATAGTGTTATTAAAGGAACAGAGTACCACATTAGTTTGAGACATGATATTATCAAGAAGGGATAGATATTTATAGGAATGGGTGGAAATTATATTAAAATTGGCTCTCCCATTGATCATAACTCTCTTGATATGAGTTTGATCAATATATGTGGTAATAAAAAGAGTAGAATCCTAATCTTTAGGGTGTTGAAGTGGAATTTGTAAATTACTAAAAGAAATTAGGGAGATAGAATTAAGGGAGCCAACCAAAGCTACAAATTTTTTGGGATCATGTGATTTTACCTTAATCACTTGAAAATCACTAGTCAAAGCTTGACAGTGTTGGGATGAGGTTTGGATTAACTCATATAAAGACATCTTCACAGGAGTTGGGTGAAGCTGCTTCACCATTAAGCTTTGAATAACATCTAAAGATGCTATTTTAGGAACACCCAAGATGGAAATCTTAGGGTTAGTAGGGGGAATTCCTTTGGTGAAGGGATGGGTCCAAGGTGTAGTGACCTTTTCCTTAGCTTTATACTTTTGGTTTTGTGATCATGTGGCCACATTAACTATGTTGATTTGAAAATTTGGTGAAGAAGGTGGTAAATGGGTTATAATGACATATTTGGGTTTGAGTTTTGGTGGAATAGTAAGAGTTACTGTAGATACCAAAGGTGGAATAACATGAAGGTTTATGGTAGTGTTATCAAAAAGGGTCTCAACATTGAAGTGTTATTAAATAATCACTATGAGGGCTTTATAATTCTTATTATCATGTCTAGGTGAATGATGATATAAAAAAACTTGTGTATCATCAAACCAAGATGGATTCATTATAAGAGGAATATAAGGCTTAATTTGAGGAAGAATTATTACCAAAGATTGCAAAAATTGATGTAAGAAAAAGATTTGGGAGTTTGTAAGTGGCCTCATGCATTTTTTACTAATAAGAGTGGACGCATTCTTCTATTTCAATGTTGGAAATGTAATTTCATGTGGTGTCTTGTTTAGATATGGTAGAGTTATGTGTTTTTCTATCACTTTCTTAGTGTTGAATGTGAGAGGTCTACCACATGGCAAAGGCAGGAGTGGGGGTAGCTTAACCTTTTATTTGGTTTAGTTAGATGATATTCCAACTAAAGTATAAGGATGTATCCCCAAAATAGATGGTAAATTTGAGGGTTTAAGAAGAGATTGGCAAGGTCTAGAAGGCTTAACATTATTCTATGTTTTAGGGAGAGAATCTCTAATTTGTGGTTGAGGAATAAAATCTAATTTCACCTATGGATGAAGTAAATTAGAAATGGGGCATACACCTAGAGACCTGATCTGCTTTAATCTAATAGATTCTTGTAAGGATGAGGGTTATGACATAGATGGATAAACTTTTGACACTTTTGGTGAAGAAACTCTAGCTTTGTTAAAGACCTTAGGGTAAAGTGTAGTAATAGGATTGGTGGTAAAGGTCAACATTCATTGTGTTGGATATGGAGTTTTAAGCTGGTCCCAAAATGCCTCATGGTCAATTTTCATGGAGTCAAGAAATTTTAGACTTTTTAGCAAATGTGATAAGGGTTTTGATGAAGTTTACATAGGCCTTACGATTGCATTTTTAGAAAGTTGTGGTGTTTGGGAAAGAGGAAAATTGTTGGTTTTTGCTATTTCAGGCTAAAGATGAGAAAGTACCACAATGGGGTCTTATTTGACAGAGATGGGAGAAGAAATTTGATCTACCATGGGTGGAGGGGAGGTAGGCAAATTAGGTTCCTTAAGAGGGTAAAGTATAGGTATTATGGCTCCCTCAACATGTTGGTGAGGTGTGGGTAAAATATTATCTTTGATAGGTAAAAGAAGGTGTAAGGATGGTGCAATTGGAGTAGGCACAATAGGTCTCTCATTTGTTATGGGAGTAGATGAGATAGACTCTTCTAGGTACAAGGGTAAAGTGGGTGGGGTATCAATCTATATTGGTAGAGGAGAAATAGGGGAAGAAGGTTCCTCAAGAGGGTATAATATAGGAATGATGTTTCCTTCAACATGTGGTTAAGGAACTAGTAGGGTGTGGTCTTCAAGTGGTAAGAGGATAGGTAATATTGGTGCAAATAGAATTAGGATTACAGGCTCCTCTAGTGTTAAAAGGAGTGGTAAAGGAGGCTCTTCCTCTCAAGGGAGTGGAATGGGTGAAATAGGCCCTTCTACTTAAGGAGGAAGAATGGTAAAAATAGGTGCCACTAAATGTGTGGGAGGAATCGATGAAATAGATGTCTCCTATTGAGGGGTTAGTTGAATTGACGATAAAGGAAAGACCATATTAAGCATATAGATATTATGATCTCCTAAATTAGTTATGGACTAGAAAATATTTTGGTTTTGTGAATGGTTAGGAAAAGGGTGTTTGAAAACATCCATACTTTGGTTGGGAGGTGTGTTAGGATTAACCAAGACAAGCTCACCTTTATCAAGAATATCTTGAACAATGTTCTTGAGCATCTTGCAATTATTAGAGTTGTGACATTTAACTTGATGATAACCACAAAACTCATCTTCCTTATATGAGGTTGGGATAGGATGGGAATGATTAAACTATATAGGATGTTTAATCTAATAAAGAGTTATGACACCTTGCTTTAATAGTTTCTCCAAAATGGATGTATATGATTCCCCAATGGGAGTGTATTGTCTTTATTCATAGCATTGTTGGAATTACTTTATCAAATTTTGAGAAGTCAAAGTATTCAATTGGTTTATGGTTGTGGAAGAGGATGACTTAATGATCATCATGTTAGTGGAGCCTTTAGCCTTTTGGTTTGAGGGAGAGGTTTTAGAGGAGGAGGAGTCATTTGTCTTAGTATTGGGATTTTTATTGTACAACTTGATTTTGCCTTCATCAATAGTGTGAACCTTGAGTTTATATGCCATTGTAAAATCTTGATCAAATGTGTAGAAATTTTATACCCAAAGTGTGGACAAGAAGTGCTTTAGCACATGCCCTTGAGAAAATCTCAATAAGCTCTGGTTGGGGTAAAGAGAAGGAGAGTTGATTGATCAAAATTCTCTAGCGAGTGACAAAATCAACAATAGACTCATCATCAATTTGTCTGATATAATATAGGTCCATTATAGAAACTTTCTTAGAAATGTTAATAGAGAAATGGTCTAGGAATATTTTTTTCAAGTTGGGTAAATGATAAAAGAGAGTGCTGAGGAATAGAGTTATACCAATCCAAGGTAGCACCTGAAAGAGACATAGGGAAAGTATGAATTAGTAACTCATCATCATGTCCTATTAAAATAAAAATCTCTAAATACTCACAAGTGCTATGTGGGTCCCCCTTACTCTAAAAATGAGTAATTTTAGGGAGTTCCTATTGACTTGGATAAGGGAGAATAGGCATAAAAGGGTGGATTGGTTCATTGCATATCTGATCATAAGATAGTACATTCTTTGAACCGTAAATTAATATCTCTAAACTACACAACATGTCCATTAGCATCTTAATGAGGTCTAGAGAGGGATTAGTTTGGGGGATTCTTCCTAAGTTATAATGAAGCTGATAGGAAGCAGAGGGAGTGTATGACATTTCATGTTTAGGTTGTGTCAAGGAAACATAAGGATAATGAGTCATAGGCTAAGGTTCAGGAAGAAAAGGAACTTGTACCATTAGGTTGGAAACTATGCCTTGGTTGGTTGTTGTTTTTGCAGGTTAAATTACTGTCATGCTTAGACTAGATGAAGGCTAAGTTGTAACTTGATTAATTATAGGTATGATGGTGGATGGAATAGGCACCACTAAATTCTAGAATGGGGTGTGACTTGGCTAAATCAATTGTGGTTATGAAAGAAGGGAAGTTACTCCAGTGTTTAGGTGAGATTAGGCAGTTGGAGTGCCACATGTTGGTCATTTTTTATAGTTAGGTTACTTGTCAAAGTGATGGTTTGGGTAACCATCGGAAAAATAGTGGAGGTAACTAAAACTAAGTTTGTCTCCATCAAAGAGGTTGGCATACCATAAATTGGGTCACCCACATAATTATGGGTTTGGCTCATAAAAAGGTAATGTTGAAGGGTTGCCACATTATGATCAAGAAATCTAGCAAAATCTAGATCTCCCTAAATCACAATGGGGATTTAGTTAGGGATGGGAGTATGCTCTATATCTATAGTATACTCCATGATAGAATCAAAATTAAGAGGGGAAGGTGGAAGTGGTTGTCAGCTTGCATAAATGGCAATAATTTTGGCTTGATCTCGTGTTAATATCATGTAAGAGGTGGTTTAAATAATCTTAATACTTTGTATTTGAAATAGAATAAAGAAAAACTAGGTTTGAATATAGTGAAATAGGTTAATTTAGCTTAATTTAAGCAAATAAAACTACATAGTCACTAATGTCAGTAAGGATGACCGATATTGGTAGGAAAAGATCACTGACATCAGTGGAACAATCGATGTCAGTAGGTAAAGTCTAACGATACCGGTAGTGTTAACCAATGTCGGTCACTATGAAATCTTAGAAATAGAAAATCTGATGTTTTAATAAATTAGAGGCTAAAAATAGGTAAAATATTAGATGTAAAAGGGTTGTGTAAGGAGAAATGACAATAAAAAAACTTGAGATAATAGGTTATATAATCTAAGCTTTAGAAATAGTATTGATTTTATGGATTAATAAAAAAGCATCCTTACCAACTCAAAAATATAGAAGGCAATTGAAAAGGAAAAAGAACATGTAGCCAAAAATTATTAAGTGCTAAAGATTAATTTTAGTCTTGGGTTGGCTTATGCATTAATTAGATAGTGAGAAGAGAATTTGGTTATTAAAGGTACTAGAAATCAATCTAGAGCTAGTTTCAGATTTGTTTTGGTGCTCAAGAGGGAATTTATGCTAGACTAGGTACATGGCTTGTTATAGGAGCTTGCTCTCTGCACTTCACAAACCTAGAGTTAAGCTAGGTTGCTTATAAAATATATACCTTTTGTCTAGATATTATACTCTACTAGAGAATAGATTGGGCTCTCCCCTTAGTGGTGAAATCCAAGTAGGATAGCCATGTAGTGTAAGGTGATCCACTAGGTGATGAAATCTTGATGGGCCTTTTCTCAGGTGAGTTTTGATGCTTTTTTATGTGAATGTGATTTGGTTGTGTAACATAGGTGTACTATGATTTATTCAAAATGCTTATAATTAATTAGGTGAGTTAATATGCAATTAGTAAATTATGAAAATGTAGTAAATTTTAAAACAAAATCTTAAAATGTTGAGATTCAAATAAAAATAGAGAGGAAATAGGAATAGATCATGAATTTCACTATCCTAATGTGCATGCAAGAGGAAGTAAAGAAGGGATTTTATTTCTTTTTTTGTGAAAGAAAATGACAAATTATTTTTAGAAGCAAGGAAAAAAGAAAGAAGATTTTAATTTTAATGCCTTTTAAATAGAGAAACAAGATATTGACTTTTTCATTTTTAAGATAAAAGAGGAGGAAGTGAAATAAATTAAATTTAACTATAATGCACTTTTATGAATGTTTAAAATAATAAATTAACCCAAGGAAAACTCTAGGGTCCTATTGGGTGTGCCATAAATGTTTGATTAAATTTTATCTATTTTAAATCTAGAGAAAAACAAAGAGAAGGATAGGGATAGGGGATGAGAATGAACCCAAATTTGGTTTGTGTGTTGTATCCAGACATTGTGAGCACTCCTCTTTGGCTAGGGAGGACTAGCTACAAATAATAAATCACTACCACAAGATGTTTGTTAACAGATAAATGAGTGGGTTGCCAAGCTACGTACTTGTTCTAGGAAGTGTGAAACTTCTATAGAGATGATAGTCCACTTTTGAGAGGTAAAATAATTATAAATAATGTAATTAAAGGTAAATAGAGAGTAAAAGAGATAAAATTACCATTTTAAACAACCTTTTCATAATAGAGAGTGACACGATGTAGGTGAGGTGTTTTTTTGGTGTTTTAGAAGTTGTCTAGGTAGGGTTTTGAAGAGGTTAAGAAAATAATAGTCATTGACATCTATAGGTGTGTGACCAATGTCAATTAGTCTACCAAGATCAGTAGTGAGGTGACTGATGTTGGTTAGGATGCCAATTCTGGTAGGGGTAAAAATTATCTAAATTGTAAAAAGCTTTTCTAGGTCTAAGAAATGGTTTGGATCAGGTCAGAGAGGTTGAGAGAGTTAGGAAAAGGAGTTTATGGCTTGATTAAGTTTGGTTAGAGGTTTGGTATGCATGTAAGGGGAAATAAGTAAGGAAACTTTGTAACTCCCTCATAGGGGTATGGTAAAAATTATGTAAAGAAATACAAGTTAAATATAAAGAAATAGAAGAATAAATATTTAAATGACGTATGGTATCAGTGATATACTTAGCTCTATGGTGGTTGCTGAATGATAAGTGTCAGGTTGATGGTTTCTATTTAAGAGTCCAAACTTGAATGTCTGAATATAGATAACAAGTGGATACTATTGGTCCTCAATATCTCAATTTCTAATGGTGATTGACTTACGTAGAGTGGTTGTTATCCTAGATGTCAAAAAATAGAATGTTGAGAGCCTGAATGAGAGTAAGAATTGATTTTCTTAATTTCTACTGACCTAAACTAGAGGTTGGAGTTTGGCTTATATTATTGATGTTGATGATCCAAATGATGTTGGTAGGTAATCCACCAATGTCTTCCATGGGTTAATTGATGTCAGTGGCCCTAGAATAGGTAAACCTTTCTATTCTTTGCCTTATTTCTATTGTTGTACATGCCAAATGTGACACCCATTATAAAATGATAAAAATAAGAGGTTAGGGAGGAAGTAATTGTTTAGGAATTTAGTTTGGAAAGAGGAATAAGTCTTAGGTAGTTAGGATGAGGGGACCAGGTCTTGAGGTGACTCATCAGGGGATAATTAGTCATAAGATGAGGTGTCTAGGTAAGGTGGTAATAAGAGTTTTTAATTAACTTAATTAAGTATTTTAAATTAACTAAATGTGTAAGGGGTACAAGTATGGGTTATGAATATTAATTATTATTATTATTATTATTATTATTATTATAATGGGTTTAGTGGGGTTTTGACATAGGGGGTTATGCATATGTGTGGGACATAATTTTTGTGTCTACATTTATAAACCAAAAACCCTACCAGACTTTTCATCAAACTTTGCAAGTTCAAATTTCAATTCAAAAACCTACCAGACATTTTAGTAATAATTAGACATTATATATCCACTAGACTTTTAAAAATCAATAATAAGTCTAAACCCCAACCAACTCTATAGTTGGTTCTCCCAACCCATTTTTCTTAGAGTACATATATAGAAAGGAAATGAAGTTTAAGTCAAAGGGACCTAGTGTCCCATCTAGCATGGACTCAAATACAAATAAGATCACTAACATAGATCTAGGCCATATAGACCTAGAAGATTTCTAGAATATAATAAATGTTAAATTAAAGAATTATTAGATTCAAAGCATCTACGATAGTGGGTTTCCCTAGGAAATAGATTTCCCACTATTAATATAGATCCTTGAGCTTATTCTTATAATAATAAAACACTATGGTGTGAGGGAGGTGGTGAACTACAAAGGAGAGAAGATTTTGAATATAGAACCTAATTTTATAGATATCATATTCCTAATTTCAAAATATGAAAGATATCTAGATATAACCCCTGACTCTTCCAAGAAGTTCTATCAAGATAATAATACTTCCTATTTATAGGTTCTAAACAAATAATGGCTAAAAAACTCTAGACCTACATCCACAAAAATTCTTAAAACCCTAGCTAAGATAGACTTAAAAGATGAATTAGGATACATCATAATACTCTTTCACAAAGTTACATGGAACCCAAATGCCAAGAATTATCAAGATTTGATGTAACAGTATATCTAGGTCATCCATCAAAACAAATAGTATATCCACTAGGATAAATTGATTTATGACTCCATTCCCAAATAGTTGATGGAATTCCATAACTATAGTCAATTTTTATATGACCTCATACTTAGTCTATATATTATAAAAAGGGAGGGCATTCCCAAGATTGAACATAGTGCCTGATCAAGTCAACAAGGTATTTAACTACTACATTGACCTCACCCTTGAGGGAGGGCATTCCCAAGATTGAACATAGTGCCTGATCAAGTCAACAAGGTATTTAACTACTACATTGACCTCACCCTTGAAGTAAGCAAATAACATTTCAAAAGGGTCAATGATTCTTTCATATACTGCATCATAATTATGCTTTCAAAGGAACTAAAAATGAGAAGATTTTCTAATGTTTCAATATCTAAAATTATAAATTAGGGGTCATATTTCATTCTATTCCCAACATATTCATACATAAAATTTTGTGGTTTCAGTGGGTGTCCTTACACCCTTCCTATGTATGTAAGCAACAAATAGGCCTAATGTAACTTATGAGGTAACTTGTGGAAGCCCATAAGTTCTTATCAAGTAGACATAAGACATGGATCAACTTCCTTATTAATATTAGAAGATACACATTCCCTTCCCTATCAAAAGCCAAATGTGCAGATGTTGAGATGACTCAAATGACCTTAAGATATCTCAATGCAAGGACATTCTATGATGTGATTGGATATATTACCAGTATATTGGGTTTTTACCAATTATTCCCACATTCATTTTTATGAAGATTACTAGGAAGATATGTAGTATACAGAGGAAGTAAGGTTGAAAGATTATTATAGAATGACCATAGAATAAATCAAAACCTATAACATGGTACCAATTCTTGAAGATTTAAAATATGGTGAGTCACCAATTGATAAGGTGTATTATGATAATAAAATGTATCTCCAACCTCTTCCACTAGTTAGGTGATCCATACATGAATCCTTCTCATTGATGGATAAGACCACCTAGGTTATAGATAAAATAATAAATTATTTAAGGATAAAGGGGTAAAGATAACCAAAGAACCCTGAGTATTAGTGAGAAGTTGAGATAAGTAAAGGAGAATGGTATGACAATAATAATAGAAGGTTCTAGTAGTGGAACCCAAGCATACCAGGCATACAAGCTAATTATATCACACAAGTAGAAGTAGAAGTAAAAGGCAAAAAGGGGTCCTTCTAATAGCTAATAGATAGAAACAAAACCAATACCAACTTATATAGAGGACATAATTATTGTTTAACTAGCACAAATAGTTCCCCCTCCTACCTCTACTATTAAACTAACACAAATAATCCCTCCTCCTATCTCCACTACCCAATCATCTCAATCAACTACCCCTCTTTTTTCCACTAGTCAACCAATACAAGTAATTACACCTTCACCCAATCCACCTATATAAGTAACTCCCTTGGTAGTAAGCCAATCAACATAGTTAGATATTCAAACTCCACCTCCACCTCCATATTTTTCAATCACTTATACCTCATTCCCAATATAAACTATCACTCTATTAATCACTAATACCACCCATTAGTACATAGCTACAAACTTATTCATTATAACTACAATCCCACTAGCCATCCCAACCAATGGGATAGATACATATATATTTTCATCTTCCATCATACTCCTTATTTTATCTACTATGAGTGTTCCCACCATGTTAATTTATTCATTTATTGATTTAGATTACACCCTTCCACAGGTTCCCCTATTCCAACTACCCATGCCTACCCTTCCACTTGTGTCACTCCCATCTTCCAAACCCTAGATAAGCACATATATACCCACTTAACCCATTAAAGTACCCATTTCTTCCACTCCCATAGTAACCCAAGCCCCTATCAAGGAGGTGAAAACATCAAGACCCATTGATACAACTACGGCTACCCAACCCATAAATGGGAAAGAGAGCCAAATCATCAGTCAAGGATTTAATAGAAAAATCAGTGATAGATAAAACACTTGTCATAGTAGCTAATAGTGTATCAACTTTGGCTACAAATTCATAGATGATAGTGCTAGATTCATAGGTCACCACTCCAAATTGGCTAACATAATTAGTGTTGAAGAAGAAGAAATAAATGGTGTCTCCTAGCACTTTAGACTTTGGTTTATTAGAGGCATCTAGAAGATTGAGGATAATCCCCAGGACCATATCTAGAATATCTAATGATGAATTAAGGAAAGATATGTGGAAATAGTAGCTCCCCCACCAAATAAACAAAAGGAAAATTTAGTGATGGGGGATTATCAGATATATCAAGTTCACATGGGTCATATGATAAGAAAAATATTGAAACATGATGTTTAATCAAGTATCACCACTCTTTTTAAGAAAATGGATAGTGAAAAGGTCACTAAAGATGAATACAAAAAATTAAGTTGATAATTTGACAATTACCTTGAGGAGGTTCATCAATCCAATAGCCCAACCAACTCAATCTCTCTCCTAATTACCTAATAGATAAACATTTGAGATAATGAAAAATATTCATACCATGAGAAGTGACACAAAAGGCTAGGCTAATGAACTCATAATAAAAGGAAACAAAGTGATAGAGTTGATAATGGATTATTATAAGAATCTTAAGGATGATTATGTATATCTGAAAGTAGATATAAGTAAATATGAGGAAGATATTAAAATATTGAACTTATTCTTTCCAAAATTATAGGTTTTTAACATAATTAAGATTGACACCCTCATATCAAAAAAGATATTGAAGAGTTTTAAATAGAATGAAGAGTTGGGTATGGAAACCCATTTTAGAATCAAGATACTCACTGAGAGTATTAATAAGGCCAAAAGTACATGTGATAAGGCCATATATATAATCTATGACATTGAATATTTACTTAATAAATTTTTATATGAAGAAATAGATCATCAAGATCAAACCATTTTAGTTCAATAGGTTCAATACAAACTGAAATGGGTAGTCAAGAGAGAATCAACATGAGATACAAATTTCAACTTAATTACATCCATTGATTCATTAGGTATCACGATACACTAGATCAAATGGAAAAAGATACTCAAGTCTATAGAGATGCATCTACGGAACTATTTGAAGTGATATCATAAAGTGAGATCAACAACCTTTACACCCTTGGTCTTGATGAAGAATGCCTTCAAGATATCTTCAGTAGCTTTGATGCTTATAGTGAGAAGATACAAGCAAAAAATGAAAAGGAATCTTTAGAGGTCATGGTTGTGGATTAATTTTTTCAATTGATCGTAAAATACATTCTATAACTTACATTATTTTTATAATATATATTGTAAAGTTTCAAGTTACAAATTACAACTATCATTTTGACATCTCTTTTTGAGAAAGAGCCACTTATAAATTTCAATTATCTTTTTGATAGGATTTAGTTTTAAATTAAAAAATTGTAATTCACACTTTTTCTTTTGACAAAGTTTGAATTGATTAAAAAAACACATGTTTAAATTTACACTTTCCATTTTGTCAAGTTGAATGACTTAAATTTTTTTTAAAGTCTTCATTTCAATTTATAAATTAGGTTTTTCAAGTTGTAACCTAAAATATCCAAAAGTAATCAATTTTTACTAGGTAATGGTTAATTTTGGTGCCTCATTTCTTATGAGAGATAAAAAACACAACTCAAATAAGAAAGGTTTCATATATAAGATTAAAATGGATTTATACACTCCTCCAGCACTTGCTAAAACACCTATCAACTACATGTTTCATATCTAACCATCTACTCCACTAAGGATGGCATTTTAAGCTAAGGAGGATGTTTGCATGGAGTTTCTAGGTTCTTTCTTGCTCTATAATTGGGTGTAAGGTTTTGTTATCTCCCTCTCTTTGAAAGGATTATTTTTGTATAAATATGGGTACCCTAGCATAGCCCGTGGATATATTTGTGTTGTTAGAGAAATTATTCTACATTTTGAAGAATTGATCTACATGTTGTAACTTGGATAAAGATAGTAGACTAAAGTTTTCCCTTGTGTTGTATCTTGTTTGTGTATGTACGAATATTTATCAAGTTTATGAATGCTCTAATTTTTGTTTTAGTCATATAGATTCATCTATGGTGTTATTCATGCCCTTATAAAATCTTTGTAATTAAAAATAAAGAAACATGTTCCTTATTTGATAAAGATTCCATATTACCTTTGATCTCATATTTTTTCAAGATTATGCTTTAATAAACTCAACATAGTAAACATTAAATTATGTTCAAATAAAGTAAGCATTAATTTAAACTATACTATTTGGTGAAATCACCATTTTTTCCAATTTTAAAATATCATTCTAAAACTCTTTTCCTCACAATTTAAACCTTAGTTATGATAAATATCTATAAGAGGTAGTAGTTTTATGTGAACTGATCATATACTAGTTGCACCAAGCCTAGTGAAAGGAAGTTGGCCTTCTCCAGAGGTTCACCTCAATTTTTTAAGGTTTCATAAATTAGAGGCGATCCCATTATGTCATTATATTTTCCATGTGTTGCAACTCATAGTGCTACAAATACATTGGATGGGTGCAAAATCAAGGTAATAACAATACCTTTTCAACCTATCAAATCATGATGAAAATAATGTAAAAGATCCAAATTAAGGTTGTAAGGTTCACAATGGGGAGATAGTTATGACGATCCATTGGATGACATCATATGATGATCTTTCATATTTAAAAAATACAAAAATTCAAAAAAATAAAAAGCATACAAAACTCCAAAAATACTTTTAGCAGATATTTGTTCTAATGGCTCCTTGACATCTATGTGTTACTTCCATATTGATGGATGACATAATCAATTACTCTTACATATAAATATGTGTCACATTTCTACTTGAGTTGATACAAGATTACACATATATATGATACATTCCTATTTCCTATGTTGGGATTTCCCTCTACTCATGTCATATGGACATGGGGGTTATCCTCTTCTTTGATCTTGATATGCATAGGTTATATGATTCTATGATAACTATACATTATCATGTTTGAGATTACATATGTACTTAAACATGCCTATTATCAATGATTATATATTACATAGGGTAATTTATATGCTATACACATGACATACTTTTCTTAACACATTGGATCCATGGATCACTATGGCATGCTTATGTTGGTTATATATGCTTTAATTTATACACTTCTTTGAGTATCTTTCATTCCCTTTTTGAGGATTCAAATATGTTTCTTTGCTTGCAACCCCGATGGCTATGCATTATTTAATTGAAATTTTCATATGTCATTTTCTTTTGTATGGACATTTTAATATGTCATTACTACTTTTATGGACATTTGACTAAGTCATGTCCCTTTGATTGTGCATAATTTGAACATGTCCCTTGGAACATTGACTTTTGACTTAATTTTGAGTGATCTTGTGTGTGTGTTTATTTTATTATTGATATTATATTATTACTATCTAGACATTATTTTGATTGTTATCATCCATCTTAAGATACACTGGTTCTATGCACTTCAATGCTATATCCACCTAGATATGTTCCTTATATATGCTACATGGTTACATTCACATATGATATAATTGTGTTATCCTTTTGAGGTGAGGTAGATACTAGTTATTATTTTCACGTCACCTCAAATGGTAGGGGGATATTAGTAGGGGCATGTCATAGAAGCACTTTCTCTAGACTTGGCATAGTTTCCTGATTTAGTGGGGTGTGCTTTGGAAGCATGTTCTCCACACTCATTCAGTACATGGTACTTATATTAGTTTTTAGATTTAATGGGGGAATGTTTTGGGAACATGTTATCCAAATTAGTTTAGTATATGTTAATTATATTAGTTTTTAAATTTAGTGGGGGTGTGTCATATGGGAATGGCTTCCACACATAAACAGTTCTCAGATTCAGTTGGGGCATGCTTTGGAAGAATTTTCTCCACACATATTCAATATTCAATGTCTCTCATTTATAGTGGGGGAATGTTTTATAAACATATACTCTATATTGGTACTTATATTATTTTTTAGACTTCTCCATATATAGTGGGTTCATTCTTTAGAAGCATGCTCTCTACACTTACATAGTTATCTAAATTGGCCAAAACACACTGTTATAAGATTTAGATTAATAGTTATGGTAGAATTATATACATTGGTAATATTATTATACATAGTTTTAACATGAGACATATATAAGGTGTATATTATATGCAACATGTGCCTAATATTGAAAAATCAAAATCAGTTGTAGATTTTATAACTCTTTTATGGAATGTTACCTTGTCATGGACTTTTTTGTATTGATATTGCATAGACTTTTATGAATGTTTATTGATCAATATACTATAGTAGTTGGTTAAATTTTTGGTATGGTTGAGGTGATAAAATCACTCAATATTTCCATTTTTTAAAGTTGGAACTGTTCATCCAACCTCACCATGTTATAAGTATCAATGGGTTACAAGGTTGAGGTAATCTTAAATACTAGATATAAACTCAATTTTGATGCAAAGTTGGAGGCATGTTCCTTATGATAAATATCTCTATCTCCTTGGATATATTAAATTTAAATATTTATCTATATTTATCCTAATATTAGTTTTTAGATCCTTACAATGATATATATTTTTCAAAACAACTTGCCAATAGGTAAAGCAACTATATTGACACATAAGTGTACTCCTAAAACTTGATATTGTAATTTAAATTTATTTCAAACACTTTTAACCTAGATAATATGCACTAATTTTATTTTATAACATGTTATTGGTTTTAGGTCAATCACCAAAAAAACACTCAAGTTGGGCACATGAAAAGACACGATATGTATACACACCAGAGCAATGCATTCCTTTCATTTAAACTAGAAATTTAATTACTAGATTAAAGTGGAGGAAAATTTAGATTATATTTTATGATTTTATATCACCTTAATATTGTATAATTAGAAAACTTAGACCTTGTATATTCCTCCTAGCTCTTTGTCTTTTTTACTTCTTACACATCTTCTCTATCTTTGTACCCTTTGGCCTATATCTATTAGTCTCACCAATCTAATATTGATGATACAGGTACTTTATCTTGTTCAAAATTCTTAAATTTACTTATCTTCCATCTATATAAGTTTTTAGCATGTACCTAATCTCTTGATCTATGGACACTAACATCTGGGTTAGATAGTAACATCAATGCTACTATCATGTCCTGACATAAGTTCTCAATGTCATAAAGTAATCCAATTTTTAAATCAAATGTATCCTAATGGTCAGCCTAAATGATTAAATGTGAATTATTAATCCAAAGGGATTGATATAAATACAATATTAACCCTCACTTATTCCTCACTTATGAATACCTAAAAAGATACCAAAGAGACAAAGGTAGCTTGTCAAAAGAACTCTATAAAGCATTAAATTGATCAAATCTTACCTATTTCTATATCAATAATAGGAATACACATATACAGGTCTAAACTAATAAAAGAGTATCCCAAGAGTATGATTTTCCAAGTTACAAGATAAGACACTATCGTACTTATTTTATGCACATTATTTGATTCACACATAAGCTAACACATAGGGGATAACTACATCATCTGAGTCTCTCTTTATAGTATTGGCTATGTAGGCAAAATTATTTGATATAAAGGTCATTATGGTCAACTTAACACCATGTTCACACTAACCCATTTTTCTCCAATGTCATATTGAAGATGGAACTCTAAGGTTTTGCCATTTCACAAGGAGTGCTTGTCCATGACCTAGACCTAAATATACCAGAGTAAAGGTAAATCAAAACATAAAAGCATCTAAGTGGTTAATCTAATTTTATTAGATATTATATACAAGACACTAACATCAAAAAAATTGTCCCCAGTTAACATTACTATCCAAGGAGCCATAAACATTAGAATTGAAATCTAATGACTATTCTGAAATTTCCTTCCCACCTGCTTTTATCATATTTCAGATCTAAAAGTATATTAATATTAGAATAAGCTAAGTAATTCACTTCTTTGTCATTTGTATTTATCATAGTTATACTTTCCATATTTTTACTATCTTAGCATAATAAATTTAGTGTATGCTTATATCTAAGTTTAGTATTTAGTTGGTTTACTATAGATTTGATTATCACCCTTGTTCAATTTCATTTTTATATAGCCCTTTACCAACCTAGATAACACCAATCTAGATTCCATTTTAGGGTTAAATAGATCTACAATGTAATAATATGAAATAATTATTTAGATGTGTCTCTTGAAGTATCATGAAAGTAGTCATGAGATAAGTAATAAGTATAATAATTATCCTAAGGAGAAATATATGGAGAGTGAACTAGAAGAGATCCTAGAACCTCTAGAGAATCTTGAAGAAGAATATATTTTGATATAATAGGTGCTATGAAATGATTGATAGTAAGAGGTTATAAATTAATCATGGGGCATGCATGAATATGAATTATAGGAATTGAATGTGTGAATATTGGAGATAGAGCTTGACAAACTCATATAGGGAGATAGTGGTGGTGTCAAAGATGAAAATTTAGTATAATAAAATAATGATACAATGGTTTCATAAATTCAAATCTAATATGAATCATAACTAATGGTGATGAAATAGTAATATGTATCACTTGAGGTTAAATGATTCACTCCTCATGAAGTACATCATATTATCACATGTGTGATTTCAGAGGTAGAATATGAAGCTCAAAACGTTCACTATGAATGCCATGTAAGTCTTTATCATGCAAAAACTTGAGAAAATGACATAGTGTAGAAGGTAAAAATATATATTTATTAAACCATGCATGTCCAAGTAATAGATTATATGACCATTTATCAATAATGCCATAGAATCAAAATGAAAAAGTCATGGGACTAATTTTAATATGTATTGTAATACCACCAAGTGGTGTGCATGATATGAAATTGTAACTATGGATCATCATAGATGTGCTAATTAAATTTCATTAAGTGTAGCTTTAACTAGATAGAAATGACATAGTAATATGATTTTTACTATAACTATTGTAAATCATAATGCCATGTATACTCAAATGGTGATACAAAAAAATGTATGAATGTATAGAGGACCATTATTTGGTTAAATATTAGGTATCTCTTGTTCATATAATGTAATGGAAGGAACTTTACATTGATAACTTGAAATCATGCCAATTATTTATTTAATCTCTTGATCATGTGGAATAGTTGATTGTTTTATAGATTTTGTCATATGCCAATTATCATGTTTTTTAGTATTATAATTTGACAATGGACTATTAAAAAAAATTAGTCATTTATTAGGTGTTGTGACATATTTGTTTAATGTAGAATTATAGACTTGAATTTGAATAGTGTTTTTATTGATTAGATATTTAATCTCATGTCATAATTTGAAGCATTGATTAGTTGAATATCCAAAATATTGATGATAATCACAAAATAGGTTGGTGTTGTTATACCTTCTAGGTAATTCTTGAGTTGTATCTAATTTTTATGGCTCAAATAAAGTAATAACATTACACTAAAGCAAGCAATTAAGCTATTTGTGAGGTGGTTTTAATAATGTCATAAATTTTTAAGTGTTACTATAAGTAGGAGAGATAATATTATTATTGGTTTGTGAAAATATGTTTATATTTTTGGCCTCATTCTTATTTTAAAATCATGTGCATCATTAGTTTTAGGTTTGAGCATTGTCTTTCCTTAATAATTAGAGGTAGTTAATGCAGAAATGATAGATTTATACTTGAATATATTTTCATCCAAAATTTTAATCTAAATGTTGCATAGTACATGGAAAATCTCACTAAAATATTTTTAAGAATTCCCTTGGTTAGATAACAGAAAAAATCCTAATTTTTTCCAAATGAATCCATGTTATCCTCCCAAGGGATCCTTAACTAATCTTAATTTATTTGATAAAAAAATACCTACTACAACTAGATTATGTTAAGTAAAGAAATAATAACAAGTTTATCATTTATGAGGGGATCCCTTTTTGGTGCAGGAAATGCAACCAAACGGGACATATCGCTGATCGTTGTGGTGCTGGGAAATCTCATCCCAGACGTCCTCCTTCTTGGTGGACTAAGGAATCCTCTGCTCACAAAGTTGACAAACAACCTTTGGAATCTTCTTCCGAATCTGAGACTGAGAATGAGGAAAGTCTGCAATCCGAACTGGAAGATGAAGAAGATTCATTGGTGAATCAATCTAACGAAGTAGTGGCTGTGGGTAGTGAAGCTGTGGAGCCAGAGGAGGAGGTGGTGGTATCTTCCCCTGTTTAGGAGGATCTCCCTAAGAGCCAGTTAATGTTTAACTCTCACAAGGATTTTATGCCTCTTGGGATCCAAAGGTCCATGACTTCTGAGGTATGGGATGCTGAGGCAGCTAAGGTAGAGGAAGGGTGGATAGCTGTAAGAAGAAAGAAGTCAAAGCTTTTGGTTCCTCCCCTCGATATGAATCTTTGGTCAAGTAAAAAAAAAATAGCCCAAACTTAAAAGATTCATCTAAAGCCCCCTTTCACTAACTGGTTTTCTCTGGGGGCTGCATTCTGGTAGGGTTTTCTAGTTTTTGGTTTCAGCTTGGTGTTTATACTGGTCTTCTTTTAGATCAGTGTTTTGACTACTTGGTTAATGGTTTTATTTTTGTAAACTGGTTCTTTTGTTAACCTAGCAGTGCTTGTGTTTCCAGAACTTTGTTTTTTGGATTTTGACCAGATGTTTATCTGGTGGTTTCAGGTCCATTTAAAACTTGTTTTTGCTACTTCCTTGTAGTGTTTTTTAGGCTTAGCCTGTGGTCTTTGACATTCTCTCTTTCGCTCTTTGTAATAGGGTTCGGGGCCCCTTCAAAACCTGCTTTTACCCTCAATCTAAAACAAGTTTATCATTTAAAAACATATAAATAATTGGCTTTTATGGCTACTATTATTCTTAATTACATTCAATGTAAATTCAATTACTTGTTTGAAAATCACTTTACATAAATTAGCATTTCGTTATCATTCTCTTATAGCTAAGGAATAGTCTAAAATATTTACCAAACAACCTAATCCACTATTTATTTCATCTATTCAAATTATATTTTCAAGATAACTTAGAAATACTTTGATAATCATTTCAAAACATAGTTTACAATGTTTATAATATCAATATGTTCTTTATATATTAGGTACTTTTAAATAATACATAGTTTCATCCTTTCAATAATAATACAACATATTACATTCTCCTATCCAAGGAAGTCATAAATGAGTAAGTATTCATAAATATAATCCATATGAACACTGAACATCATAATCATTGTTGAGAATTATATAATAAGAGGTATAAAATCATTAGATGTTTTACCTCTAATCACATAACCTTTCAGATCCCCTACACACCTCTAATTTCCTATTGTGGCCTTAACCTTCATGAGAAGGTAGACACAAAACCATTACAAGTTAAAATAATGTGAATTTAAGTCCTACTATATAAAGCTCCATGTAGCAAAAATAAATTATCAATAGTGAACCAAAATAGGAAATAAAACATTCATAATAAATTCTAAGTATATATACTTATGGACATAAGATTTAGGAGTTAATGAGTCCACCTCATTTCATCCATACTTAGAAATTAGTTCCCAAATTTAAAGTCAAGTTGAAATTAAGGATCTCCATAATCTATTTAGTGCTCATGTTCCTAAGTCCACATCCATAATCAACCCATCTATCCTAACAATTTTTTTTTTTTTGTGATGTTCATATAAAAACTCATGCATCAACATGAGGAAATATTCAAGAAGTGTAAAAATAATGATGCATCACATTGGTTTACCATACCAGCCATGAAAGGTATATTCATCCTTACACATTATAAGGTTTACCAATAAAACATACATGAAAATAATAGAAGGTAAATCATTGAAAAATTCATTTAAATATAATGCGTCATACATGCATCCCATACCACCTACACAATGCATCATTAATCATTTATCCTATCAAGGAAGGACAAAAAACCCAATAGAGTATACATGTAGGATTATTTAGGTTCTATAAGAGGATTTAAATATAGTAAATTCTTCACAAAATATATATAATGAAGGAATTAAATATTTTTGAAAGGAATTACATATTTAATTTATAGTCATTAAAATTATCCAGCTTTACTACATACCTTTTTAATTTCTAAATATATGCCACTTTATACAAGTCACCCACATAAATTAAGAAATGGACATAGAGAATAACATATATGGTCAATGTAAAACAATCATTTAAAATTTAATGACCTAAATTATTATTTTGATGCTTTACAACAGAGATGTATAAGGATATTTTCAAATTTAGTCCCATCAACAACACAAATCAACATTAATGCAAGTACCACCCAGACTAATCATTCCATAACCATAATTTTGTTTACACATAAAGTAGTTTAAAATTTAAGTAGCCTCAAAGCATATGAGTCACCAAGAATAAGAACATTGATCAGTCATAAAGGGCTATGTAAGAGGTTCAATATCAATTTTATAGAGAAAAGAAAACCCTATACTATAGGGATGTCATATCCCACTTTGGGTGAGCTTAAATAACATGATTAAAACACCATTGTAACAAGTCCCCTTATTATTTTTGATGAGATACCTTTCTTCTCTGATCTATACTTTTGCTTTGAGTAATATGAAATTATTATGTTTTAGTGTTATTTCATATTGGATAAATGTTTGTGTTTGATATTTAAATTATTTATTAGTTTTTATGATTACTCTCCTTGTACATGTGCATATTATCTTGTTTAATTGATTTAGGGTAGAAAATTAATGAGATAGTCTTGAGAATGGAAGAGTCTAAAGATCATTTAATAAGTGAAATACATGTATATAATGGTAAGATGGTGAGAGATAACATGTACTTACACTTCCACTATTCTATTATGTGTTGTTTAGTAATGTCTTGGCCTAGTGTTGTGTGTATGTTTTATTGTTTTGTGGAGATATTTTATTACTATTTATTTTAGAATCCATAATTAGAATTATGATAATATTTTTTTTTATTACATATATTATAGGATGTACTTGACTAGTGCATGCCTATTTTAAATTTGAATAAATACAACATAAATATTTACTTAAGATATATTTTTTACTTATAAGGACCTAGGTCATAAAGAAAGATCATTTAATAAGTGAAATACATGTATATAATGGTAAGATGGTGAGAGATAACATGTACTTACACTTCCACTATTCTATTATGTGTTGTTTAGTAATGTCTTGGCCTAGTGTTGTGTGTATGTTTTATTGTTTTGTGGAGATATTTTATTACTATTTATTTTAGAATCCATAATTAGAATTATGATAATATTTATTTTTATTACATATATTATAGGATGTACTTGACTAGTGCATGCCTATTTTAAATTTGAATAAATACAACATAAATATTTACTTAAGATATATTTTTTACTTATAAGGACCTAGGTCATAAAGTATTATAACCTTGGATTTTCAAAGATTATAATTTATAACAAAAGAAGGCATCATGGTCATAAACCTTATCCATGAGGAACATTATGATTACCCGAATCTTTGTTTCCAAGGTTATAACTATTAAAAAGGTGTCTAATTATTATAAATATCATAATTATTAATCCAAAAAGGTGATTAATAATTTAATATGATTAAAAGGTTAGATTTGGTTAAATTGAAATCCACAAAGGTATTTCCCTCAAGATAACAAAGTAATAAGAAGGAAATAAGAGAACGAGAATGAAAATGAAGAATGATGGAGGTAGTGGGTTGTACCTATTATGATATTTTTTTGGGAATATTTACTTTGGCACTATGTGGAAATTCTATTTTAGACCTCCACTTTACCATATATCTAATTTTTACATTCATAGAATTATTGGAGGTGTTTCCCTATGGATTTATAGTGTATTTTGGAAATTTTACAAAAGTAGATTAAGCAATGGAGGAAGACAAGGATACAGTTTAAAAGGAAAAGGAAATATTTCACATACTAATCAATTAAGAAGTGAGTATTTGATCATTTTAGTTCTCTCTCCTTCTCATTTTTCTTTCTACTGATGCATTTGAATGCCATGATAATATATTAGAAAATAAAACTATCAGAGGAAGGAAAAATTAGAATACTACACAACCTTCCATGCCTTTCATGATTCCTCATTCATTTCATCTTCCTTACACGGTCTTATCTATCAAGATAAAATATGGCTCTCCTTTTTCCTTATTGCTTTAATTGTTACTCTAGATGAAGAACAATTATGTTAGATTTTGGATTTCATTATCATCTAAACCTACTTATTGAATTATTTGTTTGATATTATGAAAACCATATTATTTTTACCTCAGATGGAAATATAGTTATTGAGTCTACAAACCTAGATGGCTATTTTTTTATTTGAATGAAAAAATATATGGTTTCTTGATCTCATTGATGTATAATTAGTTGCATTAATTTTTATTATTTATTGTGTTTCCTTACATGTGAAAAACTATGGTTTTCATGGTGGCAAGTTTCTCACATACTCTCTCAAATTTTTAACTTTGTATACATTTATTTCACTATTATTTTGTTCAAAGGATTATTGCATACTCATGGCTTGGGTGGTAAAGGCCACCAATGGTTGGGCTTGTACTACACTCCCCATTTTTCATTGGTGGTTAAATGATGGATTTATTAGATATATGAATCAAAGAAAAAGTTGATTATATTATTTATTTATATAATTTTGTGTTAAATACTTAAATGATATTGCAATAATTATCAAATATTTTAAGGTTAATTTCCATTGTACTCCTTTTGTATGAAAAATCCCTAGTAGTGCCTATGGAAATTTGAGGCACTTAATATTTTAATTATGAGTTTATTTTACAAGGAAAAATCTATTAGTAGATTTTAATATTATTAAAATAAATATATTAATGAAAATGAATCCATGCCCTATTCTATGTATATTTATTAGTATTGGATTAAAACCCAGTTTTGAAAATCACTTAGTTATGCATGAATATTGAAAGGAAATGAACTAGTATATAATTATTATATATTACAATATATCATTCAATTTTATCTAGTATTATAAGATGAATATGTTATTGATATTCATCCAAATATGGTCTATGCATAATCTCATTTCGTGATTGCATAAAAGATGTCTTGTTTATAATCTAAATTGATTTCATATTGCACTTGACCATATATTATCAAGATATGCATTATTTTTAATAGGCTATTGGTTAGTCTGATTACACCATTGTATTGATTTATTCTTAATATGGATATTTCTCTAGTTATATGAAACATTATTCAAGTAATTATAGTGGTTTAGGGTTAGACTAGGTACATTCTCAGTTTGTATCTTCGAGTAATGGAAATGGTGATCCTTTATGGTTATTTTGTTTCAAAAATGATAAGAGTAAATAATCGCATTAGGGTAGTGTTTTTATTAATATAACATGGAAATTTATTATTAGGATTGGTTATACATTATAAGATCAATAACTTTGTTATAACTCTTAATGATGCATTACTAGTACTTTATTAGTATATAAATGTATAGCTTATGATAGTCATATGATCTTGTGATCATAAGTCCAACTGTGTATTTACATTAAAATTGTATCACTTTTTGGAATAGGTGTTATGGATTGGTTTACTCTATTAACTCTACCTCTAGTAGGTAAACTATGTAAGCATATTATGAATAAAATTTGCTAGCACTATATGTTGTTAAGTTTCATGAAAAGTGGAATATGTTGGAGTTATTTTTTATAATTTTCCTAGCATTAAAATATTGTCTTGTGTATTTAAGAAGGATTGTACCCTGATTACATAGTAAAATGACTATCATGGAGATCTTGCATCTTTATTTTTTATACATTGTTATTAGCAAAGACTGTAACTACATGTGTAACTTTATTAATTATCATAAAAGTAATAATAATAATTTTGATTGAGAATTTAGAGTAAAAATTTAATAGTATGCAAATGGTGTGATTTTTTGTGAACTTGGGAATCATGGTATTGAACTCTTAAAACCATCTTGAAACTCTTTTATTTATGTAATCATGTTGTATTCATGTCATGCATGAATTTAAAGCATAATTTCGAGAGACTAAGCTCCTATAAATCCTTATTAATTATCATTATGTATCCATATGATCGAAGGGATATGTATTTTTTTAATTCTTATTAGTAGTAATTTGTGATCTTTAGTCACTAAGACACCTTGTGCATACTTTTCTAGTAGAGGAGTGCATCCTTGAAAAGAGGTAATGATTATTATATATGAGTAATGCTAAGAGATATTTTGGACTTATATTTTATGACATAATACATTATGATTAATTTTAATAAACACCATATGGATAATTACTATAGTACTAGAACCATATTGTATTGGCATAAGGATCGATGTATTGTTAATTGTAGGTGATAATCACTTTAGTGGTAGAGTAGGAGAATAAGAGAATGTTGTTATTGAATATTATATAAATTATAATATGATCAAGTTCTAAGTCAAGTAAAAATATTAAATTAACAATGAATTGACATAGTGATAACAACATAATCTATGCATTATAGAATATTGAATTTCATGAGAGTTTTATGTTTATGATAAAAAAATATTATACTAACGTGTAAATTTTTTTTAGTGGTGAAAATTTAAAGGTTAATATAAGAATTAATTATGAATTTATAATATTATATAAGTTTAATATACTTTAATGGATCTTTTGTTTTCTTAAAACTTAGATTTGTAAGTATATTTATGAATAAGTGTTAGTTGTTGATTATGTGGGTTTGGCTTAAGTATAAAATTGATTACCTTGTATTTGGTGAAGTAATATTGATTCTAAGGGATTGAAATTACTTTGGTTAATCATATAATTAATTTTTTTACATCTTATACTTCTTAATAATTCAATAAAGAAGATGTGATCTATTTTTCTCATTAGTAAACAATTCAAGATGTTGTGTGATAATTATTTTTGGTATCAATGAAATATTATCATTTAAAAAAGAAAGTATTAAAGTAATGAAATAATCTAACTATATAGCAAATGTATAAATTAAATTATTACTAGTAATTAAGTCACTAAATTGTTATTATTATTTGAAGTGGTTGTTTTACTTAGAAGGTCAATAATATGACATGAAATTTCCTTTATCAAATATTGGGTGAGACATTTTAACATATTTTCCTAACTAAATAAATTGGATAAAGTGTAGTATTTTTGGGAGATATATTATTTTTATTAGAATTAATTATGAGATTCTATTACAACTTAATTCATTGTAATTAGTGTAGGATAGAATCATATATTATGATGGAATATTAACTCCATCATAACCATAATTGTTACAACAATCATAAAACTAGACTAAATCCTATTATATGCTTATGTATGAGTTAGACCCTACTAATTTTTTCATTGAATTTATTAAATATTATCCCTATCAAGTTAAGTAGTACATGTATCATGTTGGTATAATTTATTAGTAAAACACGAATAGCCACTGATCACTTTTGGACAAAGGCATTCATATTCTTGATTATAAAAAAATTCTAAAGGTTGAATTTATAAGAATATGACAAGGGAATACACACCTTTTAAGATTAAATTATTATATTTTTAGTCCACATAATATAGATCATAAAAATATAAATTTATGTTGATCTATCTTTATAGTAGTTATAAAATAACCAGTAAAAAACTATCTAATAAAAAAGAAGCTAAATAGGTCATAATACACATCTAAAAAAGTTACCACCTCTAATATTAAAATCCTATGCACAATGTAAAGTATATTTTCTAATATTTATACTTTACATACGTGGAATATTGATAATATTTAACAAAGTTATAAAAACATATAATAGAAAAGTATAATTATAATTAAAGCATAAGATAAAGTGAATTTTAACTCCAAAATCCAATTGATATATGCAATAACTATCAGTTCAAAATTAATATTTTAAGTTCCATATTGATGAGAGAATTAAGGTTTATAAACAAAAATTACAACTCAAAAAACACATCTAATTTTAAATTCACCCATGGTAAGTGAATAATCTAATACTAGATCAAATACATATTGGTGTTTATGTACACACCAATGTGCATATCTATCCTCATTTTAATTATGCTAGAACAATCAAGGGTCTTAGCATATCCATATATTCACTTATTCATGACTTAAAAGGGAGGAAGGGATATTAAAAATTGCCTAAAATAGATTAATGTAGGTGTCAAGGACTAAATACAAGTCATAAGATTCCAAAATGCCTATAATACTCCAATCATTCCTTTCTCATTCTCTCTATGTGTATTGTTTTATAAACCCTTCTCCAATTATTATGTGTTTCAAACTATCCTAAACCCCCAGTAAATATTTTTTACGTAAATTGTAAGGGACACAAATATCTAATCAAAATTATTGTGGGCATGATAAAAATGGCATCTATGAGTTACATGATTGTGTTGGCAAGACTACTAGTTTAACATGCAATATTCATATTTTCCCATGTATTTTTTCTATTTTTTCACCTAAAATCATTGAAAAATACATATGAGGTTTGAGTAAAAATTAACTATGGATTCACTAATGAGATTTACTATTCAAGTTCATGATAATAAATCATACAAAAAATTGAAATGTTAACCTTCTTTCTTCAAATTTATAGATTTTAATTATCATTATATTCTAATTGATAATTAGTCATCTTTAACTAAAGTCTCATTACTAATTTTTGTATTAAGTCATTTTTAATTGTTTTAAATATGATTTATTTAATAAACTATTGGGCCCAAAAATAAAAACCACTAAGCCAAAGTCATGATCAACATTAAACTAAGCTTGGTATCGATGCCTTAGTGTATAAAATTTGAAATATTCTCAATATTATAAATATCTTTACAATTCTGATGATACATTATCCCAAGACAAGTTACTTATTAAAATGATGTTTATGTAATAATTTTAATAATTTTGATATCTTATAACAATATCTATCATAGTACTTTAGTCTTAGGAAAATATTTAGCAAATATTATTGGATTAAAGCATTGACATTGGAATAGTCCCTTAATCCACATCTATGGATTAGATAACAAAGTCAAGTTCTTGCCAATGCCTACATCTTAGGCCTTTTAGGAAATATCAAGGCCATTTATTAAACCTTTTTTTGAGTCACAATTCTACTTATAATGTATAATATAGACTTAAATGGATGTCATAATTAATAGTATAATGCCAAAGTAGCCTCAAAGTTAATGATAAATATGGAGAATTATATTACAAGTTTATATTTCAAACTAAGTTTGTGACTTAAGTTAAAATCAATAAAAATATTAATGTTGCTACAATTTATACTTTAATATCAAGTTACAATTAGCAAAAATAAGGTGATAACATAATATCAGTGTGACACATCTATGGGTGTTGACTAGTCAAAAAATAGAATAAAAAATCTATTTTAGTACATGGAAATTTTAAGATTGGTTTGATAACCTTTAGCTATCCAAACCAGTCCTCTATCATTATAGATAAATCCATACCCATAGGCCTATATAAATAATATTGTAATAAGTGTTATGCAATTGATCACTTTAAAATATAAACATTGATCCAATTGTAAACATATAACTACATAATAATATCATAAACATAATCATATAAATATTTATTCAAAACATAACTGATAGAGATTAATCACACAATATGATCTACTAAATACACTCAAAAAATTTAACAAAAACCATGTTTCCACAACATTCTATCTACCTTGTCAGGTGGTACAATGTACCGGTTCTAGTTTCACTATGTAATGTGTTTTATTTGAATTGAATTTACATTATTCTCTCACATTCCATTAGTTTATCATCTACACAAATATATTTGATGATTTCCTCTCTTTTAAGTGGTACCACTTATGCTTCTCTCACACACTCACCATAATAAAAGAGTGATTAGACCTAATTAAGGTAATCAAAATCCAAATGATAATCATGAGTAATTTACTAATAATCAATTTGATAATAATAAGTAATATACATATGTATACATCTATTTCACATAATCATAATTCATTTTACACAATAATAAATGAATTTAATTCAAACTAACCATCATTAGATCCTTAATTATTCTAAGAAGAAAATAATAGTTGTATAAACAAATTCAAAATACTCCATAGCTAATAAAATTCAAATCCACATGGTGTTTAAACCCACTTATTAAAATAGAGGATTATAATAGTTTAATTGAAAAAATTATAATGTGAAAATATTCATGTGTTAAACTGACTTTGTCTATAAGTGAGGAAAGAAAACTATTTGATAATATAATTTGAAGTTCATTATGATGAATTTGGTGTTCAATTTTTGTAAGCATGGTTTTAAATTTAAGCACATAATCAACTAGATATTCATTCAGTCCTTGTTTGATAAGATAAATTTACTAAAATGTGACCTTTTGACTAGATGTTATATAAAATTATGGTAAACACATATTAGCTAAATCATTGAGTCTATGCACAAAACCCACACATAGGGTTTAGAACTAATATGAGATACAATATATGTGACTTATCAAGAATAACTTGTTCATAAATAAATCATTGTAGTGAAAACCAAATTAATATGTAAAATAAGATCAATTATGATGTGATATATCCCCATTTCCATTATATAATGTAAATTTATGAACTTGAAATGGAAGAGACAAGGGGTGAAAAATAACTTCCATAACCAAATGGTTATGTAATATAACATAAGATGAAATGAAATGGATATGTTTTTTAGATCATTTAGATAGTTATGTATATTGAAAGTGTATGCCTTCAAGCCATTATTTTACTTTACAATCAGTAGATGTAACACTAGGTGTAGGATTAGCATTGTTAAGTGTGTATGGAAGAATCAAATCCTTGTTATAATTAAAATTAGTTGTAATAGAGGCACAGTTGGTGTCAGCAATTTGGCTTGTCAAGGCCAAATTCCAACCCCTACAATTGAAAATTTTTCATGACAACCACATTAGCCTCTACATGGTGATATCTTAAGTCATGATGTCTCCTATTTTATTCTTGAAGTTATTCAAACACTCCAAGAGGTGTAATTGAGTTTGTTTGTGATCACAATATGTCCTAGATGTCTTTAATCCTTAGGTGATGTGCTTGACCATCATAACGTTCATTTAATTTCAAGCGAAGGGAGTATGTATCAATGTCATGTCTCCATGTAAATTGATTTCAATAATTACCATGATGTTTTAGTATCTTATAATGTCTTTAACAATGAATTGAAGTGGTCTTATGATCTAGACCTAATGAGCTAACATGTTTAAACATGGTAGTTTATGAATCACTATGAGTTTCACTAATGTATATAGTATATTCAATCATGATGGGATATAGTCCTTAAAAATGGGTGATGAACATACATAAAATACTCATGAATAACTTTTACTAAGGTTTTAAGGTACTCTTGTGAGATTTATTGTCAATCATCTTTGTAAAATTATGTGCATGTGCTCTAAAAGTGAATGTTTTAGTATTTAAATTGAAAATTTTGACCTCATAAGGATTTAAATAATCATTAATATATTTTAATCACCCATCATGGTAATAATTTTACTTGGTTACATGGTTCTTGTTTTGATAAGTGTCTCTTCTAAGAGCTTATAAGGTTCTTTAGCCCCCAAAAAAGCTACCACATGTGAAAAGAGCTATATTTTTTCTCTTCTTGGCGTATTCCTTGATTTTAATATGCTTTTGACCCATATTTTTCTCCATATTGACCTAAAATTATAGTTTTAAGATGAAATAAGAGGAAAGGAAGGAGAATTTGTAGGTTTGGGTAGTGTTTTTAGATGGTATGGACCCATATTATATGGATCTACTCATTAGAAGTCTTAGAGATGCAAGAACTAGTTACAGACACATGAAGAAGAGATTAGTAGATTTTAAGGCTTGATAATACCAAAAATAGTGTGTTTTACATCACTTATTCATTAAAAGATAACAAGAGCACCTCAGGTTTATGCTCAGTCTATATAGTAGAGAGAGAAAGTAGATCTAAGATCTTGACCAAAGAAAATAGTCCTCATGGCCTTCTAATAATGGGTATTTTTTGTTGGTTTTGTATTCTTATATTTATGAATAAAGGATAAGAACTTAAGATTTCTATTTAATATTAACATCTATACAAGGCAAGAAGAGTGGTATAGTTTTGTGAAATTCTTGACTATTCTAACAAAAAGATTGATTGATCCTAGTTATTCAGGTCTTGAGTAGACCTTTCATGGATTTACAAATAGTTTGATACACATGAGTGAGTGAAAAAAGTTCAATAATACATCTACTACTAATCTACAGTCTACAAGAAAGTTGAAGATAGTTGTACGGTTCATAATGGATCTAAGGGTGTCAAGATTCATTGAGATGTTGTTTATAGGGTTTCATTCATGTAAGGTTAATTAAGTTATAGTGGATCAAAGTGTATCAAAGGTTAATTAAGTTATAGTGGATAAATAACCCTCAATAATCCTTAAACATATACATAATCCTAGTTTAGTAGATGTTCATTAAACTTAGCATTTCTTAAGGTAGCATGGATATTCCTAGGTTTCAATTTTACCAGTGTATGCTAGTTTAAGGGTCTCCAAAATTATATATCTATTTAAGCCATATGCCTATGCTTCCTTAAGATCATTAATGACTTTATTTATAGTGGGTTTACATTTTATTTTCACTTAATGGTGTTTATTTCCATCTCCATAGTATTTGTCACTGTCACTCAACATTGTATAAGATTATCATTCCACTCTATTCTCATCATCCATACACATATCACTATGTATTTATTCAAATTAACCTCATGGATCCACTACCAAAGAAGATTAAAGAGTGTTATAAAGCATTATGGTCATTAATATATGTTTTAAATCCTTAAAAACATGCTTAAAAGGTCAATCTCCACCTATAACTAAGGTAAATATAGTCAAGATATGCTTCATGAAAGTGGTGTTTTTAAGAGACTACAAGATATGAATATCTCAATGAAATGAGGTTGAACTATCTCCCTTAGATACTTTAAATAAATGGAATAGGTTAATCAATAGTATTTTTGACCTTATAAATGTCTCATTCCAACAATCCATATAGAGGTGTCTCATAATCACCTATAGCCATGCAAAGAAGAGATGAACCAAGTGCAAAATGGCCTAACCTTCAAACCTTAGTGAAAATATTGAATTGAATGGGTCATTGAGAAATATTAATTAACATTAGGTTCTATCCAATATATTCTCAAAAATATCATTATGTTGATATATATTCAATATCCTAAGAGAGAGAGGCCTATAGTCATATCTACAAGCACATTTAGTCATAAGCCTAAGAAGTGGGCAGAGTAATGATTGAATACTTTCAAGGTAAGTGAAGATTCAAATAAGGTTATGGAGTTCATAAATACCATTTAAATTAATTAATGAGAGGTTAATAAGCTATATTATTAACCTTATAAAGGTCTAGATCTATCTCAATCTATTAAAAAACAAAGGGAACCATCATCTACAGTCATGCAAAGATATAGTTAGGTTGCCTCTCTAAGGTTTATTCAAAATGAGGAGATAGATTTTGTATAGTTTAAATTTATAAGACATTAAATATTGAAACAAAATAAAATAAGTTATGGTATGTTCTTAAACTCAATAAGATAATCAAATGTGAATCTATAACTAGCTTAGTGGCATGGTGTAGCTAAGAAAGGCAAAAATCAATTTTGACCAAGGGTGAAAGGTAGACTTGTGGTTATGAAGCATGATGGAGTGTTTAGACCTGATAAATAATCAAAATAAATTTTAAACCATTTAAATTATTTGAGGTGTTATGAACCCACATTATAACAATCATCATTTCCTAAGACAACCTATAGGTTCTAAGTATTATACTGTGCATAATGGGTAAGATAGTAGGTCAACAGTGTTGGCATGAACTTTAAGAGGTGTTTTATACCTAAATAGGTTTTATAACATATTAAAATTATTGTATAAGGTTACTTAAACATAAAAACATGACTAAAACATAAAACATAATCTAAAATGAACTATAGTCTACTATTCTCAAAGAGCTATCATTTTCAATAAAAGAAGAAGATGACTATTGGTATGTTAAAGGAATAGATTTAATTTTAATATGATGTATATAGGGTTTTAACACCCATAAAACAATAATAAATATTCTTAGAAACATTAAATGATTATATAATGGCCTAAATCTATTGAAATCTAAGAGAACTTACACATAGTCAGTATATAAAACTAGTCTTGGAGGAATTTGAAGGTTTAAAGCCTCTATAGGTGGAGTTGAGCTCCCAAAATTGGTAAAAATTATATTTATCACTATATCAAGCTTATAATTCTATCCTCAACATTATAATAATAGTGGGAACATTCACTATTTTCTCTTAGATCTGCCTCAATCATTTATAGTCAGTAATAGAATTAAGAGGCTTTTTTGAAGAGCTATAGGTAAGATAAGAGAATTGGGACTTCATGTGAAGGTTTATGAGGTATAAAAAGGTGATGATTAATATTTAAAAATTATGGTGAGATGGATCACACTTAGGATTTTATGCCAATATTCCCTTGAGGGATAACATATGTAGATAGGCCTTAAACCCTTAAGAAACCCTACCAACATTTTGAACTGATCTAGGTGTTCTTTCACATTGATGGTCATTTGAATAGTCTAGAGAATATTTCAAGTCTTTAGGGAACTATTATAACTAGGGGGATGGAATAGAATTTCCATTTTGGCTCTTAAACCTTCATTTTTCCTAGATAGTCTAGACAACTAGTCAAAACACCTTTATACTATGTACATATCTTGATGGATCTTTTGCATGGAGCTCAAGATGGTTATGGTAGTTAAAGGGGTTAGTATACTTTAAATTCATGGAAAGATGTTTTGCATTAGGGTTTTGTACACTCTAAATCCCTAGAACCCTTACAAAACCCTAAAATATACCTAATGGAGTAAATATGCCTTAATGTGCATTCTAGTGAAGTATTTGAGCAATGAAATGGTGTTTAGGGTCTTCTTAACTTGGATAAGAATCATAACAGTCTATTTATTGGCATGTGCAAGAGTCATATTATATATAATAGTTTTGAGAAGGCTATTTTTAGAATATAAGCAAGGAAATGATTGGTTTTTGCATATATAATGAGTTATATAAGGAACAAAAGGTCTTAAACTCCATAAAAAAAATTTCAAGAACCATCTATAGATGTTTTTACTATAGTTTATATAGGTAGATAGGTCTGGATGTTAAAAAATGGATTGTGTGCATGTAGATAGAGAGTAAATGGCTCATTCAAGCCAATACCATTACTCCAAAGGACATAATATATATTATTCATGTTTTGTATAGTGGATAAGGGTTTTTCAATTCATAATGAAGTTAAAATCCTGATAAATCTTGTATATACATATGCTTATGTATTAGCATCATTAAATAATGTCATCAAGAGGGGGAAACAAAAGGCAAAATGATGTCATGAGGACACTTAAAGTCTTCATGAACATCATCATCAAGTTTTAAGAGATGTGTATGTCATATTTGAGCCATATGATAGATGGTATGACTGGTTATTTAGGCCTTAAGACACCAAACACTACTCAAAAAGCTTCTTTATTCTCTAAGAGATGATTTCACATGCTCACCATGGTATAGATCTTTTGCATGTGAGGATGGGAACTTTGGGAGAGGTAGAGGGCCTAGTATACTAATTTTTTATGGCATTGGTTCAAAAATTCAATGCCTAAACTTTATGAATCATCATTAAGAGTCTTAAGTACTCTTAAACCCTCTTTAAACCCTACTATAGACCTAATTTATAATAATTGAAATAAAAGGCATCCAAATATATTTAAGACACCTAAATACTACCTATATAATTTAGTACACTCAAAGTGGCTCATGTCCATGGCACTTTATTATATGTATGGTATACAAACCTATCAAAAAATAGAGTTTTTTGTGGAAAAAATGTAGAAAGAGAGGTAAAAATTAGTTTAAGAAGATGCCAAAAATTATAAATTAATCTCCTTAAGTCATCAAATGATCAAAATCATGCCTGTAAGTGCCTTTTTGGGTCTCTTATAATCAACAAATATGTAGGAGTGAAAACAAATGTGACCTAGTCACCTATTTTGACAAGTTTGTAGGTGTTTCTTTCCCAAAATTACCAATTTTATGACGTGAGGAATTTATTCAAGCTTGACACTCACTTATTCATAGGTTCTTAAAGTTTCATGTAGGTTTTCATATCCATCAAACACTAATAGTTAGGCTACTAGGACTAATTGGCCTAGTAGACCTAATTGATCAATAACAAGACATCAAAGTTGGTATAGAGGAATATTAGATGAGTTAATTTAGAGCTATTTATTCATTAAAAAATAGTACTTAACTGTAAATCCATGCATAACTAATCCTTATCATGCATAACTGACCCTGAGTAATCAATCCACACATTACTAATCCTTAAGAGAATTTATTTGATAAATAAAGGAATAACATGATATAATATAAGGATGAATCATTTAACTACATATTAAACTACCTCATCTCAATTCATGAGTAATCATGCAAGAGCACCAAATATGGAGAGATTTCTTGAAGACTGTTGGTAACTAGTTGTGACTGAAGTAATGTATGAGTTAGTGATGATCAGTTGAGGACCTTTTCTTCTCTCATCTACAACATTCTCCAAATTATTCTATTCTCTTTTTATAGATATGTAGATCTTATGGTTTTATTTTTGGGATGCCTCAAACTAGTATATAAAAACTATGCAAAAGTTGTAACTTTCACCTTGAGTTAATGAAAAAAGATTGTTGTAAACTTATTCATGGTTGTTAGTGTGTTTATTGATTTTTGAATTTAAGATAAGTATGATATTCATATTATTTTATAGGTCCTCTCCTTCACCTAATTCCATATTTTCATCCTCTATAGGTCACATGAAGTGTTACGAGATACAATTATGTTGAAGAGTGAGTTATTTTGTAGTGTCTTTCATAGACCTCCATTCCTTTCCCTTCAAGTTGTAGAGATTTTATCTAACCTTAATCTAAAATATTCATGTTTAGGATTGTGATAAGAAATTAAATCTGATAAATTATTCCATTTTTATTCACAAGTGTGCTTAAGGACAAGACTAAGAGAGGATCATTCAAGAATTGGTGCATCACCATCACTAGTATAGGTTTTCCATTTAAGTTATATTTCTAACTCTTTTCATCCCAAAAGTATGTTTAATAAAATTATTCAAATTTGATACATTAGAGGAGCTAACCTCATAATCTAGAGGTTTGGCCTAAGTTATAGTTAGCACATAACTCATAGCCTAATCCAATATTAGTCCAAGTTTTAAGGAGAACTAGATAATCTACTTCAACAGGGTGCAATTTAGGTTGCTAGCAGTTAGTAGTTTGAATATGTAAAATATAAGGAAATGAAATATAATTATGTGATCATGGAGGAATATTTATCATTACATTGGTAATAGGAGGAATCATAGAAGCCTTATGTTGTATATAAATATAAGGATTTACCTAAGGAGGGGTGTAACACTTGGTGGAGGATTTGAGGTATCAATAGTAACAATAATAACATTACCCTCACCACTTCATATAGATGTATATCCTTGAAGAGG